>CM047584.1:2509106-2538409 GCA_026184515.1 Peronosclerospora sorghi | reverse complement strand
CTATATGTAATACTAAGTAGAATATTCCTAATTCGTACCTAGCTAAATGTAGTGTACACACCTGTGTACTGACACGTGGATGGCTGACACACCACCACACCAAGGGCCCGTGCCCTGATTGGTTAATATAACCAAAGGTTCAAAACCTTTCAAACCGGCCAATACTGACCTCAACCGTGGTGTAATCATGTACACCAACACTCAATGTAACCCGAATGTAACCCCGTTACAACCGCCATTGCTGCGACTGAAAATTTCGTTGATGCAGTCGTTGCTGAGTTTCCCAGGCGCTCAATGGGGTCGGTGCTTCACCTTTTCAGGTTCCATCGGCTATTAAATCTGGAGAGTATTGATACCTTCGTCCCTTCCTCTATCCTTTTTATAGATATCCAAAGGTAGACAACGAGGAGGCATGAGATTCCTTCGAGCGCTCCTTTCTAGTCAGAAGAGTAGTCCCTGGTGTGGTGGGTGCCATTGACAGACCCACATTCCGATCAGAAATCCGCCGTACGACCGATGGAACGCCTACATCAACCGTAAGGGTTGGTCGTCGCTTGTGTTTCAGGCCGTCGTTGACGGCTACGGAAAGATTCGAAATGTAAGAAGTTGTGCTTCCAGGTTCTCTTCCATCTACAGCCCTCTTTCACATTATAGGTGTATGGAGCCTTTCCAGGGTCGGTGTATGACAACCGACTCCTCCGGCCCTCGTCTCTTGGACGGAAACTGCCACAAGGTGGAGTCATTACAGCGGGCAGGTACTTCGTAGGGGACTCGGGGTATCCAGTAATCAAGAGCATACTGACACCTTACCGAATGCGAGTAACGAGAAACTAATGCGCTTTAACTTGTACCACTCATCCACGAGGTGCGTAGTTTTAAGGTAGAGCCGGGGATATCTAACAGGTTTAATGGTTCTGATACAAAGTATTTCGTATGTCAGGATATCGTGGAACAAGCGTTCGGTCGGCTAAAGAACCGTTTCCGTGTCCTGCTCACTGATCAACAGGCATCGCCCAAAGCAGCATGGAATGCCCCTGTTTGTTGCATTATCCCGCACAACCTTTTGAACGAAAGGGGGCGAAGACTGTCTCTTGTGTGGGATTGAGCGAACAGATAATGAGAGGATGTTCGGCGAAGTTCCGATGCAGCCCCTATTGCAGCGGATGAGGAATGAGCAAAATGAGATGGAGTGGGGGGTACGCGACGACATCGCAGCGAATTTCCGTGAGTTGTTAGGAACTGTACATAGCTGTATGTGTATCCATTGTTTATTTGTCTTCGGGAGTTTCTCGCGGCTTTTCTTCCGGCTTTCCTTGGGATCTTCCTTGGGAAACCAGGAAGGCGGTGAAGTCAGCGCCAACCAGCCTCCCCATCATTCCCATCATCATCATATTCATCAATCTCTGGATCTCGTCACGACTGTCCTCCCGCTTAGCCCGTGCAATCACGTCCTTCTCCCGCTGCTCCTCCGCGTATGCTCTGCGCTGCGCTTGCTCTCTTTCCCATCTCTACCTCTCTTCCTCCCTCTTCTCTTCCCTAGCGGCCCTAGCTGCCTCCCTCTCCTCATGTAGCAACAACGCCCGCTGCTGCGCTAACATATACGCCTTGAAGCAATCGTCCAGGGAATTTTTCGAGGCTGTGAAACCAGCTAGGGCGTCGTGGACGACCGTCTTCGTGTCCACCAACTTGGACGGTCGGGTGCTCCGTGTTCTCCGGTCCGAAGGCTTACCGCGCCCACATGGATATTACCCGTGGAGGATACTACCGGGGGGCGAGCTGTGGCTGGTCGGGAGAGGGTCTCGTTATCGAGAAAGATGCTAGCGGACGAGCGGCGGCTGGGCTGGAGATGGAGCTCGTCATCGAGTGCGCTACCAGAGGACGAACGACGGCTAGGAGGCAGAGGGATTTCATCGTCAAGAGGGTCTACCGTAAGAAAATAGTTGGTTACATATGGCCTCTGGGTGGCACCAGCTAGAAGCAGCGGCTTGTCTTACCGGCGTCATCTCCGATCTCATCTCCCATGTCCGAACCGAAAAGTTTCGTTTTGTTGATATCCGCCTCTTCATCTTCCCAATCGCTTAGGCTTTACCCTCCGGCGGCGTTGATGGCATCGTTGTTACGATGCAAATCGGCGATAGAATTGTAGATTTAGAGCAGGGCTTCAATTAATCTGCTATTAGCGATCGACTTGGTCATGCAACGTGCTTACCGTTTCGGTCATCCCGGCGCGCTAGAGCTGATCGTGGAAGCCTCTGCGACCGGTTGCCGCGCAAGCGTCGCGGATACTCCGCATCGCATGAAGTGAGGCCTAACCGGGTCGAAGCGCAAGAACGCACCTTATAAGTGGTCAAAAGCGCCTTGTAGCGGCGTTCCAGCGTTTCAAAATATAATGACTTGAGGGCTTCGTATGTCTCCTTGTGGTCGTCATTGTCCTTGAAGTACCGCCTCCATGCGATGAAGCCAGCTGTGTTGTAGCTGGCTTCTTCGTTCTCGGCCTTGAGATGGGCAACCAGCGCTAGCACCGGGAAGCATCAGTGGTGGAAGCGATAACAGGACCTTCGGTGGGCACGCAGGTACCTTCGGTGTGAAAGGACATCACAGTGGGCGGGACGAAAGGGAGGGGGGAAGAGGGGAAGGCGTCATGAGGAAAAGAGCTGCTGGTCTATTGTGCCACAAAAATGACAGTGCGTCTCGTTTGTCGCAGTGGTCTAGGAGCCGGTATCATGGAACGGAGTCGGAGGGTTCGAGTTTTGGGAGGCGCGCAAAAATTGCGGCAAAACGCCCAGAAAAAAGTTTTGAAACTCAAACCCACCTCCTGAGAAGGGTTTGAGAAGTTTTGAAATCAAAATGCGTTAAAATGTATTTACTTTTGAACTCAAAACTGAACTCAAAACTTTTTCAAAACTCATTTATAAAGGGTGCCTATTTGAAGCTATTCCCGTAACAATGACTTCCATGGAGCCCAATACTGTACTACCCGGGAATAAACTAATTAAAGGGAATCTTGTTAATATTTTTCCAACGAAACCAATGACGCTGAGATGTGCTCCGATTAGCGTACTCGAAAGGAAATTGAACACAGATCTATTATCCTCACTATTCAGTAAATACTATGCTCATGACATCAACTTATGTCATCTACCTGAAAATTATATATTCTAAAATCCCATCATATGACTGGCCCATATACCGTAAAGAATCCTTGGACCTGACCATCTTAATGCTTCTTAAATGTTCAATTCAGGTCATCTTTCCCCATCCTCTCCCTGAACTTGGCAATGATACCGTTTCGCCACTTTCATAATGCTTCCTGGATTGGGCCGTATTTCAAGCTTAGTTTGCTCTGACCTTACCGTTCATAGCTCCTATCGGTCCCGCCTCTGAATGGTGTCGCCATGGCATCTTCCCGCGATAACATATGAATTCCATATAGTAAGTGCAATACCATCGAATTCTCCTGCGTGCTGTACTTTTTTATAAACCGTGACTTTCTGGTGCCTCGTTGTCCGGGCATATTTTAATCGATTTTTACCAATCATATAGTCTGGACAGCGCTTTGGACACTATCATTTTTCGAGCAGGATTTCAGCCAAACGTAATTCCTTCTCTCTTTTTTTCTGAAAGTATCCACTCCTGTGTCTTGTCACAGCTGTACGGCGGTTGAGGCACGATCTCACATTTCTGTATCAATTCAGATTGCAAATCATCGCCCCTTTGAATGTTTTTCTTGTTAGTCAACTTTACACGTAACCACTACTCCTCTGTGTTGGCTTTTGGGTTACCGTCCTAATTGTCTTATCTTTTTTGCTTGGAACCTCCTGCACCTGCCACTATCGAAACACTTCTCCTGACAGCGTTAACCTCTCTACTCGCACCGTGGTTCTCACGGATCCATTGGCAAGCTTAGAAACCATGTGCTACAAAAGGGTTCAGCTGAACCGAAGTGGTTGGTAGTATGAAAACCTGAGCTTTGGTGGGTATCGAACCCGTGATGACAGTTGTAAGCATGTGTCTGACCTGATTCGGATGAAGCCAACCCCACCATCCAGCAAGGTTGCCCGAGATCTTCCTGCAATCACTCCGGCTTCCAGAAACCGAGATACGGGCGTGTTGGCACTGACGTTGGATCTTTATTCTTTGGAAAGAGTCACGATCCTTTCTACTCTTAAAGCCAACCGGGACAGCAGAGTTCTAGTTGGGCCTTGGGTCCCAGCCATAAACCACATTTACCTGGTCCAGCGCGAAGGATTGGCCACATACATCTTACTTGTCTGGGTCAGCGTTCTCAGTCCTTTTAGTTTTTTCATTAGCTTGGGGACGGTACGATATTGTTGCACTTTGTTTCCGCTTAGGATTCTATTGACTGCTCGGAAGACTATTTGCCAAAATCCAGGTTGCCTGTACTTGGATTGCGACGAATCGTATAAACACATTCCTTGTAGCTCTTGGAAATCTGATGAGCAATGCGGTTGAGCCAGCCTTGGCAATCACCAGCTCAGATGGATAGTATTAATAATATCTTGTTATCTTATAAATTGGGAAATGATATTTACCGCCACACGTTTTGTTATTTACCGCCACACGTTTTGTTATTTACCGCCACACTTTTGCCAATTCACCAGAACAACGCAATACAACTCGTCAAATCACTTGCGCGCATTATTATGAGCGTCCGTATCTGCAGCTCAAGTACACCCTTTCAATCAGCTCCCTGAATGGCCATTCATTGATTCCATGACTTCCGAGCGTGAACAATCTCATTCCGGATCCACAATACTACCTTTCCCATTCTGCGGATCGCCCGCCAAATTGAATGTAGTTCCTATTTATGGCTAATAAAAGGTCTCGCGAAGTAGTTGCTGTGCGTTGCTCATAGAGGTATGCTGAAACTGCGCTTTATTTGCACTGAATTGGCAAAAGTGTGGCGGTAAATATCATTTCCTTATAAATTTTGTTTTTTTTTACTTTTGTTTTTATTAAAGAACAAATCCGTCCAAATTAGTAGCTCGGTGCGACCGAGAAAGGACTTCGGCAGTGGGCCATTGCAAATATCATGGAACGAATAGGACGCTTGTATATTCCGGGTGAGTGCCCTTCAATCATAGGCATCTCGCTATCCGTGTAGCGCCCACAGTGAATATGATCGTTGATGTTATGGTACGTCCTGCCTAGGTCTCGATGCATTCCTTCTAGTCTGACATGATGGTGGGTTGTAGAGTTTCCAGGACCACCGATTAGCTGCCTGGTCTTGTTTAGCATAAACCCGGTCACCCTAACGATAGTAAAACAGCAATTCATTTTTGTTGTAGAGCACTGACCAGAACTTTTCCGAACCTGATCAGGCGTCACACACGGCGATACTAGTGTAACTTCTTCGGTCATCAGATCTTAATCAAGCACCCTTTCTTCCACTGTTGGAAGCGCATGTACCAATTTTGTGTTTTTGCTTCTCCCAAGATGATGAAACCCCATTGGCTAAAATGGCTGGATACATTTGCGGTTACTTTTAGTATACAGTTTAGTATGATTGTATTTTAAAGTAACTTTACATAATACACTTTTCATTTTTACACCTCACAAAGACTTGGCTCAAATCTCCCTAGCGTGGCAAGCGTCGCGCAGTTACTTTCTCCAGCGAAATATCCTACCTTGTAACAGGGTTACATTCGGGTTACATTTAATATGTGGTGTACATGAGTACACTACGGTTGGGGTCAGTATTGACCGGTCCGAAAGGTTTTGGACCATTGGTTATTTTAACCAATCAGGGAAGGGGCCCGTGGTGGAGGCGTGGCACCCACGTGTTAGTACACAGGTGGTGTACACTACATTTTAGCTAGCTACGAATTTAGTAAGTTCTACTTAGTATTACATATAGTTTACATTAGTTTAAATTAATTTAGGCTAATTATATATTAAGTATACATTCAGTTTACATTTCACTCAACGACTACTAGACGCTCGACCTCGACCGGTCGCGCGCGTAGTGAGTGCAGTAGCGTAAGGGAAGTTCTTCCCTTAGCTACCCCCTTATTAAGGGAGCCTTGTGTTAAGGCATTAGCGAAAGCTAATAGTAAACCAAAGTGGAATCTTGGCCCCGAGTAAGAGAGTTCTCTATTACTAAGCCCTTTTATAAGGGCGTATCGGCTAAGTATCGGCGAACGCCGCTTTAAGTAAAGTCTTCCTCTGTGCGCTAGCCGCACCGTGCGTGTACGCACCGGCTACATCTGGTAGCACTTGTAGTCAATCTAACACCTGTGTTGGTAGACGACAACATCCTCTGCAAAGGATGAATCAGGACGATTGGGAAAGGTTAACCCTCGTCCAGCAGGAAGCCTTTAACAGGCTGTTATCCTTACTGGGCGACGAAGGTATGCAGCTCCTAGTGGAGAAGGTCCTTCAGGCCGTGAAGGCAAGGGTCAATGCCCTCATCGCCCGTGAGGGGAGCTTAGGTGGATGTCGTTCCACGGGGGTGCGTCCCCCATTATCCTTTAATATAAAGGAGTTCACCGGTGAAAAGGGTGACAACCTTTATGTGTGGCTGCGAGAGCAAAGTCCGTACATGGGCGTTTACGTGTCCGGATTCGGTCACGAACGTGTTCCCGACCTGGGGGAAGTCCTTAAGCAAAATCTTATGGACATGTACGCCACACCCGATCTGGTTCTCCAGAATCAGCTGGCGTTTTTGAGGTGCCGTCAGGGCACTATGGACTTGGAGACATACATCCAAGAACTTAAGACCCTGTTGGCAGGGATGTACGCGAAATCGTATTCGGACGATGTGTCCATCTCCGTCTTCATGGTAGGCCTGAAAGAAGGGCCAGCACGTTCGGAATTGTTCCGATGACGACCCCAATCCCTGCGGGAGGCGCTTAAGATGGCGTTCAACGCCGAGAGAAACTTTCGTTCCTCTAAAGTGGGTCATCAACCCATGGACCTGAGTCAGGTCGAATCGGAAGAGAAACCTTCCGCTAAGAGTCACTCTGACTCTACCTCGCAGGGCTTCGAAGCGGAGCTCCTTGCAATGTTGCAGCGGCATGGGCCGCTGAGATGCTTCCTGTGTGGGAGCACGGACCATCTGCGGAACAGATGTCCGCGGAACCCCCAGCGAGATACTCGCTTTAAGGGGACAAGGGTTGAGAAAAAGCCCTTGCCCAAGCCGTCGGGAACGACAGATCCCAGTAGGTGCGGGGCTCCCTCCTGGGGGATCCCTCAGTGCTGTTAAGCCCCAGGGTAGGGGACGACGGCACAAAGACCCGAGGGAAACGGTGCTTTCTAGCACCGAGTTGGTGTACCAGCCAGATTTGCTGGTAGTCGTTGCGGACGTAAAAGGCTTTGATAAGCCTTGGTGAGTCTTGATAGACTCTGGAGCGTCTGACAATTATGTCAGACGGGCTTCTGTGGAGAAGAGGCGGCTGTATGCCGAGGCCCTAGAGGCACGTTCTCGTGACGTTGTCACGGTCCGTCTTGCGACGGGCGTACAGGTTTCTGTACCCAAGGTCTCAATTTACCTTAAGCTGAAGTTTGCAGACTTCGACAGCTTAGAACGTTGCCTGGTCCTGTATTTGGACTATAGGTATGACCTCATTCCGGGCATGAAGTTGCTAGAACGCCAAGAGCCATGGATAGACTGGAAGTATAAGTCGATTGTATCAACGCACTCGCGATCGGGTGAAGCATTGGCGAGTCATGAACACACCTTTGCTCGATTGCAAAAGCGATACTGGAGTTAGACGCCAGAGATTGGGATGTCTGAGATGATCAGTCCCGATGAGGTCAAGGAAGTGTTCCTTGACGAGGGGAATTCGGCGGTTAATCCCCGCGCCGATATAGGCGAGTCTGGTGACTCGCCAGTGATAGAGGTGGATTCCTATGAGGTTAAGCGCGAGGCGCTTAGAGAAGATACCCAAAGTTCGTCTCTTCTGAGGGTCGGAAATGATTCCGACCTCGCCGTGTTCGGAGAACAGGTTGCGACTCCAGTGGGAGGGGTAGAGACCCCTGTGGTTAAGCGCGAGGCGATTCCAAGCGAAGAGACCCGTAGTTCGTCTCTCTCGCACGTCGGAAATGATTCCGACCACGCCTTATTAGGTGAGACCGGCGAGTCACCGGTGGTAGAGGTAGAGACCTCTGTGGATAGGCGCGATGCGCTTCCAATGGGGCAATTGACTCCCCCGATCTGGGTCCCGGGATGAGTCCCGTGCCAGTAGTCAGCAGTCCTATCGGATGTGAATAGTGTGACAGGTGTTGTCACAGAAGGCGTAAGCCTTGAACGGTTGCCTGGGGTAGGCGAACTGTTGTCGTTGGAGGGGATGTCCTTCAACGAGTTTGTAACTGCTTTGAAAGCAGGTGAAATTAACGAGGTGGTCGTATTACGTCCGGAAGAGGAATTTAACTCCTCATCCACGATAGACGAGTCAGTTTTGGTGCAAACCAAACAGGCATTGAATGTCCGAAGCGGTCTCAAGATCCTTGCGGATCCTGAGGACACTTAACATTTCTTGTTAAAGGAATTCGGAGATGTCCTTAGTGACAACCCGCCGATGGGGTTACCACCGAATCGGGGAGTCCGACATAAAATTGACTTGGTTCCTGGAACCAAATACTGCGTCACTAGACAGTGGCCTCTCCCCAAGGAGCAATGCGACGTCATCGACGCATTCTTCAAGGGGAAAGAAGAGGCAGGGATGGTACGGGAGAGTAAGTCTCCCCTTTCATCTCCCACTTTTTGTGTTCGTAAGCCGAACGGAAAGTGGCGCATTGTGCATGCGTACAACAAGCTGAATGCAGCTACTGTACCCATGCAGACTCCGATTCCTCGGAAGGATGTCCTCCAGAACAATATGGCGGCTGTACTGTGTACAGTGCCTTAGATCTGGTGGATGGGTATTATCAGGTGCTCATGCGAGCGTCCTATATTCCGCTGACAGCGGTTAGCACGCCTAGTGGCATGCTGTGGGAGTGGCTAGTTATGCCACAGGGGCTTTCGAATGCACCAGCGAATTTCAATCGCTTGGTGACTAAACTCTTTCGCCCTCATAGAAAGTACGCTCAGACGTACTTCGACGATATATTAGTTCATAGTCGTGCGGAAGGCGACTTGTCTGATATTCAGACGCACCTGATACATCTTCCAAAGGCGCTCGAATGTATGCGAGAGCATCAGTTATATGCGAACGCATCCAAATGTATATTTTGGTGCTGAGGAAATTCCTTTCCTCGGATGCTTCATCGGTAAGGATGGAGTACGGGCGGATCCCGCGAAGGTGAAAGCCATTGTGGAGTGTCCTTCGCCTGTAAATCCTAGAGATTTACGGAAGTGGCTTGGATTAGCCAACTATCTCCACAAGTACAGCGAGAACTACGCTGAAATGGCGAAGCCATTGACCGACCTTCTTAAGAAGGATGTTGATTGGTGTTGGAAAACTGAACACCAAAAAGCTTTTGAAGCGGTTAAGGGGAGCTTGTTAAAAGCTCCCGTTCTTGCTCTCCCAGACTCTGGGAAACCATTCAGTGTCGTCTGCGACGCCTCCGATTTCGCAATCGGATGTGCTTTGTTACAAGCAGACGATGCAGGAAGGGAACGCTTAATTGCGTTTGAGTCGAGGCAGCTTAAAGCTGCAGAACGTAATTATCCCGTTCATGACAAGGAGTTACTTGTAATGAAGTATGCTCTTGTCAAATTTAGGGTTCACCTACTCGGCTCAAAGCCGTTCGTGGTTTATATTGACCACGCGTCCTTACGGACAGTGACAAAGTCGCCTCATCTATCTCAAAGGATGACCCGTTGGCTCTCCTTCTTTGCGGATTACAACTTTGAGGTTAAGTATAAACCTGGCAAGCAGAACGTGCTTGCAGACGCGTTGTCGCGTAGTCCCGATTACGAGCTCGCTCACGCGACATTCGTCACCTCGTCTGTGGTGGATCTCATACGCCAGGCGTATGAGAAAAACCCACAGTGTACGGCGCTTATCCGCGCGTTGGGTAGAAAGGGTCTTGGCTCGTCTGAGCCAACCCTGTCAAGTCGAGCTAAAGCTCGTTTTCACCGTTAAAGGTACTGTGACGGTCTGCTATTTTATAGCACGAGCGCGGAGGACACTCCGCAGGTGGTAGTTCCTCATGATGAGGAACTAAAGTATAGAGTCCTCTTTGAGGCACATGACGCCCCTAACGGGGGTCATTTAGGTCGGGATAAGACCTACAGCGCGTTAAGCGCTTTGTATTGGTGGCCCAACATGTATAAGTGGGTCGGTGCGTATATACGCACCTGTGAGACGTTTCAGAGGGTTAAACCCTCTGCAAGTTCAGCTGCGCCTTTGTCAAGATTGTCCGTTCCAACGGAGTGTTCGAAATCCATTAGCATGGATTTTATCTTCGGTTTTCCGAAGGATAAGGCAGGGAACACCGGCATATTGGTCTTTGTATACCGTTTGAGCAAGATGGCTCACCTGGCGGCGGTGTCAGAGTCCATAGATGGAAAAGGAACAGCAAAAGTGTTTCTAGACCGTGTCTTTCGACAGCATGGTCTACCCGATTCCGTTGTGTCGGATCGGGATCCCCGTTTTACGGGAAAATTCTGGGGAGCGTTGTTTAAGGTGCTAGGCACCAAGCTCCTCATGTCGACTGCGGATCATCCGCAGACGGACGGTCAGACGGAACGCGTTAATCGCGTTGTGGAGGATATTCTCCGGAGTTTATGTCCGGATTCTCCAAACAGTTGGAGTGAGTTGCTCCCGATGGTTGAATTTGATATCAACAATTCGGTACATGCATCTACGGGGTTTACCCCGTTTTACGTGAACGGATTGGTGAATCCTAGGGTTCCGTTGACGCCACGTGTGTGTGGCCCAGGGCTTGAGGGGGGAGGATTCCTGAAGTCCGCCCTGTATATGTGCGAAAGCACATCGATAAGTTCTTATCGACGCGCCTTAGTGTCTTAGGACACGTCTGCTATGCCATGGCGGAAATCCAAGACAAGCAGAAGGAGCAAGCTGACCGCAAGGAGCGGCGTAACGAAAAGCTGCAAAAGGTAGGAGAAAGTGTTTTATTAAACGCTAAAAATCTTCCTACGAATGCAGTTTCCAATGTGCTACGGAATAAACTTCGCCCAAGGTTTGTGGGACCTTTTAAGGTACTAGCCCGAAAAGGCTTGTCGTATACCTTGGACATCGCGAAGGCGATGCGTACGCATCCAACCTTCTATGTGGGTATGCTTAAGACATACCAGGACCCGGAGGCGGGTCCCCGCTTGGAGAGGGTTGGTAAGGCGAATAACCATAAGATCCGTAAGACGCGGCAGGGCAGAGGAAGCCCGACAGGGCTAAAATGCGACCACGAAGTTGCGCAACGGTGGTCTCGAGAGAGGCAAGCCGCCTCTCGAAGCGTTCAGTGGTATCCCACTCATCGCGAAGCCACTAGTGGACATCATAGATGTGACGGCTGTGTCGATCACAGCGCTCACGAATCCCATGTCGCAATTGCGCGAACTCCCCCTCCAATGCTCGATGCGGAGGGTACTCCACATTATCATGGGTAGCGTCTGATGGCGCGACGACATCACCGGGGTCAAACCCAGTATCTGGTGAAGTGAAAGGGTTATCCACACTCACAGAGTTCGTGGGGGTCCGAGACTCCCCTACGGCAGTATTGCCGCGACGTCGTTGACGCTTTCGAGCGCGAGAATCCCGCTGCAGGTCAACGACCAAAGGGGCGCGAGAAGCCCCTTCACTCCCAGTAGTTGGGAGTTCGCCGGAGGCAGATGTGGTGCTCACACTGTCCTCTGCCACGGTGGTGGGGGAAGAGGCGCTGGCGTAGCGCGTGCGATAAGGCGCACGTAATAGCTCCATCGCTTTGGCTCTGGCGAATGCCATGCGCAACGCCCTTTCCACCCAAGCGTCACGACGGGAATAGCTGTTGTGCAGCTCATTAAAGCTGGGGAGGATCTTCTCCCCTTCCGCCCAAGCGCGGTATTTCTTTTCTGCATCTTCGGCAGTTTCTCCCGGAGAGCGAATGATAGGAACCTCGCGGAGATCTCAACAGGGGCACCCTGTGCCTGCCTGTCGAGGCGTTCTCGGTATGAGACGCTAGTGAACTGCTTTTGCGTGAGCAGTTGTTGCCGGAGTTTCTCCCGGCGTTCGCATTGATACGGCTGTACAGCCGCTGGACCAGGGGTATAGGATGCTAAACCATTCCTTACCACACGCATAGCCCACTTTGGAAGGTCACGAGGACCTTCAAAATTATATGCCGCCCGTGGCGGGCGTTTGGGGGCGCGTAACGCAGCCCTTAGTGCCTGTGAGGAAAGTTGGGCTTCTTGGGTCGCATCTAACTCATTGTTGATGATCGCCTTCGGCGATCCGAATGTATCATCCGACATTGGCAGGGGTGGCGCACTATTCAGTGCATTTTCCCCACGTGTGGGGAACGGATTAGACTGCCGACATCGCCGTTCGGCGTTGTCGTAGCGGTCAGCGTTTGGGGAGATATCCCCAAGGGCATCCACCTTCGAATTCTCGGAATAGTCTACCTCCTTTTCTCGAGGAGACTCTACAGCACCACTAATTGTGCTCATGGTTAGCCAGAGGTTCTGGCAGTTGGAGTTCTCCAACTAAATTTGATTTATTGCGTAAGCAATAGTCTTGATGGGGGAGGATATAACAGGGTTACACTCGGGTTACATTAAGTATGTGGTGTACATGAGTACACTACGGTTGGGGTCAGTATTGACCGGTCCGAAAGGTTTTGGACCATTGGTTATTTTAACCAATCAGGGCAGGGGCCCGTGGTGGAGGCGTGGCACTCACGTGTTAGTACACAGGTGGTGTACACTAAATTTTAGCTAGTTACGAATTTAGTAAGTTCTACTTAGTATTACATATAGTTTACATTAGTTTAAATTAATTTAGGCTAATTATATATTAAGTATACATTCAGTTTACATTTCAATCAACGACTACTAGACGCTCGACCTCGACCGGTCGCGCGCGTAGTGAGTGCAGTAGCGTAAGGGAAGTTCTTCCCTTAGCTACCCCCTTATTAAGGGAGCCTTGTGTTAAGGCATTAGCGAAAGCTAATAGTAAACCAAAGTGGAATCTTGGCCCTGAGTAAGATAGTTCTCTCTTACTAAGACCTTTTATAAGGGCGTATCGGCTAAGTAGCGGCGAACGCCGCTTTAAGGAAAGTCTTCCTCTGTGCGCTAGCCGCACCGTGCGTGTACGCACCGGCTACATACCTGGTCAAACGTTTTCAGACCAGGTAGTCTGGATCTAATAAATGGAAAGTACGCATTACATTGATTTAATTAACTGCATCCACCTCATTAGCAGTCTACATCACACGTAGCAGCTACCACCAACAAATCAGTGATGCTTAATGTCCCTCTTGCTGGCAATTACATGCCAAAACGGCTATTATTTTCTTCCCCATAACCGGAAGCATCAGCACAATCAACCGAAAGGTCAGAATGCTAGTTCTTGAAGGCTAAGGAAACAGCCACCCTGGACCACGCTTTGGCGCAACTAGGTGGAGCTACATTATTCCTAATTATCTGCAAAGTAACACATGGTACAGACTACTTGGAGTATCTCACTCAGAGGTCAAATCTATATATATAAAAGAATACCGTGTCGCGATCCCGCACCTAAGAAAATATCTTGATCTAAGTATAAAATTCAATTAAGTACGCGATACCGAACCTAAGCGAAGTCGAACTGTACTATCGATTTCTTTTAATTGGTTACAATGACGCTTTTAGAGTTAAGTAAAAAAAACTATTCAACTTTATCATATCTATATATAGAAGAATACCATGTCGTCGTGCGCGCTCCCGCACCTAAGCGAATAATTTAATCTAAGTATAAAATTCAATTAAGTACGCGATACCGTACCTAAGCAAAGTCGAACTGTACTATAAGTCGGGCCTAAATGAATTCGATTTTATAATTGGTTAAAAGAGCGCTTTTTAAGGTTAAGTGAAAAACTATTCGACTTAATCATTGTTTAGAAGTAGCGCTTTTACATCTTCTATATAAATAAAAGAATACCGTCTGTACGATTGTCCTTTTCCAGCCTTTTGATTGGGCGGTGCTCTGTCAGTGGGGGTGGGTAGTGGGGTGCAGTTAGCTGGGGCGAAAAATAGTGAAAACATAGAGCGAGAACCACCGGGTGGTTCTCGGCCAATGTTTTCGCTACCCTAACCCAAGAATTACATGGGGTAGTTTTGTAGACGTACAGACGGTTTTTATGCCCTGCCCCGTCGGTACGAAGGGTACCTACACTAGTCCAATATACAAAGTGAGATCACGTCGTCTTGACAATTCTTTCCCAGAACCAGGTCCGTTCTGTGACCAAGCTGGCTCTTCCTATATAGAGTTGGACCGGCCGTGCTAGATATATCCACGGCTATCCTATCAACTTTCCAAAAGGTAAAGAAGTCGTCCAAGACGCTTCCTAGACTACCACTAGTCCAAATTAGTCTTATAAAAACGACCCCGGAAGTTAGAACTAATCGCTACTGGTTTAGGTTTGTCGAATGGCTCAGGTGGCATAGATGGAGGGGGCACCGACTACCGCGATAACGTTCAAGTATCTGCGATACGAACGAGGAAAGTTTGATCGATAGTGATAAAATCCGGATGCACAAGGTCCAATCATCCATACATGATGATTTTCAACTCTACGATCAAGTTTGTTAAGAAAATTCTTCATCCATTCCAAGTGTACCCATCGACCTTTCTGGCAACAGCAACTATGATCGGGTATCGAGCAGTCCGTGACAACGAGGGTGCTGATAAATACCAATCCATACGTGGCTTCTTAAGTAATATCGTCAGTTTTTCTTCATCCAAGTGTCCCCTACACCTCATGGTCATGTGTTGTGTTCTAAGAATCTGTGTCATCCCCCATTAATACTTTCTGAATTTGTGCCGCTTTCCGAGTCAGATCTTTTTCTTGATCGAAGGTTTTCTTACCATCTTATCACTTTATCACAATACAGCGTTGTTGACAGCCGTGTCTTCGAAGGAACCAATCGTCTGATTAGATCCAACAAGGATCATAGATATCAGCGGCGGCATCAGGTCTTAACAGAAAACATCGCCAGGCTCTCTCATCATATCCTCATTAGTCTGTTGGAATTTGCTGTGCTACGCGTGTGCGCAGCCTGGTGTTAGGCGGCATACAAATCCCAAGTGTACGCGACCATTGTGGCCACATTTGCATTTATTGCATATTTGGTACTTCAGGATTTTATCTATTATTAAGTTCTAGGTTAGGATCTTAGGTATTATTCTATTTTATATTCAGTATATCTTTTAACCATTAAGTCGCATTACATCCTGCCCTTGTGCGCCCCTACTCTGATCAAGTAGGGCGCGCTTCTTTATAAGAAACTTCCATCCCAACGGTGGTCAGGCGCTAGCGGTCTGAACCACCATTCCGGTAAGTTACACGTGCCCCCAACTCGTGTCAACTTCCAACAGGTTATGAGCCCAAGGGACACGGGGGAACGTACTGACATAATTAATTAAAGATATTACTCGGCAGGTCCGATAGTGTTGGCGATTACACATTGGACGGACTCCTGGTACATTGGAGTGATTTTTTTTCTGGATACGACTATTGCGTTGACGATTGCGCTGGTGTCGCAGCAAGTTTGTGATTATTTTAAGAGGATCGACGTTTGCGCTGACGATTGCGCTGCTGTCGTGTTAAATTGTGTTTATGGCTGAAGTCGACTGTTGCGCTGGTGATTGCGCTGCTGTCGCAGTAGATTGGTTATTTTAGCGTCTGTTCATCATGGACGAGGGCGAGATGCTCGACTCGGCCAGCGCACTGAAGGCGCTGTTGCTACAAGTAGGTAAGATGAACGACCACTTGACGAAGATGGAAGAAGAGAGGCAGAAAGGCCTCGGGCGAAAGGTTTCGCCGGCTACGGTACAGAGTACACCGGTTGGTGGTGTGAATTCACCATTCCAAGAAAGTATTAGGAATTTCGCGCCGTTTGGGCAGCGAATCACGATTGATGACCTCTCATCGGATGAGGGCGTTGAGGGAAGAGGTGCGCCGCGTGCAGATTCGCCACGTAGGCAACCTGGATCACCTGGCGTTGTGCCAGCAGATGTGCAGGCGGATGCGACTCGAGCGAATCAGGACAGCACAGCCGCGCCGTTTCAAGATTCCAAGGTTAACAGTACAAAACTTCACGGGTGTCGAAAAAAATATTACCCCGGATTAGGACCTGGTTTCAAGGATTGGGCATACTTGTTTGTAGAAGCCCTGGAGATAGCAGAAATTTCGTCTGGCTTTACGTGGACGGAAAGACTAAAGGTAAACAAGCTTGGCGAGCACCTGGAAGGTGCGGCATCAAGATATTTTCGTTCGAATATTGGCATTTGGTGGCAGATTTCGCAGACATTGCACTTCGTGATGGAGCAGATGTGGCGCGCATACAAGGTGACGATATCTCACCAGCAGGAAGCGCAGCTCTTTTCATGCGAAACGGATCCAAGGCGTTCATGGAACGAGCATTTGCTTTACCTGACAGCATTGGCGCGCGAGAGCGAGTCCAGCGAGAAGCTGATAGTGGAGAATCTCGTCAAGTATGCAATGCCGAGCCTGAAGTATGCAATGATGACTCGTTATAACCCGTCGCGGACTGATTACATTATGCATGCGCAAGAGCTGGTGGCGGGGGCACAAGAAGTCGAGATGGATCATGTCGGAATCCGGAAAGGACCGAGAGCGAGTGTGAACGCGGTGCAAGATACTAGGAAGGTGATCACGTGCTACGGTTGCGGTGGCAGAGGACACATTCGCCGGGATTGCCGCAAGAAACCTGACAGAAATCAAGCCTATCGTGGAACTCAAGATGTTTCAGCGAAAGAGTATGGATTGGCGACTACAGAGGCGAGTGCAGAGTGGCAAAATGTGCTGAATTCAAGTGATTTGGACGAAGGCGACGCATGGATTCTGGATAGCGGGGCGAGCCGTCATCTCGTCGGTGACGAAGGTCTATTAGAAGATGTGAAAACGATTGCTGATGGAATCAAGATGACGTTACCGGATGGAAACTACATGGAGGTGACCAATGTTGGCAAGGTGCGACTACGAAGTGTTGATGACCCGAATGTCGTGATAGAGTTACAGGAGGTGTATTATTCGCCAAAGCTAGCGAGGAACTTAATTGCGCTGGGCAAGTTGATGGAGAAAGGATGCAATCTCGTACAACGAAGTGACAAGATGGAAAGTCGTTTGCGTAAAGATTTGTTGTTCACTGTGGAAGTTCATGGGTCCATTTTGGCGGCAAATATTTATACGATTACGAGGCACATCAGTCAGATTGAGACGTTGGATACAAGAGCAAGTCAACAAGTAACGCGAGCGTTAGCAGGTGATGATCCCGTACTGGATGAAGCGGATACGAATGCTGGAAACCAAGGAGAAGGTGGTGAGGAAGAACGAGACGAGAGCGTGCCAGAGCGCGTTGATGATACGGTGGAACAGGCCGGATTTATTTGCCGTTAGGAGCTCTTTTATTTCATTAATTTTGTTGTATTGACCAAAGAACAAAGAGAGTTCCAGCTAATTAAGAGCGGACCGAAGACACCAAGAAAGGACAGCGTGAAACCGAAGCGAGCGACACAAGAAACAGCAAAGTTAAAGGCGTACAAGGACACGTTAAATCGGAAGAAGACGAAGAATAAGTCTGGGACGTAAGGAGCCGTCACTGAAGTGAATAAAGAAGTTGAAAGGAGCACAAGTGTGCAAGAACACGCGTTGGCTGTATACGCGGTGATGGGACCGTATGACGAGGATATCAAGTCAAGATATCCGAAGGGTCCAAGTAATTACAATGAAGCCCATAAGAGAGACGACGCACGCAAGTGTAAGGAGGATGAAGAAGTGTAATTAAAAGCTTTACAGTACATGGATACCTGGAAAGTCGTGAAGTGTCAAGACAAGAAGGATATACCTACGAAATGGGTATACATGACGAAGACGAAAGCAGATGGAACCATAGAGAGGTACAAGGCGAGAATCGTGGCACGTGGAGACAAGCAAGTTTACGGACGAGATTTTATTTTTACGTTCTCGACTGTGATGGACCTTAGCAATGTCAAGGTAGTGCTGGCGATGGCTCAAGTGTGGAATGTGCCGGCACGGCACGGAGATGTTCCAAGCGCGTACCCGAAGGCGCATACGGAGAAAGATTTTGATATTTTTTTGAAGATAACTCAAGGCGTCGTGATCAAGGATGAAGTTTTACGAAGTTTCGAAGTGGATTCTACTAAGTGTTTGGCTTTAAGTTTGAAGAGGAACATATATGGATTAAAACAAGCTGGACGAATGTGGTCTGAGTTGCTGCGTAAGACGCTGATTGATTTGAAGTTCGAGCAATGCATGACGGACACGTGCATATTTTCACGAAGAGATGTTGAAGGCATTGTGATTGTTGGAGCTTACGTCGATGACTTACTGGTGACAGGAACGACAGTGCAGCTGGTTGATAAGTTTTTCGAGATGATGCAGATATTGGAGCTAAAGGATCTCGGACCGGTAGAAAAGTTTCTCGGGATACGTATTGGTGGAAGTCAAGGCACTGATTATACCATGGATCAAGAGCAGATGATCGACGAGTTATTGATCAAGTACAAGATGGATCAAGCTAACCCCGTACAGTTACCGATTGTGGATATTAATGATGATGGTGAAGATGATAATTTCTTGCCTAAGACTAGAGCGGAAGGTGCACGGACGCAGAGAGTGTTTCAATCAGTAGCTGGGAGTTTACTGTGGATTTCTAGGTGCACAATACCGGACATTTCGTTTGCAGTACATCGTGTTACGAGACGCAAGAACACACCTACACAGGCGGACTACAAGCTAGCTAAGAAGATATTGCGGTACCTGAAAGGATCGAAGGAGCTCAAGTTACGTTTAGATTGTAAGGCGAGGAATAAAAACAGTTTGCAGTTGGTTGGATACACGGATGCAAATTTTGCGGGTGATAAGGCAGACAGGAAGAGTGTGAGCGGTTGCGTGGTTTTTCTGAACGGCATGGTTGTTGGTTGGCAGTGCAGAAAGCAGGGTGCAGTCGCGTTATCAACAGCTGAGGCGGAGTTTGTTATGGCCGCGGTTAGTGGAAAAGAAATTTTAGGTTTGAAGGAGTTGCTGGAAGAAATTGGAGTTAAAGTGGATATGCCTATGCTGTTACGCATGGACAATCAAGCAGCAATTCGACAGTTGGAGAACGAAGCGAGTGGTGCAGCATCGAAACACGTCGATGTCAAGCTCAAGTTCCTGAAGGACTACGTCAAGCGCGAATCGGTGAGACCGCTGCACGTGGCCAGTGATGACATGATCGCAGATCTTCTGGCGAAGCCACTATGTGCAGCGCGTGTCTCCCGTTTACGCAGCAAGATTGGACTGGGATAATGATGTTTTGCACAGGAGTGGCAACGATAATCGCGGAAGGAGTGTTGGAATTTGCTATGCTACGTGTGTGTGCAGCCTGGTGTTAGGCTGCATACAAATCCCAAGTGTACGCGACCATTGTGGCCACATTTGCATTTATTGCATATTTGGTACTTTAGGATTTTATCTATTATTAAGTTCTAGGTTAGGATCTTAGGTATTTTTCTATTTTATATTTAGTATATCTTTTAACCATTAAGTCGCATTACATCCTTCCCTCGTGCGCCCCTACTCTGATCAAGTAGGGCGCGCTTCTTTATAAGAAACTTCCATCCCAACGGTGGTCAGGTGCTAGCGGTCTGAACCACCATTCCGGTAAGTTACACGTGCCCCCAACTCGTGTCAACTTCCAACAATCCTGAGCGGAGAGTAAATTACGACAGTCTCCAGAGTTACAACCAAGCCCGATTTCGGCGACGCAGTCGCCTGGCGTAGTCTGTAACTTTGTCCTGAAGGATATTATCAGTGGTGAGCGCGATCGGTATCTATTTTAGATTCTTTTGTTATATATATCCCCTCCAATTGCCCTTCTCGTCGCGTTCTTCCTCACAACGGTACATGGTATTCTGGTCTTGATACGACCAACGCCTCCATCTTTGCTCGTTGAGGCGCTTGATCAAGTTGATGAAGTAGCGCCTTAGCGTGTTCAATATCTCAGATTATGGAAAATCATCCTAGATATGACGCTTAATATCTAGTGGATAAGTTTGGTTAATATCGCCTAAATATAGTTTTTTTTTAGAATAAACCGTCATCCAGCAAAAAATTGTCTAAATCCATGAAACATATAACCGAGTTGATAAGCATCATTGACATCCTGACGATGCATCTTCCTCCCACAATTACGCTTCAAGTGTACTTTGATCCTCAGCCCAATAAATCTTGCCCAATTCATCCATTCCTTCCTACTTCTCATGACGTGGTACCAATTTCTTTTGCTCCCAAGATTATACCCAAAATCATAAAGCAGTGTTCCGTAGTTCAGATCGTCCTCATCGGCCTTAGTGGGTTGGTCGTATCCTCTTCAATAAAATTGGTACTATCCATGCGTCTATTTGTATTTCGTATACTGCTCGGTCGATCGGGGAATTCCTTTTAACCAGCTTCAATTTTAAAGGTGCACTCCGTGGAATATGAAGTAAATCGTACCATAGAAGCTAACCTTTGCCGCATGAATTGCGATCAATTCCGCTACTACACCTTTGCCTGTCCAAAATGAAAAGTTTTGCAACCAAAGTGAAATAGGTAGCGAATTAATATATATATATATATTTATTTAACAAGTTTTGCAACCAAAGTGAAAATCCTTGCAACCAAGGTGAAATGGAACAATTAAATAAAAACAAAGAAGAGAATAAGCCTGAATTGTCAGCATTCATATAGGTGAATAAAGGATTTATAAAGAAGCATCCCATCTCAGGTAAAAGCATCAACTCGTGACGGACTTGTGGATGCGGAGCGAAACACTCCTCGGGTGTTTTTCCGCTGGCGTTTTCTGTGCTGGTGCTACACCAGCTTGCCTAGATCTTACTATGGTGACTTGCTTGTGTAGGCATAAACCGGATTTTGTCGAGGCAGATCCGGCGTGCGACCGAGAACTTGATTGCTAGTCTTGGACGAAGCACGGGAGGACTGTGTGTGGGACTGCCAGCCTACGATGCTTTCTTTACATGTTGGTGAGTGTGAATTGGGGACAGCAAGTATTGCAAAATATCTTGACTTGCACGACAGCGGGTGTCATTGCAACGTGGTGGTATCGGCCAAATGCTCAGAAAGCCACCGTGGAAGCGCTGATCGCTCTCTGACGACCAGTTTTGGATCCATTTGCTTCGGCTCATTTATTGTGGCAGTCCTGCCGGCATTGAAAACGATGGCAGATGTCGCCAAGCACCGTGTAAGTGAAGAGAACAATAGCGGATTAGCTTGTCTCGCGTGTATGGACGAATGTATTCTGAGCTGCTGGGTGAATATTATGGAATACGTGAATCAATGGGCATATGTATACGTCGGTGTATACAGCTACCCCTTCCGCACGAATGCCTTGATTAATGATGATTTGAAATCAAACGCACTCTATTTTGGAGCTCTGGGGATTGGGCTCGTGACTTGCTGTGTGGGACATCAAATGGTTCGCATGGAACCGATGGACTGGTTTAGTAGTAACTGGGGCTCTCGTGCGAGCGTGTATGGAACAATGGCAGTGGTTGGCTTCATGGTTGGTATTAGCATGGTGTTAATCCTCGCGCATGTTATCATTGCTGCTCTTCATACCATTTTTGTTTGCTTTGCTGAGCTACGCGATACTTTCTGCAATACAAAAACAAGCTTATTTCTCTTCTTTGTTTTTATTTAATTGTTCCATTTCACGTCGGTTGCAAGGATTTTCACTTTGGTTGCAAAAGTTGTTAAATAAATGAGATAACGTCTAATATGCCCCTGTTTTCGCCCAAAAATTCTAAAATGCCCCTGTTTTTGTGGTGCCCTCCAATCGCTAAATTTAAGGCGACTATTTAATGAAACATTAGCTTGCCAATCATCTCTAAGTTTGAATGTCGGTATTACAGGGGCATATTAGACGTTATCTCATGTTAGAAAATATATAAGAAGTGCTACATGCACTAAAATGTAATTTACTTGCGACGAGTGAGAATAGGTAAATGAACCTTGATTGCACTGACAGCTCTGAATGCTCATTTGGTAGCATCAAATCACAAGAAGTCCCGTTGAATAAAAAAAATAGTTCCTCTGCAAGCATTAGATCTTCGTTCAAAGACCCATATCATTACGTTAGTCATTTTTTTTGTTGTAGCATCCTTAGCATCAAAACGTACCATCAAAAATGGTCGTCCAATTAAAAGGGCTACATGAACAGCACCCAAATGTCTCGAGTCTACAGAGCACGTTGCATTATCACCTTCTACCCCCACACATGACCCTTTGGAACGGTGATTGTCCGCCTTCGCTCCTGATCAAAACGCGGTTGCAGTTCCACCACGTCTCCCTCCTGCAGCATTGCGTAATCATCAGGTAGCAAAAACTTCACCTTACATAATTAAAATAAACCAACCAGAGCCAGAATTCGCTTGGTGATTGTCGCACCCTGGCATCGAGTGGGAGATCGCAGCTGAACGAGGTCACCACGCTCCCATCTCCGCCAATATCGCGATAGTTGCTCCACGAAGATGATAGAGCCGTCAGGAATCGTAGGAACCATGGAATAGCCAATACCGTAATTAATATCAAAAAAGTATTTCTTTGTCAGGCTGTCCAGCTTACAATCAGCACACAGTTGCACACTAGCCTTAGCATCGTCAAAATTTTGCGATATTATTATCACTGCAATTTTACCTCACTAAAATAATATTGTCTACTATATGGCGATTATTTCATTAAATAGTCGCCTTAAATTAGCGATTGGAGGGAACCGCAAAAACAGGGGCATTTTAGGATTTTTAAAGAAGAGGGGAATTTTAGAATTTTTGGGCGAAAACAGGGGCATATTAGACGTTATCTCTAAATATATATATTAATTCGTTACAATTTCACTTTGGTTGCAAAGTTGTTAATATATTTTTTACTTCGCTACCTATTTCACTTTGGTTGCAAAACTTTTCATTTTGGACGGTCAAAGGTGTAGAAGGTCCATGCGACTGTCGTAAAGCGTGCTATAATTGGGCCTAATTAAGGGCCTAATTAGGGGTCGGATTGCGGACACTAAACGGGTACGTAATCGTATACGATTGTGTGTGCCACGGTGTATACAGTTGCGTGTACAATCGTTGTGCACATAGACAGTACATATACGGGGCATGGGAAGATGGGACGATTACGTACAGGTACCCAGCGAACACCGACGAACACCGACGAACACCGACGAACACCGACGAACGACGGAGGAATCAGGTGGACTGGTGGACGGAGGACGCTGGAATGGACGGTTCTGATTGGCTGAAATTAGGAAAATGGTAGATCTAAGGCTTTAAGCAATAATAAAGTTCTCCTTTTGCGTCCAAACACTAAGGTCACCTCAGGGACGGCAACTAGCGCCTCCCTTTAGTTAAAAAACACCTCTACGTCCCGGGCGGGAGCACTTTGTGCGTTTTGGCCCACCGGCAGGCGTAGAGTGTTGAGAACTCACCCCGCAACTCCGCCCGCTGTGCCAGCGGTTCTTCTGTAAAGGTTTTTTGGTTTTGGGAGTGTGATTGAGCAGTGCTCTCACCTCTCCACGTTTGGTTCACGTCTGGCCCCTAGAGTTCGGCTGCTGTAAGCGCCCCACGGGAACACTAGATGGATTAAGCGAAATTTACCCCCCCCCTCGTAGGTCTAGGCTAGGAATACAATTTTTTTTGTGTGTTCCTTTAGCTGTTTAAAGACTCCAGAGGCTCCGCGATCGGGCAGTGAAGACTTCCGCTGCCTGATCAAGTACCCCCTTCGCCGATCAACACCTGATCGACACTCTGCGACTTGCGACCCGCGATCAACAACTAGCAGATCGCACCAACTTGTACCTGAGCGCCTTTTAGCACTTGATCAAGCCTGATCAAGTCTGAACACAGCTGATAAACTACTTTTAGTGCCTGATCAATCCTGATCACAGCTGATCACAGCTGATAAACTACTTTTAGTGCCTGATCAAGCCTGATCAAGTCTGATCGCAGCTGATCAACTACTTTTAGTGCGTGATCAAGCCTGATCAAGTCTGATCGCAGCTGATCAACTACTTTTAGTGCCTGATCAATCCTGATCAAATCTGATCACATCTGATCAACTACTTGTAGTGCCTGATCAATCCTGATCAAGTCTGATCACCGCTGATCAACGTCTTTCCATACCTGATCAAGCCTGATCACAGCTGATCAACGACTTTTAGTGCATTCCCCAGCCTGATCACTGCTGATCAAGCCTGATAGCACCTGATTCGAGCTTGATTGTACCTGATCACGCCTGATCAGCACATAGGTCGACTCGTTACAAGTTCCCCCAATCTTGCATCAAGGAATTGCCGTGTTTACATCACCGCCACCTGGAGAGCGACCCACGCCCAAGACGTCGGGTACACAAGGTGAGCAGAAACACAAGCAGTCAAGGACAACCGGAGGACCCCCTTCGTTAGTCGGCAGTCCGGTCGCCGTGGTACCGCCTGATCAAGCGTCAAAAACTTTGACCAGCCGCTTCACCACAATAATGCGCGTTCCCGGATCTTTGGGCGACGCGGGATATCACCGCGATTCTACGCAAGATGGCTCTGATGTGGAAGTGAATACGGAAGCGGAAGCAGAAGTGGAGATAAAGGTGGAAAAAGAGGAGGAGGTTGTGACGATGGAAGGCAGTTCGCCGTCGTCATGCCTGAAGAAGAAAGGAAATGGTGATCATCAGGGCCTGGGGAGGTATCTTGATGAGATAAAGGAGGAGAAGCCTCAACCACCTCCCGAGGCTCCTTCGGAATCCCATGCGGATCATAACGCAAGTTATGATCCGCCAAGTGTATGTGTGTATTAGGATCCGGATTGGTATCCGATGGTGAAGTATTACTAGACCTACCAGACGAAGGCGTTGCTAAAGGCACCTGGGTCGGAGAGCGACGAAAGCCAATCAAGTACGCCACCAACGGAATTGGATCAGTGAAAACGTTTTACCGAAAGGTTTACAAAGGAAAACTTGAAGATTTCTTATTGACGAACTCGATCATGAGCCTACTTGGGGTTATGATCAGCGGGAAGCTGAGCGGACTGGTCGATCAGCCAGTTACGGATGGGAGGGACAAGCTCACTATCGTGCAAAGGATAACACGCCTGATCAAGCAGGATGGTCTAACGACACGCGCCTACGATGCTGAAGAGGTGTTTGATCAGGACCCAGAAGATCTGGCAGAAGCTACCCAGCAGTTGTTTTATCTGTTGTTACCTATCGTGGGCTAAACTACTAAGGTGGAGTCCTCGCACTCCCCGCTGATGATTGAAGCGGGCCCGTTGATCAACGTGGCAGAACACACGGGATCATCGTGTTACGAATCTGCTCCTTCCGAAGGCGATGACTTGAAGTGGAGTCGAGTAGTGCCGGAAGTATAGAGCCCAAGATCAACAGGATGACAGTTTGCCAGAAGGATGAATACAAGTTTTCGGTTATCAAGATGGAACCTCAATCGATCAAGGTAGAAGATTATCAAGTACCGCAAGATCCACAGATGCAGACATTCTTTGACAGGGCTGTGGAGAAGTTTCTGGCTGAGGAAAGACGCAAATTGACACCTGGAGTCGTTGGTGCAAAGCCGCCAGCTAAAGACAGGAAGAGCTGCGTCGAGCAAGGAATGTCGACATGAAATCCGTGCATTCGCTTCGTCAGCAGCTAGCCCGGCGACGGTCAAGGACGTTGACATGGAATCCGTGTATTCGTTCCATGATCAACGATCCTAGAGAGAGTATATTGACCCAGATAAGCCGATCACCCTGCCAGACCAGCCACCGTTGCGTCCGCGTACACTGGGACGCCTGATCAACAGACGATTCCCAGTATTCGGATGTCTGCGATCAGTGATCTAAAAGAAATATCGGGAAAGGAAGGAGATGAAGATCAAGCGCGGAATTGGATTAGTCACCTCAAGTCAGCATTTATACGGGATCAAGCTTCTGATCATGAAAAGTGTCTGATCTTGGGCGATTTAGGACCAGCGCGCAATTGGCATCGCCAGCTGAGTAGAAGCACTCGACCAAGTTGGAAAGTCTCGTGGATGAGTTTGAATTTCAATACTGTGGAAGTGGTCAGTCGGCATACCGCCAGTATTATTACACGAAGCAGCGGTCGGATGAAATCCCTATCGAATATCTGCACCGGTTGAATGTGGCGGGACTGCGAGCCGAGTTGCCGATCAGGGATGGATCGCCTACGACCTTACGTGAGCATGTGCAGCATTTTCTGGATACATTGTCCAATCGCGAGCTCGCTGATCAACTGGCACTTATGCGGTTGGATACCGCTACGGATCTGGAATAGACGTTGTGGGCGTATGCACGCAATAGGTGGTACCAGCCAACAGCGTCGGTAGGTACCAGCCGATTTCGCCGGAAATTTGGCGATGATCGGGCACCTGCTCCGGCGCGGAAGCCCAAATCAGTGCGCGCGATCAAGGTGACGTCTGGGAGTCAGGAATCAAGTGCCGACTACAGTGGAAGTGATGGAGATCAGTGCCGTTACATGATTGCTGCTATACGCGATCAACCAGGGGCGCTCGATCAACCTGGTGAGTCCCGATCGGGTAATCGAAGTGATTCAAGTGCAGTTGATCAAGGGGCGGTGAAGAAGTGCAGTCATTGTGGGTCGATCAGACACGATAATTTTCGTTGCTGGAACCTGTCTCAAGTGTGGCAAGAAGGGACACCCGACCGATCATTATTTGTACGTCTGCCGAGCATGCAGCGAAGTTCACGATGCGGGCAAGTGCCCTATTGAAGAATTTTACAACCGCATCCGCCAGTGGTACAATCCCACCAAGCATGCTGGAATGCTGCCCAAGGAAGCTGAAGATTTGTTAAACTAGGACGCTCGCCAGGTTGGAATCTGGTACGAGACGAGCGTTCTGGTTTGTGTATTTTTGCATATGTGGATAAGAAGAGGGCTGATCAAGCAGCAGAAAGAGATAATGATAAATGTGATCAGACTGATTTACCACGTTTGGCTAATTTCCATATCGATGAGTTTTCTCGGTCCCCGGTGATCATGGAGGTCGATCTACTTCCAGTTAAATCGCGCGGATATTGGAAATACCACTCGACAAAGAAATGGTTTAAGCAAACCAAAGCAAGTGGTAAACTCAATAACGAACGTGCCACGCTATTATTTGATTCTGGTGCTGAAGTGTCTATCATCGACTCAACCTATGCTCGTAAGGTGAGTTGTCAGATCGACACGAGTCAAACGCAAGAATGTGTCGGCATTGGAGAAAGTGCATACCTCACGGAAGGTCGCACTAAAATCAAGATTACGCTAGCAGGCTCGTTGGTCTATTATTTCTATGCATGGGTGGGCAGACTTGTTGGTCAAGATGCTATACTGGGTATGGATTGTATGATACAAGCTGGTGTTCGATTAGACATCGCCCACGGTGCACTAATTTTGCCTGATGAGGTGATCATCCCATTGGAGGGGCGCCGACAGCTGTATGGATCGAGTGGTAATTATATGAAACTCAATCAGTACGAACAGATCCCAGTAGGTCGATCTGCCGAGGTTCGAATTTATGACCAGCGATCTCGAAAGTTGTGGATTACTCGGGGAAAAGATTGGGTCCCCACTATCACTAGGGGAGTGGGCAATTTGCTATACCTGCGTGTTACGAACGTTGTTGATCATCCGATCATCGTGCAAAATGAGACGATTTTAGGTATCTGGATGAACAAAGATGACGCGCCCCGTCGCCCTGGAATCATTTCGGTGGGGTCCAATCGCTATAAAGAGCGGCAAAATCTCGCGTGTCAAGCGTCTACCGATTCTGTACATGACGATCAAGAAAGTGTCGATCAAGGTCCCCTAGTCGAGAAGAAGGAGTATCCTACTCCTCGAAGTATTTTAGTACGACCTACGGACCCGATCGCCACATCTGTGGCATTAGTAACCGGAGGGTCACAAAAAAGGTGCAAGAAGTGCAAGAGCAGTGCGATCAGGCGCCGGGAGTGAAAGGTCCGACCCTGGATCACGAAGTTGAATAACCTGTTACAAGAGATGATCCTGATCAAGATATGCGTGATCACCCCGTCTCAGCCGATCATAGTGCATTTGGTGTAATTCCTATCGATTATCAAGTTTGCTACCATGAAGGCGTAGATTTGTACGTGGAAGAATTGTAGAAGCAGCATTCTACGTTCCCTGAAGTGTCCGCAAGTACCGAAGAGGTGACTAAAGATGATTTTCTAGTCGAAGACCCCTTGTTCAACACGGCAGAAGAAATTGATCATCTTCGCGATATAATTTGGGCGAAGAAACATCTATTGATCGTAAAAGGGAACGCGCTACCTCCTGCTGCACGTAGAGTTGTTTGTGATATCTATGTAGGCAATGCGCGCCCGATCGCCCAAAAGTGTCGAAAGTTGGCTCCGCAATTTCGAGAGAAGTTATCGGCCTTGATCAAGGGGCTATTGGCTACTAAGATCATCCAGCCGCCTACGTCACCCTGGACGTCACCTATAGTGATGATCGTGAAGAAGAATGGGGTTGATATTCGCTTATGATCGCGCGGTGAATCAACTCACGCGTTTGATGTTATACCCAATGCCCCTGATCTCTGATCTACTCGAACATTTGGATAAAGCGTTGTGATTTTGCTTTTTGGATATGGCGAGTGGTTTTTGGGTCGTATCTATGACCGATCGAGCGCGTCAGATTTCGTCGTTTGTCACTCCGTTTGGATTGTTTGAATGGAATAGGATGCCCTTTGGCCTAAAGAATGCTCCGTAAATCTACCAGCGGTTGATTGGTAATGCATTATATGGGTATCTCAAGGTTAAGGACGGTGCTGACGAATCGGCTGCTGTATTTACTTTGGGAGAGCCCGACCAAACACCGGGACAGTCTGTGCTGCAGCGGAGGTCATATATCGATGATATTTTGATCCCTGCACCTACCTGTACTACACTGTGTGACAAGGTGCAGCGTTTATTGGAAAAGTGTGATCAATCGAACTTGTCGATCAGCGTGGCTTAATCGTACTGGGGGCGAAACGGAGCTCCCTATTTAGGGCATCATGTCTCTAGCCGAGGTTTCGAAACAAATCCGAAAAATTTGGATGATATGTTTGATCTGCCTTTCCCTGGCACCTTACGGGCCATGCAATCGTTTTTGGG
>CM047584.1:2389405-2474106 GCA_026184515.1 Peronosclerospora sorghi | reverse complement strand
CCCCCCCTAAATCAGGCCCTATAATAAGGCCCTATAATAAGGCCTTATAATAAGGCCCGTTATTGGGCCCAATTATAACTCGCTTTACGACATAAATATATCTAGTTGTAAACCCAAAGTCACTTACCTTATTGGGTATGTATCGTGCATACCGGGGGTATGTACGTACATACGGTATGTGCGTTAGCAAACCCGTTATTAATTTAGGCTGATTACATATTAAATATAAATCAGTTTACAAATACACTGAATCCTGATAGGCGCACGACTGGAACGGTCGCGCGTATAGTAAAAGGAAGCACTTCCTTTAGCTACTCCTTACTAAGGGAAGCCTTGGCATAAGGCGTTAGTGTTTACTAACCGTAAACTCAGGGAATCTTGGCCCCGAGTGAGAGAGCAATCTCCCACTAAGCCCTTATATAAGGGAGTATCGGCTAAGTAGCGGCGTATGGCC
Organism: Peronosclerospora sorghi; assembly: GCA_026184515.1. Classification (NCBI taxonomy): domain Eukaryota; phylum Oomycota; class Peronosporomycetes; order Peronosporales; family Peronosporaceae; genus Peronosclerospora; species Peronosclerospora sorghi. The sequence continues at coordinate 2,473,652 of CM047584.1, read as the reverse complement.
GCTTAAGGAATGCCTTCCTCTGTGCTCTAGCCACACCGTGCGTGTACGCACCGGCTACACTCTTGATCGAGAATGTATCCACTCTTAGGATCTCATCCGATCCGCATACCCAAAAACTTCATTACTTTTTTATGATCTTTAAGGTCCAGAACCTTCATTTCCACGAAAAATTTCGAAATAATTTTACTGTGGGTGCCTGTGACCAAGAGATCATCCACATAGGCACCAACTACCACAGTCCCGGTCTCTTGTATCTTCATGAAAATGCACGTATCATTTACGCACTGCGTGAAACCCAGATTTTCTAACCTCTTGCACAGGCATTCGTTCCACAATCGTCCGGCCTGTTTCAAAACGTATAGGCTTCGCTTCAATTTCAGCGCCGGCTCATTCTTCGAATCCACGCCGAAGTTCTTAAGCTGTTCTTGGATGATACACATGCCTTGTGGAATATGGAGGAATATTTCCACATCATCCTCTACCTAGGCCTTGGGGTAGACACTTAGCACGTCCCCATGACGTGCAGCCATCCCCCAAATCTTGGCAGCGTTAGTATCACCATCACGTTATTCAGCTCCATCACCGTGGCGAACGTGAAGAAAAATAATTGTCTTCATAGACCTTCTTATCGCTTCTAGAGACCAGCCGCGCCTTGAACCTCGCTACCGACACGTCTGAATTCATCTTGGTCTTGTAGACCCATTTGGTCGGGAGAGGCACCTTTACAGGCGGGCGACAGACAATTGTCCAGGTCTCCAAATATTCGAGGGACTGTAGCTCAGTCCGCTCGGAAGGGCTCCACATCGCACTGTTTGCACAGATGTGGGCCTTCTTGTAGATCTTAGGATCCGGACCAGCTGCCATCGTGATGCCTTCTTGGTTCAGCTCATACACGGCGAATACGCATAGCGAACTTTCATCAACCGGACCGTAAAAACGACCGAAGGTTGCGCCGGGCTTCCCAATATCGCTTGAAACCAGGTCAGTCAACACCGACTTGGGCTTGCGCGAATTTTCATACGAAATCGCCCTTGATGTATTTCTCCTTTTACTAGCAGACTTACGTGTGCTTGAACCATGAGCTTTAGGATGTTGCTTTTTCACAGCTGCATTACGCGGTTCATCGTTTTTGTTTTCAACATCCAAGTCTGTGTTTCCACTTGTTTTCGAGCGAGACTTTTCCAGAGCCTCCAGCTCAATTTCCACGTCAACTTCCGAATTCTTCGAGATCTTCTGACTTGAATCCTTGCTGAGTGTCTCGATTTCGGTGACATTCCTCGTCACCGTGACCACTCGCTCCTTGAGGATCAGCACCTTGTATCCTATGGTCTCGTCGTTTTTTTCAAGGATTAGCGCGCGTTCTGCATGTCACCTCTGAGCCTTTTTCTTAAGGTCCCGCCAAAATATGTACGGGGACCCGAAAACCACAATATAACTTAACACTAGGCGTTTCCCAGTAAGTAACTCCATCAGCGACAATTGCCCTTGGTTATCCCTTGTGGAGTATGGTTGAGTATGTAAGCACCGTGTTCAGCCGCCTTCGACCAAAACATTAATGGGACACCGGAACCAATAATCATACACCGGACCACATTAAAGATGGTCCGGTTTATCCTCTCTGCTTTGCCGTTAGAAGCGGGGTAGCCTGCCTCGGTAATCTGCGGCTAATACCAGTTTTTTTCAAAACAGTTCTACGTTCTGGTATTCGCCACCACCATCAGTGCGTAGCACATGCACTCGGCACGAAAACTCGTCCTCAAACCATTCCAGAAAGTGCTCAAACATCTTTGCCGTCCTATCCTTCGTACGGGTGGCAAATATACGCACATATTTCGTGATGTAATCCACAAAGACAACCAAAAATCGATTTCCGCGTAGGGCACCAGAAGTAATAGGACCCTTAAGGTCCACTACAAATTACTCCTCCGATCTGGTCAATCGGGGCATTTCTAGCACTGTACTTCTTTGGATGGGCTCTTCCTGTCGCTTTGCCCTCGGCACAGGTCAGGCAATTGTTTCTTTTAGTGTCCGTTAGGAATATGCCCAACCTGAGGTCCCTGGCCAGTCTTTCGACTGTTTTACGCCATACGCAAGATGACCCAATCACGTGGAAGTGGTGGATACTTCCTTCTTGAGCATCGCTAGGCACATCTTCTAGAACAGTGTTCAACACCATGCCCTCAAAACGGTGCTTCACTACCTGCCTTGACTCAGGTCAGCTTAGCCACAAACACAGCAGCAAACGTTTCAACCGAAAATATATTCTTTCCACTCAACGCCACATCTATCTGGTGACCATGATTCACGATTGTACACCCTTTTTTGCGTAGTCTGCCAAGAGAAATACATATCTTTGTCAACTTCGGCGCGTAGAAGCTTTCGTTAATTCGATCACAGTTGGTTCGTCTTCATTCGACTGTAAGACCAACTTTCCGTCCTTGATGACTTTCATCGTGCCACCGTCGGGCAGCGAAATGTGTCATTCGGACCAAATTCCCTGACATCTTCAATCAGGTCTCCATTCAACACCAAGTGTCTACTTGCGCCGCTATTAACAATCCATAAATCCTCGGCTGGAATCGCTTCAAAATAGCTGTTAATTTCTTCGTTTGGATCGGTCTCAAGGGTAGACAGCACTTCCCTTTTCGACCATCCGTAGTTCGTTTTTTTCTTCCCCTTTTCATCAGAGCTGTTTCCGCTCTTCCGGCGTCATTCTGGACAAAATCTCCGAATATGTCCCTCGCTGCCACATGTGTAGCACGCCCGCTTCTCATCAGTTGGTACGAACGAGTTCGCGTGCGACTTGGGGGTGCACTGCACTTGATTGAATCGTTCTAAATCTCCTGGGCCTAAGCAATACGTTTTTCTGCGTGTGTTAAGAAATCCTGACGGGAAGGGTTATACAGTGTCATCATCATCACCTTCAATTCAGCGCCGCAAACTTTACTATTTTTCCACAACTAACTTTTTACTCGACCCGCTTTTCCGGGACAGAGCTACTAAGTAGAGATAGTGCTGGTTCCACATCTTCTTTGTATCCTTTTCAGACGCGAACCATGCAGCGGCCTGGTGATAGGATATGTTCACCTTGAAGGCGGACGACATCCTCTCCAAAACGAAAGACAACTGAGGTGATGTCAACCACCATGTACTGATATTCGAGCGAAAATATTCGGAGGCTGTGCCCTCCAAATATTTCCCCAGCTTGTTTACCTTGAGACGTTCTATCTTGGAAGCTATCTCTGCAATTTCGATAGCTTCCATGAACATATACGCCCACTGCTTGAATCCTGAACCGAGGCCAGGATAAATCACCACCAGAGAGCTTCTGTATCGACAACTTTGGAATCTTGTACTTTGGGGGGCTCACAAACTGGGGTACTTGCATTAACCCACACCCCAAATTTACCCCGGCCATATTTGCTGCGGCCATATTCGCGCCAGCCACATTCTTACCGGCAAAATTTGCGCCGTCACTATTTTCACCGGCCGCCTTTTTGCCTGCCACGTTTGCGCGGGCAATATTTTTACGACCCAGACCAGTCAACGGTTTTTTTGTGGCCAAGATTGGAACACGTTCCACAAGCGCGCGTGGCATTGCGCCAACTTTCACGCCTTCGTTTTCAGCCATATCTTTCAGAGTGAGCTGCTGACCGAACGGACGGTTATTCTGGAAGCTCTCATGGAAATCTGTTCATTGCGCTCCTCGACCCATCAACGCTTGACATCGAATTTCCGTCTGGGCTTCTTCCACAGTTTCCAGGCAATCTTGGACATCTTTCAGTCTGTTTAGAATCGCCTGCAGGGCAGCATTCTGCCCTCCTACGTTTCCCACTTTACATTTGTTCTACAACTCGTCCATATCAAAATCAAACGAGATTGTCAGCACGAGAAATCAAATCAAATAAACTCCTTTCAGAAGTGACTCTCTACATAAAACGTAAAATTCACTCGTAAAAATTACCAATGCCAAGAGAAATCCACGTACGAAATTACAGGAACATTGCTCTCATAACCTGTTAAAAACACAAAACACAAAAGTTGTAGTCTTAACGGTACCTTAAACAACCTGAACTCTTAGTTTGAGTCAGGTGGGACCTCTGCGGTCTGCGTAGTGTTGCGCGACGTTCGTCTTGCAGTGGAGGTTTCAGCGGGGGTCGTTTACAAGATAGTAAGTTGAATAGAAAGTATATTATGTAAAGTTACTTAGGTCAATTAAGTCGCTAATACAATATTTAAGTTGATCTAAAAACTTAAAGTGCAACAGAACATATATATCAGCCAATGGGGTTTCACCACTACGAAAAGCCGTAAAAGCCAAAATGGCTACACGCATTTCCAACAGGAGTTACCGGATTAGAAGGAAATCCATGGTTAACCATGTAAGGATGAATGGGACAGAAAATAATTACCCGTTGTCGTGAATTTCTCATCATCCTGTGGTATCGTGTAATGAGACTCCTTCACATAGAAACCAATAGTATTTAGGTTGAAATATCTTTAGTCTATTGGAAAAATTAGATTATTAGACCGAAGCTTGTGAACGCGAAAGAGTAAATGTAAAGTTTGCTGGGATGCTTATCATGTCGTTTCATATTCATACTTAATTATTTATTTCCTATTTGATATTTATAGTGTAAATACATCAATTGCATTCCCATGGAATTGATGTACGTTGCATGTAACTTCGTCCGTTGTAATGGAAGGTAATACAGGATCACATGTTTCCAATAAAATTTTAAACTCGGATCATAAGTGCATATAATCTATCGAGAATTTGATTCGGTACGCTTCATCTAATCCATAGGTATCTATTGTACAATTGAATCAGTTCATATTACATTTGTATATTTGTTTTGTTTTGACTTATCTATACTTATGGCAATTGATATCCGTATCACCCCCCAAATTACTACCCGTATCCCCCCTCAATTATAGGCATATCCCCCTGAATTATAGGCTTATCCCCCCCAAAATTGCAATATTTCCAATTTTCTATATATTCGATTCGCGAGGGCTTGATATATTTGACGTTTGATCGACGGGCAGTTTCGGAGCTCAGCTGTCTCTACATTTTACTCTCTAGGAGAAAAATTCAACTAACCCCGAGACAAGTTACCATGCAGAACGAGGCCGGCCATCCGATATCTATATCCCGCGCAAATGGTGCTTAAGAATTGCGATACAAAACGGTAGATACTAGTTTGCTAATTGTTGGGATTGGTCTTGTCTCTATGGCGTTCTAGCTCATGGACGAACCGCATCCTTACGGCCAAGTATAACGCCGCGGTGCAGATCAAAATTGGACGTGTGAATGCGAACGGCATCTTTACTGGTGAGTCGGACACTTTTGCTCTCGCTGGCTATATCCGCCACCACGGCGAGGGTGACATGGCATTGACAGAGCTGTCCCGCCAGTCGGACGCCAAGAACTAAGGAGACCAAGGATTTTTTCTTAAGTTCGTTCCTGCTAGTTCAGAATCTTGCGTTTACTGTTAGCACAATATGCTCAGGATGATGAACTCGTGCGTGCTTGCTGGTACTGTTAGTAGTCGGTTGATCTCGGGTCAAGTTCGCCTTTATTTTTTCGGCTGTAGTCTCGCTATTTAATATGGAAAACGATCTCCAAGACGAAGCAATTTACCGGTACACACAAATTTCTTGTCTCCATGTAATGTCTACACTAATACTGCACAGTAAGCTGAACTTTGTAACACTTTTCCTCGCATAGGACTAACTTCGTGACGTAAGGCATAAAAAATGTTTGGATTAAGATGAGGATTCGCGCCACCTTCTACTGCACTGACTCCTTCAACACTAAGTAATAAGCCCTATTTTAACCCTTCATTAAAGGAAAAACATTGCGTTAGTCAGTCTGCTTAAACGATAGAGACATGTACTCCCCGTACATGAGGACCACGCTGTGTCATGGCTTCCGAAACCACCTTCATCGTGTCGATGTATCTGTTGATACAAAGCGCCAGACAATTCTGCTGCTTGCCGTCTAGCTTGCCGTTGGGGCGAGTAATGCACTTGTCAAAGCACTTTTCCTGTAGACTCTGCGTCAACTCCTGCAGTGCCTGCTGCTGCACTTCCGAGCGAACCTGTTCACGAGATAATTGGAGATCATTAGGGCTCACCTTATCCACGAAACTGAAACACTTCGACAATATACATCAGTCCCTATAGTCACCTACTCGGTTAAAAAGCTCGGCATTTTGCTGGGGACTGAGTTCTCACGGACGACATGATTGGACGTAATGGAGATATGCAATGTACGCGATTCCAGTTTTGGGGGGATACGCCTATAATTGAGGGGGGGATACGGGTAGTAATTTGGGGGATACGGGTAGTAATTTGGGGGGGATACGGATATCAATTGCCAGAACTTATTAAATCTAAAACACTTCAATATATCACTTTTTAATCTTCCGTCAAGATTTAAGTCAATTTTGGGCAGGGCTAAAAGTCTAAGAATATGTATAGTTATTTTTATTTAATTTACAGTTAATAATTGAAGAAAATTCCCATCTAGTTTCCTACTATATTGCATGCTTCGTCACGCAATACAGTTGAAGCCCCTAACAGCATGTTACGGAAGGTGGCACGGCTTAGCGACCACTGGTACGTTCCGCTAGGTTTCTGCAGAGTCTAAGGTGACAAAGATTCATGGGGATGACCGCGACTGAGTGCCACTATAGGATGTTGAAGAACGAAAGTGAAAACATGCATCGACTTCTTGATTAAACGCGTGCCAGACGCGTTTCGGCCCCCCGCCGGGGGCCTCGTCAGTGGCTTTATCAATCTCGTAGTGATAACTCCCTACACCTGGATCTCCTACCACCTACTGTACTAACTATTCCTTCTAGAACATTCGATATGCCCTACGTGGGCTACTACTCTGGAGTCGATACCTTGAAGAGCTTCACACCGCTGGCGCACTTCCAACATAGGATCTCACACGAAAGGTTTTTCCATCAACGCGCCATGTTCAGCGCGTTGGTGCATATAGTCAGGAGCATAATCACTGAGCCTAAAGAAATGCTCAAGTCTAAGGCCTAGAAGAGACAATCGAAATCAACGATAGATTGCAATGATCATATACTGATGTCGCCTAGACGGCGCATGCCATCGTTCCCCAAGGACTTAAAATCCAACATACCCCTTTAAAATGTCGTTAAAACGCACCTTTTGAGATTGATATACAAGATTGTTTGCAGAACGCGCAATATTTGCTTACAATTTTTTTTGAATGAACCTCTAGTCAAGTAGCCTTGTAGATGGAGAGACTGAACATCACGTCAATCAAAATATCTTCCGGCATCAGTCAGGGTCTCCATAATGCTATCTTTCAAAGCATATAGGATGATTTCAGTATACGGGCATCTACCCATTATATTAGTGGCAGACTAAGAGGAAATGAGTCCTTCGAGTTTAACGTGCAGCAACAGGTGGCACACGGCGGTAATAACAGGCAATATTTTTGATCCTTCGCCATACAGTAACCAGGACATAGAGAAACCGGAAGTACAATACCAATGGACACATTGGTTGCGGAGGAATCAACCTAGGATAAAAAGAACCTTCGCCGCAAATGATGCGCGCAGATAGAGCACTTTACCCATGCGTGAATGCCACCGCCCCGGCACCAAGCTGTCATCTGACGTGTAAGTTTACTGGTAACCGCAATCAACAGGGGCGACCTCTTTTTGTTTAAAATGTGTGAACACCTAGTACGGACGAGGAGCTCTACTGGAGAGTTGTTTCACATGCCGACATCAATCATGTGAGGGCGATAACCCCAGACGGGTCAATCACCTGTCAGGAATTACGGGGCATGCTAAAGCTCTCACCACCCTGAATATTAAGCCGCATGGGACCTATGTCACCATGCGTTCAATATTTGATATCAGTGCATCAACCAACTTTGATAGAGCACAATGCTTAGCGTCGTTAAACTTTCCGGGAGTTAAAACTTCACAAAGCATGTTGTCTGTGCACCCAAACGCTTTGAATTGGGAGTAAACTATCATTCGAGGATGAATATATCACCATCAAATTTGCTGACAAGTTTGATGTTATCTTAGATACCCAAGCGTCAATCAATGATCGACTGGGATACCTTGTAGATCGCTGCGGCAATGCCACAGAGCTGATCCGCCTGTGACTAATTCAAGTGTATGAGGGGATATACGCACATGGTCAGCGAGATTGGTGGATAGCGATGGTGCAGTGGACGGTGGAAATAGTTTAGTGGGACTACGTCACACAGGAGGAAGTGGACAGCAGGAGCGATAAAGACCGCTATGTTGAGCTCACCACAGACGTCGATCTTCGTGAAGAAGAGACAATCACGGTACCACGAAAAGTTGCCGCTCATGGTAGAAAGTGGCCAACGTGAGGAAGAAATTCATACTGATATAAGCAGTGGCTACCGCGAAGAAGACATTTTTACCTCGGTTAGAAGTAGAACCAAGAAGAACAATGAAGTTACCACGGTAGGCAGTGGTCACCGTGAGAAAGAGAAAATAGATCTGACGAGATAATCTGACTTAATTTTAGCGCATTTTGGAATAATTAACGTCCTAACGCAATCCGAGACCAGATTAGCTACCCAGTCTAACGCTCAGTTACCATTCAAAATTTGGTTTGGAGATGATGGAACTTCCTGCGCTAAGATCAAAGAAGTCCATAAAAATCTTACGTGACGATCATATCAAATAGATCAATATAAATAAACAATATTCACGTAACAAGCACATACCAGTGAACTAAAGTCCAGCCCTCTTGAGGCACAGAGCTATGAGTTGCATAAAACGAAATCCCCTTGTTACAATGTGCTTTGAGAATACGTCGACGTATTCCCAGAAAAGTTCCATGCGAGCTTCCATGAGATTGACCTCGTGCCTGGCACGAAGTATTGTGTCACGTGTCAATGGTCGTTACCGCGTGATCGATTCAAAGCAATCCACAAGTCCTTCGAAGTTTGTCGAGAGGTAGGCCATGTGCGGGAGTCTACTTCAACGCACTTCAGCACCATCTTCGTGAAGAAGTCCATCGAAGACGGGTAAACTCCTCATTTTTACAATAAGCTGACGTCGCTACAGTACAGACGCAAATGCTGATATCGGAAAGGTCTCATCATCGATGGCATAAGCGGTCAAGAGGGATCAGATTTTATCAACTTCTCGTTTGTGAGAAGGATGTCATCTCACGGCGGTTATCGCTCCAGCCATAATGCTATGGAGTGGCTGGTAATGCCACACAGGTTGAAAAATGCCCCTACAACAGATGCATCACACTTCTTATACGCCCCGATGCGGGATTCGCACCGAGTTATATTCATGACGTTTCATTCACAGCAAATGTAAACACGATAAAAGAGAGTAGAACTGCATTAAGGTCACCTAAGGTTAGAGATTATGCGAAAGCTTAAGCTTAATGCGAACATAAAGAAATGCAACTTCGCTTCATCAGAAATACAAGTTCTAGGTTAATTCATAGGCAAGAACGGAGTCCGCACAGGCCCAGAGAAGATCAGGGTGATAGTCGACAGGACACCGCCAAAAAAGGTCAAAAACTTCGCAACTTACTTGGATAGCATCAAAGCTGCAAAAATACCTATGCTATGTAATTATGCAGGAATAATACGCCCTGTTCACAAATACTTAAACAGGACATCAAGTACCAAACGTCAAGACGCTTTCGATGCAGTTAAGCAAAGCTTGACCGAGGCACTGGTGCTAGCAGTATCCGATAATAATCGCCCATTTCAGGTCCTTTGGAGTCGGGTGTACACTGATGCAAGCGATCCCGATGATCATGATTGTGTAATCTATAATCAATCGCGTCAGCTGAGCGTAGTTACCCATCGTTCATACCAGATCGATCTTGTCATTAGATCCAATCACAGCTAACAGATTGGTAGCTTAGATCCGTCTCGTCACCCGATCAGTTCTTCACTGGATCGGCCTTTAATATCCGGCAACCTTCAAACAGATCGGTCCCTGAGGCGGACCGAAGCCCATTTCCATGTTGGACATCCGCTGGATCGAGTTTCAGACGGGATCGGTCGCGCTCGTCAGCCAATCGACCCACAGTATCGAATTCCGTCAACTTTTTGCTCCGATACACAGCTCTTAATTTCCATAACCGTAACGTCATCTTACTTAACCAGAAATTGAGGATAGGCAAACAAGATGGAGGGTATCTTTTTCGGCCAATAGTCATCGATCCTGGTTCTATTTTGGCGAATCGGTTCCCATGTGTAGATCCCATAATCCAGTTGTTTCACTTTCTGCTCACTTCGATCGCAACCTTGCATCGCAGAGGCCTAATCTTATTCATTAATTAACGTTCTTCTTAATTTTTCGTGACAAAGCTTCAAACCGTCGCTCTGGTACGCCAATGCCACAGTTCAAATTTGTCACGCCTCACACTGGCAGCCGATCCGCTTTACAATGTCCGCCGCTGTCGCGCATTGGACCTTTGTATTTGTCTTCTAATTTGTATACCTTTGCATTATCCATCCGTTACAATGATCGATACCGTGATTGAGGAAAATCAACTATCTGATTGAGTTTCCTGGAAAATCTAAGCAGTTTCGAATTTCGATCCGAATCCAACCACTGACGCCGATTGATCAAATCCACAAGTAGATCTGGATCACCTATACGGCTGCCACTCGATTTGCCAAACTTCGTGAAGACCATGAAAATATCCAGGCTGATAATTTGTCTCTATATCAAATGCGACGAGAAGGAGGACTAGATCATACGTCTCCTCGTGGTTGCGAGCGTCTTTGCCTCTTGATACGAGCTTGCATTTATCCAAGAAGTTTTAGACGACGTGAGCAAAGTGAATGAACGAGATACTCGAAAGTTAACGGAACAATTTAACTCGCTAGCATGAAAAGGCTGGGCTCATGATCTCTTGGGCGATGGTCATCCGGCCTCAGATATACCAGTCTGGCGGATCTGATCCACGATTACATGAGACATTAACACGTGATCATGATACCGCAAGGGGGATTGGAGCTAGCTACCAGTCGTCAGTTGATCGAGAAGCAGCTTCGTGAGAAGAGGAACTCACGCAGCTCAAGATGGCCCCTAACATGGTCGTCTACAATGCATCACTCAACACACAATCGTATGTAGGAGGTCCCAATGATATTCCGAAATATATGTTCCATTGAGCATCTCGTTATTGCGGGCCACGGCTCCAGAAAGCTACGGAGACGTAATTCGTCGATTGGAACGTGCGATCGTCTCGTCTGCCATCTGTCAATTGAAACGCATACCTGGAGGAGACTTTCACTGATTTAGAAGAGCAAGTAGGCTTGCGCACAAACCGTTAGACAGGCGTTGCAGGCTCAACTTATGCATGCTCGTGAGGCAATCGACGGTTTCCAACGTGATCTAGCCCTTGAACGAGAAACTTTAGGCTATTAAATACAAAAACTGCGGGACATAAATATTCGGTTGTACCAGTCACAGAAGATGGTTGTAGATTTGCGAAGTGCGGCAGGACCGGAGTCAAATGTGCCAGGCTATCCAGGATCTGTCCGGCTTTTTTTTTGGCCGCCAAATGGGAAACCAGATCCAATCGACTGGACTATCCGAATAATCTTCCGACTGTGAATCCGATCACGTCTTTCCGTCATTCGAACTGGACTTACTTTGTTTTCCACGCATCGGCTATAAACGATCTCTAGATCTCGATGGACATCCGGATCAGGTACTAGGTTTCTAAGAGACCCGAGCGGCAGCGATTTGGCTGTGAGCCGCTCTGTGAAGCTAGTCGCACCCAAATCACGTACCAGTCCCAGGGTTATGTTCTCCCTCGGTCAATTGCCCATTCCGATACGATCTCGATCGATATATTCTAAGTACAGGAACTGGATCTGGAGCATATCCAAGTCGACAAAACAACTTTCTCTACAGCCTAAGACCAATGCCAGTTCCGAGTTCAGTCCAAGATTTGCTGATCTGATCTCCAATCGGACTTCCAGATAGCGGACCGGATACATTTCGCGCACATCTTCAGACAAATTGACATCTTCCATCATTAAATCTACCAAAAAAGGGACGGTAGCCACGTCACTTGGATCGGGATGCCCTTGTTAAGCGTCAGTGTTAATCGATTGAGGGCTACTTTCCAAAGCTGATTTTGATTCTTCTTTGCAAGGAGCCGTGGAACTTGACTACGACAAGGAAGACAACGATGAAAATCAGGAACAGAAAACTATGGCCTCCATGGTGCAATTTTGTGCGAGTGCGTCCGAACTAGATCCAAGGCTATCGGTGGGATCCATGATCCAGATCCGAGATCCGTGGATCCTCATAGTGCAACTGACGGTTGGCATTCTGTGGTCGACGGTTCATGTCTTGCCAATGGTTGGTACGGCGTAGAAGCACATAAATCGACAAAGCAGTCACCAACCAGAACAAACAATTTATTCAGTAACACCGACTACGAAGGGGTGGAGAGCTCAGCTAAAATCCTGCGTATAGGAAACCGTTGCCCTCTTACCCCTAATACTACTTAATTCTATCACTAGTATTCTGTCTCAAGAAAGCCTCTTTTTCTGTAAAAGCCCTTGGGCATGCATACCAATGTTTCAACATATCTTACCGAAAGATTGCTCTGGTCCCATCTTAGTGTCCTCCTTCTGGAGGAAAACACCCTCTCCGATGGTGCACTTGTTGCCGGTATGGACAGAACAGCTCTTGCCATTTTAGCTACTGTCGGAAATTGATTCTTGTGGATTTTCGACCATTCCAACGGGCAGGTCTCTTCCTCAATCGTTATTTTTAAATCCCAAAAGAGATTGATCTCGTCCTCCAAAGAGTTTGAATCTGCGGTGGGATCGTGCTCGTTGTCCCATCCAAAAATCTCTACTGTGTACGACGAGCTGCTACCGCTTGTCACTGATGGTCCACAGCTGGCATTAGAAGTGGGTGGCTCCGGCTTGTAAAATTTCCTCAGCTTCAGAGCAAACCGTTTCTTGATAGAAGTTACGCTGTGGCCGGAAACATTAATGGATTGCAGCCAGTTATTTGGTTGCTGAAGCGACTATATAGTGAACCTGGGATCCAAAATCATTGCAAAGTAATTTGCGTCCAATTTGACAGCCAAACGATAATTCTTTTGCAGCTCGTCCAGCATCTTGTCAGCTGCATGCTCGAGATGAGCAGCATCGTACTGGCTACTGATTTGGCGCAGCCTTTTGGAGAGGAAAGCGTAGGTAGGCAGCACCGTTTCAAGGGTCGGATACGTCACCGGAAACCATCTCGGTAGCACCATTCAATAGTTCAAGAAAGTCCCACATTTGCTCCATCTTCTCCTATTCTTCTGGCTACAATGCAAACTTCCTGAAGTCGCTCAACTCTGTCAAACGTTGAATGCTCTGCCGACAAAAGAAGGGTGAGTCTAATTGAAGAATTAAAAGTTGACACAAATTCTCGCAAAACTTACTTCAACTGTAATGCCCTCTTGAACATGTTAAATGTCGAGTTCCATCTAGTGCCGCTGTCGCTTTACAATTCGTTTTGTTGAATAGATTCGTATCCATAGTTGCAGATGCAAACGAAAACTTGAGTCGTAAGCGCTTGAAAATAAATCCAATATAACGAAAAGTCAATAAAGTCGATATCTCCAAGTCAATTACACGTTAACAGCGAAAGAGGTAACAGCAGACACTTCGTAATGTAAAGAAGAAAATATCCAAACCAGGGACTAAATCATCGGAATGTATATTGAGAAGTGTTTAGGTGGTCTAACATGAAAGTATACACCAGATGTTGAAGTTATGGTAAACTTCCATCTGTTGTGTGGAATACATTTCTTAAGCGTAACAAAAACATGTGTGTACTCAGAACCGAGTTTCAATGCACTAATCATTCTACTAATAAGAACGAAATACAAATTGCTAGCTAGAATAGTCCTACTCAGTTTTAATAAAAAACAAAAATAGACAGACTATTTTAACACTCCTCCTCAATGTGAATTTCGAAAAGTCACACATGTTAAAGGCAGAGGGCGCTGCGTAGCTCCTTGAATCTTGGTGCAGGTAAAGCTTTACTTAGATCGTCAGCTAGCGTCTCCTTTGTATAAACATAGGTAGATTCCTCAAGGCTTTCCTTTAATTTCAAAATAATGAACTTGAAGCGTATGTCCACATGCTTCATTTTTTCGAACTTGACTCAATTCCCTTGAAAACCTTCATAGCCGCTTGGTTACCCATACAAAGTTACATAGGCAGCTTCATCTTCACTTGAACTTCTTCGATTAACTCCTTAAAACCCAAAATATTTACCATGTTTGTGGAAGCAGCATAATATTCTGCTTCCATGGTGGATAATGACACCTCCCTTGTTTCTTGCATATCCAGGCAACTAAGATGCCGTCAATAAAAACAAGACCACCTGTAGTTGACTTTTGGCCTGCTGTCATCAGCATCGCTGTAGCCCTTGATGCTCAAAACTTCACTTGCAACTTGAGGGATCCCCATAAAAAACTTGGTACCCTTGAGGTATCGCAATATCCGCTTAGCGAGCTGCCTGAATTATCATCTTCTAGCTTGAAATCCTGAATGACTGCATCAATCATGACCTCTTGGTCAATCCTGTAACCAAAAGTTATCCACGAAAGTAATTCGCATTCCGAGAAACTTCGAAGCGTTTCCCAAATTTTTTATTTCGAGAGACTTTATATCTTCAAAGAACTTGTTAGCGAGCTCCTCCTGCGTGCCGGTCACCAGTAGGTCGTCAACGTAAATGCCCACAACAACAGTTTCTTTTCCACTTGCTTTGTATATAGACACATGTCCGTAATACATTGCGTAAAATCCAAACTCAAAAAGTTTTCCATGTATTTGGCGGTTCCACAACCGCCCTGCCTGTTTGAGCTGTAAACTGTCTTCTTGATCTTGAGTTCCTGCTCACCTTGAAATTCTTGACTGTCCTCAGTATTTTTTAGGTTCATGCCTTGAGGGATGAATAAAAAAATATCATGCTCCGTTTCGGATGCTTTGACATAAGCATTATTTATGTCGCCGTGCCTCGCTGGCACATTCCACTTGACTGCCAAAGCAAACTAGTTCGCCAGTATTAATATCAATAACTGCGGCGAATGTCAAGGTATAATCAATGTCAAAGCGTTGCGTGTTGCATGTGGCAACGAGCCTAGCTTTATAACGTTCCAGATTTCCATCTTGATCCACTTTATTCTTGAAAACCCACTTCGTATGTAAGGGTCGGCAATCTTTAGGCTTGATAACAATGCTCCAGACTTTATTTTTTCTTAAGAGCATTGAGCTCCTCCTGAATCGCAACCATCCATTTCACCTTTTTCGATGATTCATCGCATGCGAGAAATTTTTGTGATCCCCGTATGCTCTCTCACTAGACGCACTGAGAGCCTCACCGACTGGAGGAGATTTGAGATAGACGTCTAAATCAGAGGGTGGAGGACGTATGTCGTATGCCGACGTCGTCAAACGAGGCGCGTCACCGCCCAGCAAGCGGGGATTCAATAACAACGCCGTCAGTGTCCTCTCCTTGGGCAAGAACGCGGGGTCAGTGTTGACGCCGCCCGACAACCAGAAGGGAAAGACGCAAGAAGGGGCTTTGATTGTCTATTAACCTGGCTCTGGTGGGTCTCACCCCAGCACGCATTTGCTTTGGTCGACCACGGGGAACCCGGATGAAGCGACGACTGTGAGGACTCACCAACACTCACCAACACTCACCCTCAATCAGTAGCGTAATCATACAAACTCTCTTGTGCAGAGTGTTGTAAACTTCCACGTGGAAAGACGCGATTGGTTGAACAATTCAGCCAATCAGACGTATATATTTGAGTGTTACGTAAACTACATATGATGTGTGCATATTCTGTCCATTTATTGGAGAGTAAACGAATGGACAAAAGTAGAGTCGACTTAGATGTAGCAGTAGCGAACTAAGTCCCGATCAATTCACTCTTCAATTAACGTCCAACTCCTCCAGTGTCTTGTCTTCCTCTGCTCCAACACTTCCGTCTTAGCCTCGCGTCCTCACAAGTGGTAGCACTTGTTGGTCATCTGTGGAATTTCGGCTCCGCTTCTTCGGAACGACCTTTTTGCCAGCGTTGAGAAGCAAGGAAAACTCGTCAGGCTTCTCCGGAAGAGACTCCAGACGCTGCAAACGCTGACGCTCGCAAAGTTCTACAAGAAGACTCGCCGCGACAAGAAGTCCGTCAAGTGAAAGAAGACAAGATCGACAGAAGGCGTAACCCTATCAATTCAGTTTTCGCTCCAGTTTAACGCTTCCATCACCATGGAGCACAACAGAACACAACAGTTCATTGACAACATGGCCCAAATGCTGGCTCAACAACAAGACATCATCAATCAGCTTCTGCAGCAACGTGCATTTTCCGGACTTCATGTCGAGGGTTTGAAGCTTCTTACGTACAGTGACTGTCTCGAAGAGTCAGCGCACTTGTTTTTTTTACCAAATGGGTCAGTATTTTACCGCTCGCGGAATAGATTGGCAAGACGCCACGCTCGCCACCCGTGTTCTAGTAATTCTCTGCAGTGCGCTTCGCTGTCCAGCCGCACAATGGTACATGGCACGCAAAGAAGAAATCAACAGCGTCTCTCAGTTTTTCATCGAGCTCGATCGTGAGTTCGTTCCAGCCGATTTACAGCAACGGCTTCGTGACGACATCAACAATTTACGGCAGAAGGACTGTGGAGAAGCGTGCCCAAAATTCGGCACACTTCTGGTCAAGTTTTGTCAAGGCATTTGACCTAATTTCGGATTGGTTTAAACAAGGGGGGCTTTTCAGCCTATCAGACTCAAGAAGTGTCAAGAACGCAAGTTTTGGTGAGTCACCCGACTTTGGGTATTTTACATATTTTTGTGGGGGTACATTTAGGGACTATAGGGTAGTAGTATTTTAGTTGTGGTTTTACCTTTTAGGACAGAGGTTATACCTTTAAGCAAGGAAATTTTTTAGCTTTCGGATAAGTGGCTGAAACCTCTTCTGGTCTTGGTTCACACCACAGCTAGGGGTCGCCGTTCTTCCCTTTTCGTACACTAGTCGCCTCCGCCCGCCGCGGAGTGTTTGGGGGCAGAGGGTCGAATTATCCCCTCTCGCCCATTATACCTGGTCTGGACGCGCCGCACGCGCACTTTGGCCCACCGGAAGTCCCTCGACGGGAGTACGATTTGGCGATCTCAACACCTCAACTCAAGTACGTTTGGAACGTGCTATTCACTGGATTGGTCTTGGCGTGGAGATATCGTTTGTGGAGTTTCACGAGAATATTGGGTGTTTACGCGGACATATTGGCTTGTTTTAATATTGGTTGGAAACTAGACCGGTTTTGGTCTTATTTCGTATTGGTCAGGGGCTAGACCGGAACGGTCGGTCTACCCTCTATTATTTCGTATTGGTCAGGTCTTGATCGTTTGGACGATCGACCTATTGGAAGTTATCTCTTGGAAGTGTTTTTGGTCTGTTTGTGTCTGGGGTGAAGAGTTCCGCCCCAGAGATACCTACCCAGATCGGTCTTCTATATTCAAGACCGGTTCGATCCAATCTGCGATCCCGATCCACCGAGTGTGTAACTAGCCCATTCCATCGGTTACACAAGGTGAGATGGACACTAAACAATCGGACCAAGTGGGTTCTGATGACGACCGGTCGTCTGCTTGCAGCGGACGATCGGACCAGATCTCGAGTGGTGGTCCGCGGAGTACCCCCTTCGAAAGTTGGAAGGCTGGGCGCGATGGTGGTAGTCAGGTTATCGATGCTAATGTTTTCGATTTCGAACTTGACTCCACCACAGGACTGAAAGAACCTCTCCGATTACATCGCCCAATTCCGGCATCTTCTAATCTTCAACTCAAGGGCATGAATGAAATCGACAAGATCGTGTACTTTCAACGCGGTCTTCGCCAAGCAACTAAAGAAGAAGTGCATTATCGCCGATGCGCTACTCTCGCTGAAGCCATCACGGTGGCTCTGGACTTTGAACGAGCGCACCCGTACCAGCGCCGGTATCATCCTCCGCGCTTTCAGTCTCGATCGACATATTATAACGATCCAGAACCAATGGAAATCGACAGCACCCAGCCTTTCCACACAACTCAACGTCCTCAAAGACCAAGTCGTTTTAACAGAGACAACTACAGGGCGTCGAAGTTTTGTCGACACCGCTAAAGACTGGTCATGAAATCGACGAGTGTTTCAAGCTGAAAACCGCAACAGTGCTTCCCCGTCGCAACATCAACCGCAGAAGCAATTTCAAAGGCGTACGGAGCGAAAATCGGTCAACTACTTTGAAGAAATGGCAAGCGACGAAGAAGAAGAAGTAGCGGCAATCGAGGTGAAAGACATCACCACTGCATAGAGCATCGTTGTCAGCGACTTTACAGGCAAAAATCTTATCATCAAACAACGGCAACTGCGACAATGAAGCAGCAAAAATTCTGCTCGATTCAGGTGCGACGGGCAA
Organism: Peronosclerospora sorghi; assembly: GCA_026184515.1. NCBI lineage: Eukaryota > Oomycota > Peronosporomycetes > Peronosporales > Peronosporaceae > Peronosclerospora > Peronosclerospora sorghi. The sequence goes on along the minus strand of CM047584.1, from coordinate 2,455,144 downwards.
CGTTGTCAAGCCAGGATACGTAAAGCGCTCTACATCATCAAAGACTGTGCAAGTTACTCGCTTCGACGGCTCGAACACAGTAAGGAAGAATGTGCGCGAAGGCTATGCCGACATCGAGTTTGAAGGGCATGTGTTCAAAGATTTACCAGTGATCGAATAGCAGATGGAGCATCATGATGTCATCCTTGGCAAACCATGGTTTTCGGAATACCAGCCAGATATGAACTGGCGCACGCATGAAGTCCGTTTTGATCGACAAGCTTCTCTATCCAACAGTGCAATCTGCATCTCGAGTTCGGAGTTTGACCGGAAAGTAAAGGCATCAATTAATCAAGAGGTCTATCGCGTGAAATTTTCCTCCATCGACTCTGAAGTCGTCGACATCGACCCACGCGTTCAAGAATTATTAAAGCAGTATGCAAACGTGTTCCCGGATCGACTTCCAGACGAGCTTCCACCGAATCGAAGTATCGAACTCGATCTTACCATGTCTATGACGGCACAACCGAGCAACCGACCGCCATTCCGACTGTCGCATATAGAACAAACTGATTTGATGGATTTTCGTCGACGAACAAATGGTAAAAGGTTGGATCGAAGTGTCAGACGCGCCATGGGTCTCAAATGTTTTCGGTATTCCCAAGAAAGACCCCAAGACGGGTGTATCATTATCGAGAGCAGAATGGCTTCGTTCAGGCAACTCAAGCTTTCCGATTCGATGGTTTATTGACTACCGCTACATCATTTCTCAGACGGTGATCCCGAATCGACGACCTGTTTGATCGGATGGTCGGCATGAAGGCGTTCACAGTGATTGATTTAGCCCAAGGCTACCATCAAATGCGGGTGCATCCGGATTAAAATAAGTTCACAGTTTTTCGAACGCAAAACGAAACGTACCAGTGGTGTGTGGCTACCATGGGCTTGGCAGGAATGCCACGGGTTTGGTCGCGATTGATGCGAGTGCTGTTCGGCAAGTTTCCCTTTATTTCAGTGTACCTCGACGACATCTGCGTGTTTTCAGCAAGCATGGACGACCACGTTCAACACTTGACGATCCTGTTTGAGGTGCTTCTTAAAGAGAAGTTTACGCTCAGAGCTCGAAGTGCAAGTTTGGGAGATCAGAAGTCGCATTTTTAGGACACACTGTGTCGAGTCAAGGCCTTTCAGTTGACAAGTCCAAAACAACAGCGATAGCGACATGGCCAACTCCGACCACGGTGAAGAACTCCAATCGTTTCTGGGACTTGCCGGTTACTACCGCCGTTTTATCTACCAGTGTGCGCACATTGTGCTTACCCTAAGCTCGATGATAAAGAAGGATGCGAGATGGGTGTGGGAGACTGCCCCGGACACCGGATTTGCAAAGCTGAAATACGCCCTACAAGAAGCACCCGTACTGAAGCTCTCCAACATGGACGTGCCATTCGTTGTCACCCCAGATGCATCGGGTTTGCGTGTGGGCGGTGTACTTTCGCAGTTTCACGACCAAGCGGATCACCCAGTGGCATTCTACTCGAACAAGCTGGGTGTGCACAAAGTCAACTGGCCGACACACGAGAAGGAACTATTCGCAATCAAGATGGGTCTCGAGAAGTGGCGTCATTACCTTTACGGCCAACATTTCGACATTTACACGGACAATAGTCGTGCTCGTGGCTGATGCACCATCCAAAAGTCTCTTCCAAGTTGGCTCGATACCTCACGTTCTTCGACCAGTTCAATTTCACGATCCACCACGTAAATGTGTCGCTAAATGTGGTCGCGGACGCACTATCTCGACGTCCAGGCGACATTGACACTAGCGTTGGTCACCATCCACCGTTGCAACAAAAGTGTACCTTTCGGGCTCGCCCCTTTCGCACCGAAGAACCGGCTTCACCTCTGCCGTGGGAGGAGGCTCACGTCGAAGTTTTTTCCTTTACCGGTTCAACTGTCGAGTTATCGCCGGCAGTCAGGTTAGAGTTCGAGATGGGATACAAGGTTGAGAAGAGTTCAAATTTGCATATACGAATGCTGAAGATCCCAAGGCTATGTTTGAGCGAGACGGAAACCTGTTGTTCGTCAAGAAGACCAACATGACAAAGCGCCTTTGCGTTCCTAACGACGACCGACTGCGCACAAGAGTTATTTCCGAGTTTCACGACGCTCAAACAGCTGCACATCCAGGAAGTCGACGCACATTCCTTCGTTGCGCCCAATGGTACTACTGGAAGTCGATGCAACAAGAAATCAAGGAATACGTCAAGTCGTGTGAAACATGTGCAAGATGGAAGCACGATCACCAGCGCAAGAATGGTCTGCTCATGCCAATTCCAATTCCAGATCGCTGCTGGCAAGTGGTTTCGATGGACTTCATCACTGGTCTTCCAAATTCAGGTGTTTTTGATGCCATCTTAACAATCGTGGACAAGCTTTTCAAGCGGGCCAAGTATACTGCAGTTCGAAGCACAGACGACGCTCCGGCAGTGGCTAAAACATTCTTCGATGCCGTCGTACGCCACCACGGTCTTCCGGACGTGATTATTGGCGACCGTAACAGCAAGTTCACTTCAAATTTCTGGAGATCTCTGACGAAGATCCTTGGTGTCAAGCTCAGTATGACAACTGCGCACCGAGCTCAAGCGGACGGACAAACTGAACGCCAGAATCTTGTGATTGAAGACAGTCTTCGCCGCGTGTTCACCTATCATATCAAGGGAGTGACTGGGCTGACACCTGGGAACAATTGAGTACGCACATGCTACACTGGTCAGCACTTCAACCGGGTACTCGCCGTTTGAGGTTGACACCGGTCGAAAAGAAAGGAGCGTGTGGCAATCAACTCTCGATATAAATACAACGTCTGATCACGCCCAAGAATTCGCAAAGAAGAAGCAGCACATTATTTCGCAAGCGCGCAAGAACTTGTTTCGGGTCCAAGAGACCCAGAAAAGTATTACGACAAAAAGCGCCGAGTGCATCAGATAGAGTTTCCGAAAGGTGATCTCGTGATGCTGGACACCAAACAAATTCCTTCGGCACACGTGTTGAATCGTGAAGACTCCCAGGTATCCAAGTTTGCTGCTCGCGAGGTGGGACCGTTTGAAATGATTCGAATGGTTAATCCGAACGTGGAGAAACTGAAGCTCCCTAAGTCAATGAAGAAAATGAACCCGACATTCAACGTGGACATCTTGCAGCCGTATGTACCAATTCCGGACAAGTTCAAAACTCGTCCAATACCAAAGGCTTTAAGAATCGTGCTTGCCGAAGACAAGGACAAGCTCTACATCGTCAGTAAACTTCTTCGCAATAAACAGGTAAACCGTAAGCCAATATGGCCTGTAAAGTGGCACGGTTATGCGGAACAAGATGCAACTTGGGAGCGCGAACAAGCCATCCGCCACGTCGCGCACTGGAAAGATCTCGCTTACGAGTACAAGCGGCGTCAACGCGAACTCAAGTCTGGGGGGATGTGAGGACTCACCAACACTCACCCTCAATCACTAGCGTAATCATAACCATTAGGAAAAGTAAAGTACAAAGTTGGCGGTGGTCACAAACTCTCTTGTGCAGAGTGTTGTAAACATCCACGTGGAAAGACGTGATTGGTTGAACAATTCAGCCAATCAGACGTATATATTTGAGTGTTACGTAAACTACATATGACGTGTGCATATTCTGTCCATTTGATTGGAGAGTAAATGAATGGACAGAAGTAGAGTCGACTTAGATGTAGCAGTAGCGAACTAAGTCCCGATCAATTCACTCTTCAATTAACGTCCAACCGGTCCAGTGTCTTCTCTTCCTCTGCTCCAACACTTCCGTCTTAGCCTCGCGTCCTCACAAAGACCTCGATGATAGTCTGAGGAAGTCGAATGGAAAGCGTACTCGCAATACTGACGACTTCGCAAACATGCTGCAGAAGGCAAAGCCAATCCAGTCAGTGGTATCGTGACAAGCAACTACTTCGCCGTCCTCGGACAAGTCAAGGTCGACTTCGAGTGCCGACGTGCGATGCTCAGTGACAGCACCCCTGTAGGATTCAATCTTTCCACGCAAGGTCACGGTCCCTAGGCGAGGAGAAAACCAAACAGAAGTATGAGGGAAGGTCGAGTATTGAAGGTTGACCATTCCAAAATTGACAGCGACAACGATTCCAATACAGCTAGTGATGATCTTACTCATAGTCTGTTCTCATGAAGTTTGCATTCCTCGGGCTCTCATTTAGTCGCAAATCACTGCGCTGGTTACCTGGACACTTAGCCAGCTCTACAAGCAGCAAACAATCCACCTCACCTAGCAGATGTTGGCACGCTTTCTTGTTAGGACCTATTGTTTTGGCTTTTCCCGGTCTACATCAAGCTGAGGTTTTGAAAGACTATAAAAGGGGTGGCGTTGTCAAGGCGAGGCAGCAACTAAGGTCTTCGTGTGTCTGCATTATTTAAACCTTTGCGATTTGTACGTTCACGTCCAAAACGAGGGCTCCCCAATTCAGATCGCACTCGTCGATCCGCTTTTGATTACTCTATCTTTCCAATGCACTAAGAATTCGTGATGAACTCGTCCAGAGCATGTCTTCCTGCCTCATGCTCCACTCTCCTTCAACTAGTCCAATCCAGTGGCGTGACCCATCTATCTTCAGGTATGGCTTCATCAAGATCAAGATCAAATCTTTCGCCCTCTTCTACAACTCATTCTGTCTTCGGTAGATTCGAGTTTGCCTTCATCAATATTTCTTTAAAACGTGCACAATCGGGAATATGTTATAGTCCGTAACAGCCAGGCATCATGATCTCCAAAATATTAGCGGCTCTACACAGACCATGCCACAAATATAAGCTAGTTTTCTTGCACACCCTTCTTTGAACCGATTGAGTAGAGTCAGAAACTTGATCCCGGCTCAAACCATGAGGTGGTGCCGGACGTTAATCCAATTGGCTTGATCCAGGATCGATCGTCGAAGTCGTTCATTCACTTTCTCTCGAGCGTATTGGTATTGGCTTTTAGTATTCATCTATAATCCCTGTCGCGGCCTCTAGTTTACCAGATTGGGATTGCCGCCTCGAAAGTAGATCGCAGATCCGATCTATATGCTAAATGGAATTGAATATTTCCCTGATCCGATCGAAAGACGGACTTAAGGCGAACTGCAATCTCTCCCATCTTGTTGCTCAGGATAGGCCATGTACACTTGATCGCTCTTCTGAGGGGCTGAACTGTTTGCTCCGGATTACGATTGGCTTGTGCTATGGCCTATATGCCATTGTCGCACTTTGTTTCTGACTTAAGATTCTGTTAAGCAATTTGACCATATTGATCATGAAAACCCTCTCACAACGCCCCAAATCACCTAAACATACTTTTAATAACTCTGTGCGACTTGCTGGGCTATACCGGTGGAATCGTCGTAGCGTTCACCAGATCGTTAAAAAATTGGTCCGGATCAGAAGCTCAGTTATCCGTTATAAAGACGAGGAGAAGACGGGATATGATCCATGGCTATAACTTAAAAGTGTTAGCTTGGGATATTTCTTGGCGATTTGCTCTGGATGGTCGGATATGCACGGATTCCGACGTACCAATATACGCTGTGGTAAAGTCAGCTTATGGAAATGCGATCTGATCTCGTATTATGTTTAGCCGATCCCCTGATATCCTCCCTCCAAGCGAGCATGATAATAATATGGGGTATCGGGCTGCAACGTCTTCGGGACAACCGACTCAACTGATCGGTCCCGATCTGCGCTGACTCCGGATAGAAAAACGAGAGGCCTTCTTTATCCACCTCACAATCATCAGCAGTCACAGGAGTAGGGGTTGCAAGGTTTTGCTCGGTCTTAATCCAGCTTAGCCAGATCTCCGCATACAAAAGCCTTCGGATCGCGATCCATTCTTCCTTTTTCGGAGCCTGTAAGATCCGTTCAACTCGTAGGGAGCGAAGTATATCCCTACACTCGCTTGAGATCGATTGTCTATCTGGTCGTGACCACCACTTCTCCGGATCGAATTATCTCAGGTAGGCCGAAAATACCGATCCGTAATCTTTATCCGACCTGATCGCGAGTGGCTAAGGTCGCCTCGTGATCAGCGCTTCTATTCCAGTCTCGGTTCACAGAAGAAGATCGTGATCGAGCCTTTCATGAAACTATTTCATGACCCGATTATTCAGCAACTTTAGAAACGGGTGCTTTACAGTTGATCTCGCCTGTTATCTGGTTGACCAATTGAACTCTCCGAAGAATAATGATGCGACTCTTCTATGGATGTCGAGCAATTCCAGGCTGAGCAGAAGACCGCGATAATTGGCCTCATTCACCGTGAGGTCAGGTGCATTATCCGACGCTGCGGCCAACACAGTCCACTCTGTTAGCTTACAGAATATCGCGCTATACTATCCCATCCTTTTCTTCATATGCCTACCCGTCAAAACTCAGAACGATCTTCGTTCGGATCGACGACAGGTGAGGGTAGTGTCTGGACTGCTTACGTGGGGAGATCTCGATCAGCGGCTTGTTACCTCGTACCTTGCAATCATACCGTCCGTGGGATTCCGACTTACCCTGGTACATTTGATAATATCTAATGAACAGGGCCGACCATATTTACAATCTTCAGTTGATCCCATCGTACAAGCGAGGGTAGATCGGTTCAAAGTACTTTGAACCGATCTACCCTGTCTTGTCCGATTGTCTTCACGTATTTTGATCGTTGCTCGTGAACGCAACGGGACAGTAAACGCTATGATGATCTTGCATCAGGCGGTGGAGATCACCTAGTTGTTCGCGTAAATGAACTCGATTCGTATGGAAATAAGGGCTGACCCCATCTTTTCTTAAGCGTGCAAAAAGGCGACCATAGCTCGATCCATCGATCCATAAGATTGTTTGATTTGCCGATCTTGGACTCGAAGCAAATGTTAGTCCACTTCTCTGAGTTCGCAACAGCTGTGGTTACACAAAATCCTGATAAATCGAAAGTAGTTTAAACTTCCGAGAAAAGTCTCCACCGCATTAACAATCTGAGAAACGGTAGACTAACTGACACCAGATCCTTGGGGCTCGCTTTTAAACCGACTGATATAGGCAGATTTGCAAAAACCTTAGCCCATTTTTCGAAAATTCCACCGTCGCACGTATCATACAACCCTTCACATTCTAGCACTATTCCAGGAAGCGCAGTGACCAAACTGTCATCATATACGATCGCCTTCCCAAGATGGATGGTATCTGGTCAAGATCTGGCACGCCTTAGTAAAAGACATCATGCAGATCGGTTGTCCCGATCGGGGCTGATCTTGAAATATCCGTATAATGCGTAATCGATCCGTCTATGAGAGATATGAGGAGTGTTATTCAGTCCAAACATCATCCTGATCCATTGAAAGACCTAAAGGCGCGTAAAACGCGGATATCTCATGAGTCGGATCCGTCATCGAGACCACTAGCCATATCGACTAACAATACCATATTTTCTTAACAAGATCTACAAGTACAACGCTGATCAAAGTTATTAGTAGACGGTCAACTTCGTCAGCTAATCAACCCAGCGATAATAGATGCACAATACAAAGTCAATCCTGTTCTTCTTGAATTAAGATTACAATGCGACGCCGAAGATGACGTCGATGGTCGATCGATCTTCATAGCTAACACGCTTGATCAGACGGCCCGACAAGCAGCCGGGGGCAATGTAATATCGATAAGTGCTGTTTTCTCCAGATGATTTGCTTGAACCTATCAGTCTATTTTGTGATATTAACCTTCGGATCGCCGATCTGCAGATCGTCCATATTTATATCGGACAGGTACACCTGATATTTGGGGGGGGCATGCGGTTTACCATACCTTCGACGTACAGCTACACGATTCCAGCAAGCGTTTTGGTACTAGATGCATCCCGCGTGCAACGTGACCAGTGCAAGACGTTGAGGAGCAGCGAGAGAAGAACTCTGACGAAAATTCGTTACAGCTGAGGAGAATGAAGAAGGTAGCAAGGGAGGAGAGGAAGACGAAGAACACGAAAAAACGACCGATGAGTCCTCATGGACTATACGTCGACGGAAAGCCCAGTATCGACACCGTCTTATCAAATGTTGACAACTTTCAAGTCTCCAACGTATCTGGCAAAAACGTTGTCAACCATCGTCACAAGCTAGCAGAACAATTATGTGTCCGCATGGCGGGTCGAAGAAGTCCGAGATCACGTGTTGCTTCAAAGATAAACTGCAACTCTCCTTTCAAGGCAGCACCTCGCGTTTTGCATGAACTGGACAGGGATGAAGAAAAAAAGCTGTGAAGAAAACCTAACTGGTGTAAAATAGCCAACTAACGTAAACCAGGCCTCGTCAAATTTGGCACTTGAACAATTTATGCCAAATATGCCAAATTTGAGTGTCAGAATGTGCCAAAAATGAAAAGTGTTTTTTTTATTTTGTTTGGTGTTGAGGTGGTAAATTCATTCTGGTATAAAAGCACCCCCCCCAACCTGGCCAGTCTACAAGAAAGTTTGCCTGATCACCGCAATATGAGCAAGCGCAGCACGCCCTTCAATAAGTCACACGTGCTGGAGTATGGGATAAAAATTGTTGACCGACACGCTACCAAGAAGTACGTGGCCGGCGTTCAGTACCACATGTGCATAACCTTCGGCAAAGAGGAACCCGATGTGAACCAGGCGGTCGGGTCGAAGCGCAAGACACCAGCTCCAACAAAGAACGTGAAGGGCTGGACGGGACCACCCTTCCGCTCGGAGCTCTTCAGGTCCCATATGACTGGTCAGCATCCACGCAAGTGGGCCGAGTATTGCTCCGCCTCCAATGAGGACAAGAAGACGTTCTTCGATGTGCAGACGCCGTTCGTCAACACGATCTTCAGTCACTTCGGCCATTCCCAGCCAGTTGTGTTCATGCTATCGCTCCCTGTAGTTGATGTGATCATCAGCGATCTGTTCTTCGATGCAGAGGAGGAGGGTTGCATCGCCAAGGCGCGCGCCCTGTATCTGTTCAAGCCTGTTCTCGCTGACGGCATGGATGTGCCCAGATCCTACGTTGTGAACATAGCAAATCCGTTGCAGTTCCGCCTTGCAGTTAGGTTACCTGTCCCATGGCTTGTCGTTCCGCCAGGTTGCGGTGGTGATGAATTCTACCAAGGACATCACAGGCCTGACAAAGCTTGGTTGCATAGCGGACAACAAGGTGTATGGATACGCCCGTGTGCTCGTGGCAGTCAATCTTGAGAAAATCGGAACGCTCATGTCGATGGATGGCATCTGGGCGTTTTCATTAGACTTTGATGCGTCAACGTGTGGTGGAGTCAAGTTCGAAATCGAATACATTTGTATCGACAACCTGACCACCACCATCGTGCCCAGCCCTCCAACTTACGGGGAGGGGGGTACCCCGCGGACCTCCATTCGAAATCTGGTCCGATCGTCCGCTGATGGCAGACGACCGGTCATCATCCAAAGACACTTGGTCCGATTCACTTAAATCATCTCACCTTGTGTACCCGATGGAATGGGCTAGTTACACACTCGGTGGATCGGGATCGCTGATTGATCTGATTCTGTCTTGAATATCGGAGACCGTGCTGGGTAGGTGTACCTAGGGTGGAACTCTTCACCCCAAGTACGTACAGACCAGAAACACTTCCAAAAGATAAATTCCAATAGGTCGATCGTCCAAACGATCTAGACCTGACCAATACGAAATAATAGAGGGTAGACCAATCAACCGGTCTAGCCCCTGACCAATATGAGAGAAGACCAAAACCGGTCTTCTACTCCAACGAATGTTACAATGAGCCAATATGTCCACGTAAAGATACAATATGCTCGTGAATTCCACAAACGATATCTCCACGTAAAGACCAATCCACTTGTTAGTACGTTCCAAACGTACGTGACTTAAGCTTGAGGAAGTCGACCAATGCGTGCTCCCGTCGAGGGACTTCCGGCTGGCCAAATGCGCGTGTGGTGCGTCCAGACCGGGTATAATGAGCTAGAGGGGATTACTCGACCCTCTGCTCCCAAACACTCCGCGGCGGGCGGAGGCGACTGATGCACATAGCAAAGGTTTAAACAACCTCCTGTTGAGGTGTTAGCCCGAAGGCAATTCCAAAAGATTCCAAACGACTTCTTCTCTTTTAGGCACATCCACAACTCTAACCAATACTACCTCCCTACGGTCCCAATATGTACCCACATGAAAATATGTAAAATACCCAATGTCAGGTGACTCACCAAAACTTGCGTTCTTGACACTCCTTGAATCTGATAGGCTAAAAAGACCCCCTTGCTTAGACCAATCCGAAATTCGACCAGCTGCCTTAACCAAAAGTGACCGAATTTGTGGTACACTTCACCACAAACGCATCTCGGCCGCTCATACTTTGACACGCGCATACGCGTCCATGTGAACGGCGACTTGTACAACCTGCACGTGATTGCCATCCCAATCTACGGCCGCCATACGGCTCAGGCTCAATTCAACCTTCTGGTGAAGATGCTTGATGTGCTGTGCGTCTCCTGGCGCACAAAACTGTTTGGCATCAGTTCAGACGGGGCTGCGGTGATGACCGGTCGCATCGGCGGCGTTGTGACACTGTTCGAGCAGGCCGTCATCCACCATGTATACCTTACCTGGTGTGGGCTTCATCAGTTTGACCTGGTCGCCAAAAAAGTGATCAAAGAGATTTTCAACGGGGAGTTCTGGTCGGCAGCAAACGCGATTGCGGCGTGCTTGCGTAAGCAGGAGATCCTGAAGACAGAGATGGCGCAACCTGCCCGAAAATGACGACGCGCTGGATGGCGCTTGGAAACTACTGTGAATGGCAGATGCATCACCGCGTCAAGCTAATCGAGTTCTTCAACGGGCGCCGGGTCGACCAACTACGTCTGCCGTTGTGATGGTGGCCCGTCGTTGCCGCCATCAATGCCTTTTTCTACGAGTGCAACAAGACGATCGCAAAACTGCAGGGCAAGCAGCTGCTGATGTCGCATCAGGATGAGTACATCGATCAGCTACTTGAGGCACTGGTCGTACAGACGGATGCCAAGAAGGAGTACACTGCGAGTGTAGTGGGTGTGGATCACGAGCGAGCCGGCAATTGGTTAGTGTCGCACGAGGATGTGTCAGGGTTCCTCAATGACCAAGGCACGTTTGTCCGCGAAATACTCGATAAATTTACCGAAGGCGCTGTGCTGGAGATCAACCAGCAGATTGGCCGCTTCATTGTCGGCATGATGGACGGTATCATGCAGATCAAGACGCTGCGTGACAGCGACAACTCAGCGAGCTTGATGGAGGTACCCAGTATCCTTCCGCATCAGCTCTGCAAGCTGCGCGGACGCGACTTCATGGGCGTGTTCGCCCCGTTCAAGGATCGCCTGTCGGTGCACATGGACGCCCACCGTGTGGCCGAGATCGAAGACGTGCAGGTTGCCTTGTTTTGCGCGTACAAGGAAGAGCCCGCTTTGGCCGCAGCGCTCGACACATGCAACAGCACAACTACCTTCCACCAGGGATGGACGTTGGTGAGCCCGCGCTTCAACGCGCTTCGTGATTGGGCAGGGGGTGTGGCATCTGTCTTCCCAAATACTGCCACAGTTGAGTCCGATTTCTCTGTTCTCGGTTGGGAGAAGGACGAATACCGTCAGAGTCTGACTGATCTGTCACTGGAGGGTATTATGCAGGCTAAACAATACGACATGCTTGTTAAGATCGTGTGATAGAGTCACCTTGTAGAAAAAACATTTTATTAACGAATCGGAGAAAATTGCTTCATTTTTGGCATATGCCAAATTTCGGGCCTGGAAGTGTGCCAAAAATGGTTCATTTTTGGCAAATATGGCAGGCAGATGCCAAATTTGATGAGGTCTGACGTAAACACAATTAGTTTTGACGTACTGTCATATTGACTATTGGGTGTTGTGACAAATAGGACGCAAGGTATAGTTACGTTACTCACTTCTTGACTAAGCAATCGAGCCTCGGCGTCGAGTCCAATGTGATCGAACGCCGCCGTTCATGGGTCCTTCGTCGAGCTCCATCTCGCGATTACTTACTTTTAAAGTGGACTTATCTTCATATGCTAAGGACTCATCTTCGTCGTTTGAGATTCCATGAACTTTAGATTCGCGACGAATAGTTTCTTGAAGTCGTTGCCACGAGTAACCAGCCCGTTTTGAAGATGACGCAGGAGTTAGGACTGGCGAGTGTTTAGTCGGTTGTCCGGTAGGCATATGACTAAGACTTTCTCCCCACTCCTCATCAAACATATTGTGCACTTGGCTCCTTCCTCGTCTGAGCGACACAACAGGAGACCGAAGCGGTGGAATCTGCGTGTACTGATAACGACGTAGAATTCCTGGCCGATTGGCCAGAAGCATCGCGTTAATTGGTGGAAGTAGTCTGCGCGGTGGTAGATTGAGCGCCGGAATCGGTGAGCGTACTTCGGAAGGCCACAAGAGCGGTTCGGCAGTAGTACTAGCCGGTGTCGTCGCGAGCGGGGAAGTATGAGTTGACATTTTGCGTTTATTGGTTGCTGTTGAAGATGTCGATCTTCCACCGTGGGCAAAACAGAAGCCACCCTTCCGAGCAGTGGTCGTACATCCTTCAAACACGCATCGCTTACCGCCGCCGTGAGCAATACAACATCCTCGGCTCACAGCACTGTTCGCACAATTCTCAACAACGCACCGTCGTCCACCTCCATGAGCTTTACATAAGCCTAGGCGCTGGGCGCTGCTAGTGCAGCCGCTAACTGTACAACGTTTTCCACCACCATGCATAATGCACCGTCCTCCAGTCTTGGCACTACTAACACAGCCTTCCACTGCACATCGACGACCACCTCCATGAGCTCGGCAACGAGCACCGCTCACGGCACTACTAGCACATCCAGCTACTTGACAGCGATGACCTCCGCCGTGCGCGATACAGAGACCGCCTTTTTTGGCACTGGATCTGCAACCTTCACGTTGACAACGCCCTCCGCCGCCATGCACATAACATAAACCTCGACTTTGAGCACTACTAGTGCAGTCTGGCACTTGGCAACGTCGCCCACCTCCATGCGTACGACATAATCCACCGGAAGCCACGTGCTTGTTGCAATTCTCTTCGCTGCACTTTCGTCCGCCACCATGTTGTGCACAGAGCCCACGACTCACAGCATTGCTACTGCAGCGCGGAGAACCACGGCATTGTCGACCACCACCGTGGCCAAGACACAGACCTTCCGAAACTACATATTTCATACAACCATCAACGTGACAGCGCGTACCACCGCAAGGCGTATGGTATTCATCGGAAGAGCGACGGACGTTGTCTGAATCGTCTACGCCAAGTGAATCATTGACTGCTACATCATCGTCGTCCAAATCATGCTCATGTCCATCGTCGTCTGTCTCCGAAATGCTTCGGGTCGCGTAAGGTGAGTCCAGAATGTCCTGCTTGCACGAAGAGTGCGAGGCTGCGTGAAGAAGTCCCCGAAATGCTGGAGAATCGCGTTCACAATCTTTGGTAGAGTCACTTTCCCTTGAATAGGCTATGGACTCGGGGATGGAATTGCCAGATAATGGAAAAGGCCTTGACCTAGTGCTACTTTTCATCTTTTCGACGGCTGTGATTCCCAAGCGCTTTGGGCTTGGATGAACTTAGACAGCAGCAGTTAATTTGCAAAGTGAAGAAGTCTTGCCGTCTTGTAAATAGTAAGAGAGACTTGCAAGAAAGCCGCAAAAAAAGTTGGGTGGGTGAGCGACGTGCGTAAAGCCGATGGAGGCATCGAAAGAAAGTGCCTTGGGAGCCGCCGTTCGGGACCTGGCGCGATTGTTCGAGACTACAAAGGCCTGCTGCTGGCGACTGTCTGGCGGTTGAAAAAAGATTGTCCCGTCCCGGATTATTATAGCTGCCATAGTGACAAGTTACGACCGTGGCCACCCCCCTCGAGCTTTTCTACGCAAGTCCCAGAACATTTCATTGCTTAAAAAATTGCTAGCACGTCCATCGACGTGGCGTCACTTCATGTCATTGCAGCATTAAAACAAAGTGAACGCCAAAATAACTTCGACTCATTTTAAACTGGTTAAGAGAATTGTGACCATCTACCCACCAATTTCGTCTCTATGTAACAGCAGCTTAGTCTTCTTTTTCCAGCTTGATCTCGAGCATAATGGCACTTTTACGCTTTTGTTTAGCAAACTCCGCAGGAGTCTCGAGCTCAAACATGAGCACTTCCGAATCGGGTTTATCGATAAAATCGATCAGCGGCACGGAGCAATAGGCGATTTTATCGTCTTTTGAAATGCGGTCGTGATCAAATACGTGCACGTCCAAGACGGCGGTCCTGGGATCGTCCGCAATAAACGCGAATGTTTCTTCAGGGTCCCACTCGGGATTGAGATTAGCTGGAATTGTCGAGCTCGTGTGCGTCGTATTGGCGAGTTTGAAGACGACATAAGGATCGCTCTTGCCATTAAAGTCGGCAGATGGGAGGTCTACAGCTTTAACGAGGGTCACGTGCACGGCGTACATTGAAAGTGGAAGTGGCTGGCTGGAAGGGGGAACTTAGGTGTTGCGTTGGGAATGTGGGTGTTATTTGTACGACTAGTCGACTTATGATAATTATGGCAGAGATTATAATGGATTTTTTAGGGAGAGTGAATAGGCGAACCGACCTTTGGACATCATTTTGCACGAAACTTTGTCGTACTGATATAGTTATCGTGGTTTAGCGTTGTGCGCTTACGATGCCATTTTTTCATCCAATCTGAATCGATTCTTCCGTTGTTACGATTCCGCAACACGATATGCACACAAATTGCTCCGTCAGTCGTAATAGTCACTTTGTACTTTTCCACTTCCTTTAAACAAAAGAATTCAATAATAGTCACACTGTACTACCGTATAATAGATACATATTAACAGCCGAGAATAGAAGACGATGAGCGGCATGCACACGTTGCAAGTGACACTAATGCGCGCAGCAGACTTGGCGGCGAGCGACTTCGGGTTCATGGGCATCGGCGGTAAAAGCGACCCATACGTCATTTTTAAGGTCGGCCGCGTAAGCCAGAAGAGCTCCGTGATACAAAACAGTCTTAATCCGCAATGGAATCCCGCTGAGACGTTCCAATTTCAAGTGGACCGGCCCAAGGAGAAATGCCTGGAGGTTCACGTGATGGACTACGATCGGTTCTTGAAAGACGACTGTATCGGTACCTTGAACCTCGCACTCGCTCCGTTCTTGGAGAAAAAACGGTCGGAAGTTGTGTCGTACGAGTTGGAAGTACCGCCTGATTACGACCGTCAGAAGTGCAACTCGGTGATTTTCCTTGAGGTTAAAGTCACACCAAATGATCAAGTGGATCAGGTGCTTGAGCTGTGGGAGAACCAACGCTACCATATTGTCAAGAAGTGGACCACAGATACGCACATTGCTGGTTCCAATGAGCGTAAACGCTGGAGCTCCGTGACGGACGCGAACATTTCGTCGAATGCCTTTGAAGAGGTTGCACCCAAGGTGCCAAGCCATCTTAAAGAAGAGGGATGGACACTCGATGTCTCGCAAGGAGATGACAATGGCTGGATCTATGCACCATCGTTTTCTGGACCGTGGCAAAAAGATCCTTTCACATTAGCCATGGTGAGGCGACGCAAGTGGATTAACCGATGCACAGCAATGAACAACCAATAAGAGGTGTAATGTCGTTTTTGCCTGTCTTATCGAGGAATTCCGTTTCTGCTATAGAACGAAAACTGAAGCATCAAACTTTGAGTCTGGTCGATCGCTCGACCAGGGAAGATGTGAATTGGCTAGACAAGTAGCGAGAATTGTGAGTGCAGTTTTCGGCTAGGTACATTGAATCATATAGCAAGTATCCTTCTTTATTTTCTCTAGAGTAGCTTCGAGACATGGTATTCACGCAAACGCCTTGCTCCACATTTTTTTCTCTTTGTCAAGCTGACGACGCAGACGTTCCTTTAAGCGCTGATCGAGCTTGGCAACGGCGCGATCTTCCGGAGCAAGACGTAGAGCCGCCTTGATGTCACTAGCCGCTTCCTCCAGCTTATTCTCCTTCTCGTATGCCACAGCCCGGCGATATAGTGCCTTAACACTGTTAGCGTCCAAAGCTAGCGCTTCGTTGCAGTTGACTACAGCTCTGGTGTAGTTCTCCATTTTTAGGTAGCATTGTGCAAGGTTCAAATATAAGCTGAGCTTGATTGCATCCACCTCCTCCTTGTCTGACTCTGAGAGATCGAAGAATTTAGAGGTATGGGTCAGGGCTTTCACATAACGTGCAGCCGCATGCTTATGATTGCCGTCACGGAAAAGTTCGTTGCCTTCTTCTTTGTTCTTCATTACCATGCGCATGCGTTCAGGCTTTTTAAGTTTGCGCGTATCGTGATCATCATCACCGTCGGCCTGGCGTTCGGCCTCAGCCTTTCGTGATTCTTGCTCGAGCTGCTGCTCTAAAGCTCGCTCATCAGCCTGGACAGCATTAAAGTACGCCTCACAAACGTTGCGAACTTCACTTTCGATCGACTGGCGTTTAGCTTGGATAGTTTCAAGAGTTGCTGTCTCTGACTCTTCAGAGTAAATCCATTCTTCAGCAGCGTCGAGCAGAGGGTTCAGTTTTGATGACTCGAGCTTATCCCCGTGCTTTCCACTGCTTTTCGAACGCATCTCATATACAAATGACTCAATCGCATTGCGCTCATTAGCGATCGCCTTAAGTTCGGCATCACGTGCCTGAAACTCCTGTTCTAAAGCGACATAGTGGGCTATAACATCTACATCCTCATTAACTTCGGCAGGAGCTACAGCTGCATCCGAAAAAGCTGCACCCACAGCAATAGCTGTAGTTGAATCCAGCATGCGACCGATGAGTGATCCATTTCGCTGCTGCTCGTCAGGGAAAACACCGATGATAGCGTCCTGCACAAACGGGATACGAGTACCCCCACCCACAATCTCAACCGACGCTATATCACTGCGAGCCACAGTTTCCTTCACATTATCTAAAGACTTTTCAACGAGCTCGGTGATGCGTGCACGATCAGCAGCGCACAAATCCTCAAACCCATTGCGAGTAATCGAAATGTTAATATCCTTATCAGCAGCAATATTCTCTACAGTCACACTGGCTTCGCCAATTGTGGACAACAGCTTTTTCAGCTTCTCGCAAGCCTGATATAAACGCTTGCCTTCCTTCGAGTGAAGCGACACCGTCAGTCCATATTTTTCCTGCACCTCGCTCTGAAAGCGTACAAAAAGACGCCGGTCCAGAGTCTCTGAACCAAGGTTTAAATCAGCCTCGGTCGTCAGAAGCGTCTCACCCTCGGGTGTAAGCTTTACAATAGCAACACTAGTGCTGGTGTGACCCATGTCAACAATGGCAATATAACGAGCAGTCTCCGCCTCCTCCATAGGAACATCTTCTTCGACAGATGAGGCAGGTGGCGCAACAGAAACTTCAACCGGATGTTTGCAATGGAAGCAGCGCGCTAACGCCGCATCGCGTGATATGATCGCCAAACTTGGAATACCTGCGATCTGAGCAGCCACACGCACGACACGTTTCTCATCATCTCCCCACTCTGATGGTACAGCCAACGTCACATGGAACGGCTCATCATGAAGACGCTTTTTTATTTGTGTCACCAAATTGGCAAACAGCATTCCCGTGAGCTGCTCCACGGTAAACTGCGACTTACTCCCGTCTTTTCCATAGTCAACCGTAGCCACCACACGACCAGCTACATCCACTTCAAACGTTGGTTGGTAACCAGGCAAACGTTCGAGTTGCTGCTGAACATCAGGCAGCTGGCGCTTGCCAACAAGTCCGGATAGAAAGCTGATAGTGTTGCGAGGATTTGTACTGGAGGATAGCACGGCCGACTCACCTACAAGACGTTCCTCTCCCTTAAAAGATAACAGAGAAGCTGTAGTCATTCCGCCAAGCTCGTTGAGCACGACGTCACCATTGCTTTCAGCTACGACACATCGTTGAGCACCCTAAAAATGTGATACCGGGGATGTAAACCCCATATACATAAGTCAAATATTAGGAGCGTACAGGACACACATAAAAATGCTTTGGCAACACTCGAAAATCCGACGTACGAAGTCGACGCCGAAAACACGTTGGGATTGCGTTAATACCATTGGAACAAATGAAAATCTGACGGCAAAACTCTCGAAAACTCTATTCAGTGTTCACCACACAAGTGTCATGATTTTTTGGATCTCATAGCATTAAGTAGAGTACAGTCAGCTCCCTCTATAACAGCCCTGTTTGTCTGGCCAGAATTTGCCTGTTATAGAGGGAGGCTGTTTTACACATAAAACAGCCCGAGTGATGATATTACAATTTGGCTGTATAGGCAACATTGGCTTTAGTATTTCCAGGGTCAAACATAGAATAATATACTGTACAGTACATATTGGAAGAGTTGTGTAGAGCATAACTATGGTAATTGACTCTCAACTAATCCAGAGCCCGTCCCTTGCCCTTGTCGCGCCGGAAAAAATTCATGATTGTTGTCTGCTTGGTACACTCTGCCCTTGCCGCGCTGGCAAACCTCTTGTACTGGCGTAAGATGCAATCCAGATCCTCTGCGAGAGGACAACCGATGGCCTTGCCTTGGAGGCTGCCGAGCAAGACCGTGGAAGCTTCTTCAAGTTGCGCCCAGGTAACCTCCATGCCTTCCACAGGAGTGTCCTCCTCATCCTCCGCTTCAACAGCCTCCACCGCTTCAGTGGTTGACTCAGCGAGCACTTCAGAGACAATCTCCTCATCGGTGAGTGTTTCAATCACAGGAAGTGAGCCATCAACATCCAAGTAAGCAGCTGCATCCATGACTTGGTGGGTGTCATCCTGAGGGATGCGGGAAAGCAGAGCTGCCACCTCTTGAACATGCTATTGGATTGGCGGCACATCATCCTCGTTGATGGTGGAGCTGAGGCCAACTTAGTTGTCTCTAATGGGAAGAATGCCGGTCTTCTGCCAGCAATGGGCAATAGTCGAGGGTAAGACGTCGTTCCAGGCCTCAACAAGGGTGTCAATGGCCTGACGAATGGTGAACTTGTTGCCGGCAGAAAGTGGATAGTTGCCGTTCTGCTCGTAGTCGTCGAGAAGGTACTTGATGTAACGAGTTTTGTACTTGACCTTGAAATTAGCAATCACACCCGCGTCGGCGGGCTGCAGGTGAGATGTAGTGTTTGGAGGAAGGAAATGAACCTGAAACAGAAACGGTCAATCGATGACTAGCTTAAGATATGAAGAGTGGATTATGTAAGAGAGTGCACATTACTGTACCTTTACATGCGTCAAACGATCCTCATATTCCTCAACATCATGAGGAGATGCGTTGTCCACAAGAAGCAGGATTTTTCGATCTTCTCCTTTGTACTTCGCGTTCAGTTTCAGCATGTACTTCTTGAAGATATCACCGCGCATCCAGGCTTTCTTGTTGTGATGGTAGTCGACGTGCGGGAGAGAGCCCATGTCGGTGTTGCGGTAACAACGGGGGTTGGCGGCCGTTCCGATCACAAGAGGCTTGAGCTTCTCAGTCCCTGCAAATGTGGGCTATGTATCCGTCAGCTGTTAGGGAACAAGCAACCAAACTTAATCGCCATTTCTAAATATGACATACCCAAAGCATTACACGTAAGCAGAATGGTGATTCTGGTCTTGACTTTCTTACGCCCCTTCTCTGCAGACTGGCTCAGAGTCTTGTTGGGTGACATGCGAAGTCTCGTCACAGTTGAAAATGTCGCAAAGGGCGTAATCCTTGGTGATTTCTTGAAGGGCTAGGCGGAACCCAGCAAGATCTTGAATTGGAGCACTCTCAGCTTCTCCATGGAGGCGATAAGACTTGATGCCATGACGTTGCTTGAAACTTGAGAGCCATCCATCGGAGGCGACAAATTCAGGCTTTGGATGGGCCGCGTTATTGATGCCGAGAGAGCTAGCAAAAGCCAAAGCCTTGGCGGCCACAAGTGCGTCTGTCAGAACCACATGATTTGACCGTGCCTGTGTAAACCAAAGCTTGACAGCTTTGTCAATCTGCATTTTGATGATCAAATCAATGGATGGTCACGAAGTGTGCAATGTATTTTGCGCTGATGAATGCAGTGGTCACGTACCTGAGGGAACTCGCATTCACGCAGCCTTTTGCGATTGATGTCTGCGTTTGTTACCTCAGCCTGCTTGGCCGCGTCCTTGTACTTGTTCTGTTTGGCCAGAATGTCAGTGACCGTCTTGCGGCTGGCAAGGCCAAACATCTCCCTGAGTTGCTCGTGTGTAATGTTGCTGTGCTTTTCTGCGTAATCTATCAAGGCCACCTTTGTCTCAAGAGTGATTGATTGTCGTTTGGGCCCCATGATGAGTGCGTGCAGCAAGGAGATGTTGAGGCTAAGGTGAGAATAATAGGTTTGTGGGTGCTTTGGTTGGTTTTTTTCTGTTCGATTTATACCAATTATACCAACAAAAACTCGAAATTGAACAGAGCAGAAATTTCTGTTTAATTTCGAGTTTTTATCTAAACATAAATAGATTGGTTTCTGTGCACCAGCACATTCCAACACCTTCTAGAATTTCTCTGGCATATTCTAGTGCAATCTATGGCATTTGACACCCAAATTCCAAGGCCCCTAGCAATAATGGCTGTTATAGAGGGAGGATTTTAGTGTGGGGTGGATCTCAGCCGAACGGCTGTTGCTGTTATAGGCAATATGCTGTTATAGAGGGCGGAAAAAGTATGGGAAAATTCCGTACTGGGAAAAATCTGCCTGCTATACAGAGATGTTGTTATATCAGATGCTGTTATAGAGGGAGCTGACTGTATCTACTTCTATAAGACCGTCTGATTCTTGAGGCCGTACCTAATCGAACTACTTTATAATATAAGACCGTCTGATTCTTGAGGCCGAACCTAATTGAATTAATATAAGTTCGTCTGATTCTTGAGGCCGTACCTAATCGAATTCAACTATACTAGTGGGTTTCAAAGTTAGTTCAGAAGATTTTGCAAATGATTTTGCAGAAAAATCCGGCCAATCAGAGCGATCTGCAAAATTTCCAGAAAGAAGAATTTCCTGAATGCCTCGGGCTTGCATAAGATTTTGCAGAAAAAGTGAGTCTGGGTGGAGTGTGATTGTGTCAATGGTGAGTGACGAGAACGCTCTATCTGATTGGTTGTTTACTTCCGATCGGCAGGAGTGGGGACTGGGGGCTTCAAATTTAGCCACTTGCAGAACGCTTCCAGTTGGACAATTGGGTTTTCTGCTAAATGATCTGCAAACTAACTTTGAAACCCACTACTATAAACTAGCTGTAGGGCGCGTCCGACTACGACGGGCACCTCTATAGGAGAACGAAGTTCGACCTGCTACAGCCAACATTTATATGACATACTTTGTAAGAAATTTGTACATTTAACAATACGCTAAGGTGAAAATGAACATTAAAACACCTTCGGCCAAGTTCTAGAAGCTAAGTGTGTGTCAGTGACTAAGCCAGCGGTCCTGATTGGCTGAATTGATCCAGCGGTACTGCGCAGAATTCAGCCAATCAGGAATTTAGCGTTAGGACGCCGGAAGTCACGTCAAAAACGACGTTGTGAACGGCCCGACACAAAACATGAGAGCTCACTTCGTTCGCGATAAGACCTAATTGAATTCGACTTTAAAACAGAGCTCTTACAGTGACGTGCAAAAGGTTGGAAGATCGAGGAGTCAAGAGATACTTTCTCGGCTGCGCGAAGCAACACGTAGTTACTTCTATGGTTTAACCTTATATACCCTTCCACCCCGCCGGTAAGACCGGGTACTACACTAGTAATGGATATGTAGAGTTGAATACGTCACATTTGTCGAAAATATTCTTTATACCGATTTTATAAAAGCCGGGTTGATTAATATTTTTCATTAGTAGCAATATTCATATTGTATGTATTAGTAAAAGTTCTATGTACTCGTACACGGATCTGAGTACATATGTTTGGGTACAAATACGTGGTGTACAGTACACAGAAGATGGAAGTTTTCTATAACTTCAACACCTTATGCATTTTACATGTTAAGCTAGCTAATCACTTCTCAATACTGTGGTAAAGCGTGCTATAATTAGGCCTAATTAAGGGCCTAATTATGGGCCTAATTAGGGGTCTGATTGCGGGCACTAATTGGGTACGTAATTGTATACGATTGTGTGTGCCACGGCGTATACAGTTGCGCGTACAACCGTGGTGCACATAGACAGGACATAGACGGGGCATGGGAAGATGGGACGATTACGTACATGCACTCAACGAACACCGACGAACACCGACGAACGACAGAGGAATCAGGTCGACTGGTGGACGGAGGGCGCTGGAATGGACGGTTTTGATTGGCTGAAATTAGGGAAATGGTAGATCTAAGGCTTTAAGCAATAATAAAGTTCTCCTTTTGCGTACGATCGAGTAGATCGTTTAAGGGTCTCACCTTTGCGCCTCCCTCGTTAACAAATACCTCTATGTCCCGGGCGGGAGCACCTTGTGCGTTTTTGGCCCACCGGTAGGCGTAGAGTGTGAGAACTCGCCGCAACTCCGCCCGCTGTGTCAGCGGTTCTTCTTTTTAAAGTTTTTTTTGGTCTAGGGAACGTGATTGAGCTGTGCTCTCACCTCTTCCCCGTTTGTTTCACGTTTGGCTCCTAGGGTTCGGCTGCTGTAAGCGCCCCACGGGACCTCTAGGTGGATTTAGTGAAATTTACCCTCCCCCCTCGTAGGTCTAGGCTAAGAATACAGATATTTGGGTGTTACTTTAGCTGTTTAAGACTCCAGAGGCTCCGCGATCGGGCAGTGAAGACTTCCGCTGCCTGATCAATAACCCCCTTCGCCTATCAACACCTGATCGACACTCTGCAACTCGCAACCCGCGTTCATCTGATCGCGACTCGCGCCAACTCGTGCCTGAACGACTTTTAGCGCCTGATCAAGCTTGATCAAGTCTGATCACACCTGATCAACGACTTTTAGCACTTGATCAAGCCTGATCAAGTCTGATCACGGCTGATCAACGACTTGGATCATCTGATCAAGCCTGATCAAGTCTGATCACAGCTGATCAACTACTTTTATTGCCTGCCCAGGCCTGATCACTGTTGATCAAGCCTGATCACGCCTGATTCGAGCTTGATTGTACTTGATCACGCCCGATGAGCACATAGGACAATTCGTTACAAGCTCCCCCAATCTTGCATCAAGGAATTGTCGTGTTTACATCCCCGCCACCTAGAGAGCGACCCACGCCCAAGCCGTCGGGTACACAAGTGAGCAGAAACACAAGCAGTCAAGGACAACCGGAGGACCCCCTTCGTTAGTCGGCACTCCGGGCTCCGTGGTAACGCCTGATCAAGCTTAAAAAACTTTGATCAGCTGCTCCACCACAATGGTGCGCGTGCCCGGATCTTTGGGCGACGCTGGATATCACCGCGATTCTACGAAAGATGGCTCTGATGCGGAAGTGAAAACGGAAGCGGAAGCAGAAGTGAAGATAAAGGTGGAAAAGGAGGAGGATGTTGTGACGATGGAAGGCAGTTCGCCGTCGTCATGCCTGAAGAAGAAAGGAAATGCTGATCATCAGGACCTGGGGAGGAATATTGATGAGATAAAAGAGGAGAAGCCTCAACCACCACCCGAGGCTCCTTCGGGAGCCCATGCGGATCATAACTTGAGTTATGATCCGCCAAAAATATGTGTGTATAATGATCCGGATTGGAATCCGGTGGTGAAGTATTACAAGACCGACCAGCCGAAAGTGTTGATGAAGGCGCCTGGGTCGGAGAGCGACGAAAGTCGATCAAGTACGCCACCAACGGAAGCCAATCTGGTGAAGACGTTTTACCGAAAGGTTTACAAAGTAAAACTGGAAGATTTCTTATTGACGAACTCGATCATGTGCCTACTTGGGGTCATGATCAGCGGGAAGCTGAACGGACCGGTCGATCAGCCAGTTACAAATGGGAAGGACAAGATCACGATCGTTCTAAGGCTAACACGCCTGATCAAACAAGCAGGTCTGACGACAGGCGCCTACGATGCTGAAGAGGTGTTTGATCAGGACCCAGAAGATCTGGCAGAAGCTACCCAGCAGTTGTTTTATCTGTTGGTACCTATCGTGGGCTAAACTACTAAGGTGGAGCCCTCGCACTCCCCGATGAAGACTGAAGCGGGCCCGTCGATCAACGTGGCAGAACACACGGGATCATCGTGTTACGAATCTGCCCCTTCCGAAGGCGATCATACTGAAGTGGGGTCGAGTAGTGCCGGAAGTATAGAGCCCAAGATCACCAGGATGACAGTTTGCCAGAAGGATGAATACAAGTTTTCGGTTATCAAGATGGAACCTCAATCGATCAAGGTAGAAGATGATCAAGTATCGCAAGATCCACAGCTGCAGACATTTTTTGATAAGGCTATGGAGAAGTTTCTGGCTGAAGAAAGACGCAAGCTGACACCGGGAGTCGTGGGCGCAAAAAAACCGCCAGCTAAGGACAGGAAGAGCTGCGTCGACCAAGGATATCGACATGGAATCCGTTCATTCGCTTCGTAATCAGCAGTCGAAGCCAGGAAGATAGACGACGGTCAAGGACGTTGACATGGAATCAGTGTATTCGTTCCATGATCACGATACCAGAGAGAGTATATTGACCCAGATGAGACGATCACACTGCCACGACGAGCCACGGTTGCGTACGCGTACACTGGGATGCCTTATCAACAGACGATTCCCAGGATTCGGATGTCTTCGATAAGTGATCTCAAAGAATTTTCGGGAAAAGAAGGAGATGAAGATCAAGCGCGGAATTGGATTAGTCGCTTCAAGTCAGCATTTATGCGGGATCAAGCTTCTGATCATGAAAAGTATTTGATCCTGGGCGATCTATTAAAAGGACCAGCGCGCAATTGGCATCGCCAGATGAGTAGAGGCGCTCGATCAAGTTGGAAAAGTCTCGTGTATGAGTTTGAAGTTCAATAATGTGGCAGTGGTCAATCGGCATCCCACCAGTATTATTACACGAAGCAGCGGTCGGATGAAAACCCTATTGAGTATCTTCACCGGCTGGACGTGGCGGGACTGCGAGCCAAGTTACCGATCAGGGATGGATCGCCTACGACCTTACGCGAGCATGTGCAGCATTTTCTGGATACATTGGCCAATCGCGAGCTCGCTGATCAACTGGCACTTCTGCGGTTGGACACCGCTACGGATCTGGAAGAGAAGTTGCGGGAGTATGCACGCAATAAGTGGTTCCGGCCAACAGCGGCGGTAGGTACCAGCCGATTCCGCCAGAAATTCGGCGATGATCGGGCACCTTCCCCGGCGCGGAAGCCCAAGGCTGTACGCGCGATCAAGGTGACATCTGGGAGTGAAGAATCAAGTGCCGACGACAGTGAAAGTGATGGAGATCAGCGCCGTTACATTATTGATGCTATGCGCGTTTGACCAGGGGCGCTCGATCAACCTGGTGAGTCCCGATCGGGTAAACGAAGTGATTCAAGTGCAGTTGATCAAGGGGCGGCGAAGAAATCAGTCATTGTGGGTCGATCAGGCACGATAATTTTCGTTGTTGGAAGCGCCTGACCTGTCTCAAGTGTGGCAAGAAGGGACATCCGACCGATCATTGTTTGTACGTCTGCCGAGCATGCGGCGAAGTTCACGATGCGGGCAATGACCTATGGAAGAATTTTACAACCGCATCCGCCAGTGGTACAATCCCACCAAGCATGCTGGAATGTTGCCCAAGGAAGCTGAAGATTTGTTAAACTAGTACGCTCGCCAGGTTGGAATATGGTACGAGACGAGGGTTCTGGTTTGTGTATTTTTGCATATGTGGATAAGAAGAGGGATGATCAAGCAGCAGAAAGAGATAATGATAAATGTGATCATCCTGATTTACCATGTTTGGCTAATTTCCATATCGATGAGTTTTCTCGGTCCCCGGTGATCATGGAGGTCGATCTACTTCCAGGTGAATCGCGCGGATATTGGAAATGCCACTCGCCAAAGAAATGGTTTAAAAAAGCCAAAGCGAATGGTAAAATCAATAACGAACGTGCCACGCTATTATTTGATTCTGGTGCTGAAGTGTAGATCATCGACTCAACCTTTGCTCGTAAGGTGAGTTGTCAGATCGACACGAGTCAAACGCAAGAATGTGTTGGCAATAAAGTGCATACCTCGCTTAAGGGCGCAATAAAATCAAGATTACGCTAGCAGGCTCGTTGGTCTATTATTTCCATGCATGGGTGGGCAGACTTGTTGGTCAAGATGCTATAATGGGTATGGATTTTATGATACCAGCTGGTGTTCGATTAGACATCGCCCACGGTGCACTAAGTTTTCCTGATGAGGTGATCATCCGATTGGAGGGGCGCCGACAGCTGTATGGATAGAGTGGTAATTATATGAAAATCAATCAGTATGAACAGATCCCAGTAGGTCGATATGCCGAGGTTCGAATTTATTACCAGCGATCTCGAAAGTTGTGGATTACTCGTGGAAAAGATTGGGTCCCCACTATCACTAGGGGCGTGGGTAATTTGCGGTATCTGCGTGTTACAAACGTCGTTGATCATCCGATAATTGTACAAGACGATACGATTTTAGGTATCTGGATGAACAAAAATGGTGTGACCCGTCGCCCTGGATTTGTTTCGATAGGGTCTAATCGTTACAAGGAGTGGCAAAATCTCGTGTATCAAGCGTCTACAGATTCTGTGAATGACGGTCAAGAAAGTGTCGATCAAGGTCCCCTAGTCGAGAAGAGGGAGTATCCTACTCCTCGAAGTATTCTAGTTCGTACTACGGACCCGATCGTCACATCTGTGGCATTAGTAACCGGAGGCTCGCAAAAGGTGCAAGAGGTGCAAGCGCGGTGCAATTAGGAGCCGGGGCCGAAAGGTCCGACCTTGGATCACGGAGTTGAACAACCTACTGCAAGAGATACGTTTATTCAAGACACGCGCGATCACCCTGTCTCAGCCGATCCTAGCGAAGTTGGTGTAATCCCTATCGATGTTTAAGTTTGTTACCACGAAGGTGGAGATTTGTATGTGGAAGAACTAGAGAAGCAGCTTGCTACGTTGCCCGAAGTACAAGCACCGAAGAGGTGACTAAAGATGATTTGCTAGTCGGAGACCCCTTGGTCAACACGGCAGAAGAAATTGATAAGCTTCGCGATATAATTTGGGCGAAGAAACATCTGTTGATCGGGAAAGGGAACGCGCTACCTCCTGCTGCACGTGGATTTGTTTGCGATATCGATGTAGGCAATGCGCGCCCGATCGCACAAAAATGTCGAATGGTGGATCCGCAATTTCGCGAGAAGTTATCGGCTTTGATCAAGGGGATATTGGCTATAAGATCATTCAGCCGTCTACGTCACCCTGGGCATCACCTGTAGTGATCATCGTGAAAAAGAATGGGGTTGATATTCGCTTATGTATCGATTATCGCGCGGTGAATCAACTCACACGTTTGATGGTATACCCAATGCCCCTGATTTCTGATCTACTCGAACATTTGGATAAAGCGTTGTGGTTTTGCTCTTTGGATATGGCGAGCGGTTTTTGGGTCGTGTCTATGACTGATAGAGCACGTAAGATTTCGGCGTTTGTCACTCCGTTTGGATTGTTTGAATGGAATAGGATGCCCTTTGGCCTAAAGAATGCTCCGCAAATCTACCAGCGGCTGATTGATAATGCATTATACCGGTACCTCAAGGTTAAGGACGGTGCTGACGAAACTGCTGATGTATTTACTGTGGGAGATCTCGACCAGACACCGGGCCCGTCTGTGCTGCAGCGGCAGTCAAATATCGATGATATTTGAACCCTGCACCTACATGGGCTACCCTGTGTGACAAGGTGCGGCACCTGTTGGAAAAGTGCGATCAGTGGAACTTGTCGATCAGTGTGGCTAAATCGTACTGGGGGCGAAGTGAAGCTCCTTATTTAGGGAATCATGTCTCTAGCCGCGTCTTGGAAACAAATCCAAAAAAATTGGATGAGCTGATCGATTTGCCTTTCCCTGGCACCTTACGTGCTATGCAATCGTTTTTTGGGAAGCTTGAACTACTACCGTCGATTTATTGAAGATTTCGCGATTTATACCGCTGCACTCTACGAATTAAGGGAGATAGATTATCAAGAGTTAAAGAGCCGATCATTGAGCAAGGAGAATTCGGATCATGAGGGCGATCGATTAATCAGGTCAAAAGTAGCATTCAGCATGCTGAAGGCGAAGATAGCGTCAGCTCCAACCCTGCGCCACTTTGATCAGAACAAAGCGCCAGTAATCGTGGCTTAAGCCAGCAAGTGGGCGGTATCCGCCGCGCTGGTACAAGAACATGATCAAGTGTATTGTCCCGTCGCATTCGCCAGCCGAACCTTGAAGAACGGTGAGCTGAATTACAGCCCCGTCGAAAACAAAGTTCTGGCACTTCTACGGGTTTTGGATGTTTACTTCACGATGCTGGTCGGAAAGACGATTACTGTCTTGTCACGTTTATCCACGCTGAAATGGTTACTAACATCCAACGGGCTGGACGGACGATTGGGAAGATGGGCTGCGATCTTATCACAATGGGACCTCGCGATCAAGAAATGTGTACAGGGAGAAGAGGAGGTACTAGTGGCGTTAGCTGCAAGCATCAACCCTCGCACCGAAATCGATGAAGCACTGATTGCGATCGCGCCGAAAACGCAACCGAGGCAGATGATTGAAGTAACACCTCCTACGGTTGAGAAAGGCGAAGAACTCTACGTGATTAGTTTCGATGGATCTGCAAGTGTCAAGCGACATGTAGGTGCGTTCGACGCTATCGTTTGGAAATTACCGGAGTGGAAGATTATGACCGCGGTAGCCGATCATCCACCTGATATCACGGTGAACAAAGCGGAATACCATGGATTGCTTTTAAGTTTGGACCTACTGTCGCGATATCTCAAAGGAAGGATGATCGTGTGTGGAGATTCGAATTTGGTAATCAGGGAAATGCGCGGTGAAATAGAGTGTAAAGCTCCGCGATAGCAAGTGTTGCAACAGCCTTCGTTTAACCTCCTTCGAAATGGACCGATCATGATCTGGTGCCTGTTAAAAGAAAGTGGAATAAGAGTGGAGATCATATCACCACTATGGCCATGCAGGGTGGAACAAGATGTGAGATTGATGACAAGAAACAGCTGGAGGAATTGGCCGATCTCAACAGATTGTCGGAAGTGATCACGTCGAATAAGGATCCCACTTCCCCACAAGTGCTAGTGACGACACGATCACGTAACCTCCGTCAGCCGCGACCGACAACGTGGCCCGATATATCCATAGCCGGGATAAGGGCGGAACGGGTGAAAAAGGCGCAGGATGAAGATAAATGGATTCATGATTTGCGAAGTTATCTGCATGGTGACGTCTCACAATTGAGCGCAGACGAGGTAAAGGATTGCGCGAAAATTTCCGACAACTACGATGTCTACGAACAAGGATTGCTAATTTACTGTTGGAATATGGCTAAAGGAAAATCCAGCGATGACAAAGATGATCAAGACGATCGACAATTTTCGATTAAGCTGGTCCTACCCGAGACCCTACGCTTGGAAGGAGGACACCAAGGCATAGGGCCTACATATCAGAGGATCAGACGATACTTCCATTGGCGTGGTCTATTCCGAAGTGTACAAAGGTTTGTTGGACAATGCGTAGATAGCGAGACGGGAAGGACCAGCCTACGATCAAGGGCATGTCGCCGGGGAATATAGAGGCTACGTACCCATTCCAAGTGATAGCCATGGATTATATCCCGTAGCTGCCCCGATCAACTGATGGGCATACAAAACTGCTGATTTGGACTGAATTGTTCATGGGTATGGTGATCGCGAAAGCTGGATCGTCCCCCATAGCGCAGAAATTCGCCGAAAGTTATGAAGAATGTGTATTTCGACGATTTGGGGCTGTGAGGTGATCCGGCATGATCGGGAACCGGGTCTTATGTCGGAAGTATTTCGTGAGTTCAACAAAATCGTGGGACAACGTCAGAGTGCCATTATGACATACCGTCCACAGGTGAACGGCAAGGCGGAAAGGACGGTGCAAACGATTACACGGGAAATCAAGATGTATGTATCAGATGTTGGCCAGAAAGATTGGATCTTGTAAGCAGAGCGTCTGGTATTCACGCTGAACTCGACCCCTGATCGCATTCGCGGAGAGACACCATTTTATTTGGCGTATGTGTGGGATCCGCGATCGTCGTTGTAATCGACATTACAACTGGGTGGAATTCGGCGTAAAGACCGAGATGCTCGTAGGTGGAGATATAAGTTGCAGAAAGACTACCGATATGCCCGCGACCAAGTGATCACTCGATTGCATCAAGCGATGGCGGATCGAGCTGAAAAACACAACGATCGAGTGACACTACACAAGATCGAAGCTGGATCAAGGGTCTGGTTATATCTCGATCGGGTGAAAGAAGGGTTCGCGAAGAAACTGGCGCATATGTGGCATGGACCCTTCAGAGTCGATGAGGTGATCGGTAATCATGCGGCGAGATTCGTTACAGCTGGCACCGACTATCGTATGTTCCCAGTAGTGCACCTGTCCAAGTTGAAATTGGTCAAGGAATTTCCAGATCGCCCTACTACTGCGCTAACAGTTGGGATAGAGGATCGTTTTGACTTCGATGAAGCTTTGTTACCCGAGGACAGCTGGGGAAGGACGCTAGATCCAGATGAATTTGAAGTTGATCGTATCACCGATGTCCGATCTGGTCGAAAGACTAGGTATGGAAGAACGTTACGCGAATATCAAGTCTACTTGAAAGGTTATGCCGATCCATTGTGGGTAGACGAGGCAGATCTGAACTGTGATTCTCTTATCAAGGACTTCGAAAGAAGGTGATCAACAGACATCGGTTTGACGTAATGCAAGTGGACGAAGAGTCCAACTAATGCGTGATCGGCGGACTGATCATGGAATTACGATCAAAGAACCTCCGATTGAAGAAAAATGATTGATGAAACTCACAATTGATGAAGGAATGATGAATGACTTGAAGTGGTGTGTTTACTATGGATATTGCGAGATATAGTGATGGAACAACGACAGATGAGACGACGGAATACCGATTTATATTATCCATTGAAAAGTAATGAAGCAACAGTGGAAAATGGCATGATCAAAAGTGTTTATTGATTAAAGAAGAAATGATCAACCGACTATTTAGACCCATAGAACTTGCGACGAATACGAGGAATTTTCGGCAAGGGTGGCTTTCGGGGGAAATACGATATTGAACCCGCCAAGGTTCAAAGTCATCAACCTCCCTCAATGTGTCCAATAGGGTCCGAGGAGGCGGGTCCGATAGGAACCCGGGGTACCACGCCCCATCGTCGGCCGGGGAATACTTCAAAAAGGACGGTTTCGAGCACAATGGGTGATCGACTGGTCCAGGAAAATGTCGAGATAACACCTCCCGTCGATCATTCCCCGCAGAACAAAGTCCACAACCTCTGCCATGTCACCCCGGCACGACTTCTGCGTTGGCGTAGATCGTTGTAATAGTCCCGGAAGAAGTCATCAGTCTCGCGAAGGCCTTTCACGATGGGGAGGTAATGCGTCGACTCCCATATCGCCAGCGCGTGATGGTCGAGAAACGACCGGTCTGTTGCAGTTGATTGCGTAGCGTGTCGCGTTCTGCGGAAACTTGATCGAAGCGGCATTTCACGGTAGAAAGCTCTTTCTTAAGCTGATAATATGCTGCGTGTAGATCACCCAGCTCAGCTTGGAGGTAAGACACTCCCTCGAACCGCTCATATATTTCCTGCTTCTGGGCCATGATGGCGGTATACACATCCATCTGCATGCGATTGGACTCATTCTTCTTCCGGAGGCGATTGTATTGGTGTTTGCGCCTATCAATCTCGGCGGTGAGCTTGAGCGCCTGTTCGACCAAGCGCTGATTCCTAGAAGCAGCCTGATCGTATTCCTCTTGTAACTTGGCCATGCGATGCTGAAGCTGATCCATCTCTTGCTCTTGATCAGCGATAGTATCCTCATTGTAACGGGGTTACATTTGAGTTACATTTAGTGTTGGTGTTCATGAGTACACTACGGTTGAGGTCAGTATTGACCGGTTTGAAAGGTTTCGAACCATTGTTTATTTTAACCAATGAGGGCATGAGCCCTTGGGTGGCGGTATGTCCGCCATCCACGTGTCAGTACACAGGTGTGTACATTACATTTTAGCTAGGTACGAATTGGGTATATTCTACTTAGTATTACATATAGTTTACATTAGTTTAAATTAATTTAGGCTAATTATATATTAAATATACATTCAGTTTACATTTCACTCTAAAGTGCAGGCGCGCGACCACGCCCGGTCGCGCGCGCAGTGAGTGCCGTAGGTAAGAGGGAGCCCTCCCTTTACCTACACCCTTAGTAAGGGAGCCTTGCCGTTAAGGCATTATCGGAGCTCCTTGTCGTTAAGGCATTAGCGGAGCTTGGCGCACGACCACCTCCGGTCGCGCGCGCGGTGAGTATTGTAGCCCAAGGGAGTTCTCCCTTACGCTACCTCCCTTTATAATAGAAGCCTTGTTACAAGGGGTTAGCGAAAGCTATCTGTAAACCACCCCGGGAATCTTGGCCCCGAGTAGGATAGCTCTCTCCTACTAAGCCCTTTTATAAGGGCGTATCGGCTAAGTAGCGGCGAACGCCGCTTAAAGGAAAGTCTTCCTCTGTGCTCTAGCCGCACCGTGCGTTTACGCACCCGTCTACATCTGGTAGCACTTGTAGTCAATCCAACACCTGTGTTGGTGATCAACATCCTCTGCAAGGGATGGATCAGGACGATTGGGGTAAGCTAACCCCCGTCCAACAGGAAGCCTTTAAAAGGCTGTTACCCATATTGGGTGAGGATGGCATGCGCCATCTAGTGGAGCAGGGCCTCGATACCGTGCGTGAAAGGGTGAATGCCCTTATCGGCCATGGGGCGAGTCTTCGCGGGAGTTATCCCGCCTCTACGGGGGTGCGCCCTCCGATGTCCTTTAAGATAAAGGAATCCACCGGCGAGAAAGGTGAAAACCTTTATGTGTGGCTTCGAGAGGTTGAAACCGCATTCGCCACCGCGAAAGTGATCGAGGATCACCTGCAAGTGGGACTTGCACTGACCCATCTTACGGGCAAAGCCCGTACATGGGCGTTTACGTGTCAGGATTCGGTCACGACCGTGTTACCGAACTGGGGAGTCCTTAAGCGAAAGCTTATGGACAGGTATTCAACGCCTGATCTGGTTCTCCAGAATCAGCTGGTGGTTTTGAGGTGCCGTCACGGCACTAGGGACTTGGAGACATATGTCCAAGGACTGAAGACCCTGTCGGCGGGGATGTACGCGAAAGTGTATTCGGACGATGTGTCCATCCCCGTCTGCATGGGAGACCTGAAAGAAGGGCCAGCACGTTCGGAACTGTTCCGCTGCTGACCCCAATCCCTGGGGGAGGCGTTTAAGATGGCGTTTAACGCCGAGAGGAACTTTCGTTCCTCTAAGGTGGGTCCTGAACCCATGGACCTGAGTCAGGTCGAAGTGGAGGGGAAACCTTCCGCTAAGAGTCACTATGAATCTTTTTCTCAGATCTTCGGGGCGGAGCTCTTAGCTATGTTGCAGTGGCGTGGGCCGCTAAGGTGCTTCCTATGTGGAAGCGTGGATCATCTGCGGAACAGATGTCTACAAAATCCCCAGCGAGATAGTCGCTATAAGGGGCCGAGGGCGGCAAAAAGGCCCTCGCCCAAGCCGTCGGGAAACAGCGGCTCCCAATAGGTGCGGGGCGCCTTACTGGGGGACCCCTCAGTGCTGTTAATCCCCAGGGTAGGGGACGACAGCACAAATCCCCGAGGGAATCGGTGCTTTCTAGCACCGAGTTGGTGTACCAGCCAGGTTTGCTGGTAGTCCTTACGGACGTGAAGGCTTTGATAAGCCTTGGAGAGTCTTGATAGACTCTGGAGCGTCTGACAATTATATCAGATGGACTTCTGTTGAGAATAGTCGGCTGTATGCCGAGGCCCTAGAGGGACGTTCTCGTGACGTTGTCACGGCCCGTCTAGCGACGGTCGTATAGGTTTCTGAACACAAGGTACCGGTTGACCTTAAGATGAAGTTTGAAAACTTCGATAGCTAAGAACGTTGTCTGAGTCCTGTATTTGGACTCATTCTAGGCATGAAGTATCTGGAACTCCACGAGCGATGGATAGACTGGAAGTCTAAGCTCATTGGCTCAACGCACCCGCGATCGGGTGAAGCATTGGCGAGTCATGAACCCACCTTTGCTCGATCGCAAAAGAGATTCTGGCGTGAGATGCCAGAGATTGGGATGTCTGAAATGATCATTCCCAATGGCGTTAAGGAAGAGTTCCTTAACGAGGGGGATTCGGCGGTTAATCCCCACGCCGTGAACGGCGAGACTGGTGAGTTACCTGTGGTAACTCCAGTGGTAGGGGTAGAGACCCCTGTGGTTAAGCGCGAGGCGCTTCCACGCAAATAGACCCGTAGTTCGTCTCTTTTGCACGTCGGAAATGATTCCGACCACGCCGTTATAGGCGAGACTGGTGAGTTACCTGTGGTAACTCCAGTGGTAGGGGTAGAGACCCCTGTGGTTAAGCGCGAGGCGCTTCTAAGCGAAGAGACCCGAATTTGTCTCTTTCGCACGTCGGAAATGATTCCGACTACGCCGTTATAGGTGAGAACGGCGAGTCACAGGTGGTAGAGGTAGAGACCTCTGTGGATAGGCGCGTGGCGCTTCCAATAGATGGGGCAATTGACTCCCCCCATCTGGGTCTCGGGATGAGTCCCGAGGCCAGTAGTCACCAGTCCTATCGTATGCTGAATAGTGTGACAGGTATTGTCACATAAGTCGTAAGTCTTGAACGGTTGCCTGGGGTAGGAGAACTATTGTCGTTGGAGGAGATGTCCTTCAACGAGTTTGAGACGGCTGTAAAATCAGATGAAATCGACGAGGTTGTCGTATTGCGTTCGGAAGAGGAGTTGAACTCCTCATCCACGATGGACGAGTCAGTTTTGGTGAAAACCAAACAATGAACCAGCGATTTTTAATCGCTTGGTAACCCAACTCTTCCGCCCTCATAGAAAGTACGCTCAGACGTACTTCGACGATATATTCGTTCATAGTCGTGCGGAAGGCGACTTGTATGATATTCAGACGCACCTGATACATCTTCGAGCGGCGCTCGAATGTATGCGAGAACATCAGTTATATGCAAACGCATCCAAATGTATCTTTGGTGCTGAGGAAATTCTTTTCCTCTGATGCTTCATCGGTAAGGATGGAGTGCGGGCGGATCCCGCGAAGGTGAAAGCCATTGTGGAGTGGCCTTCGCCTGTAAATCTTATAGATTTATGGAAGTGGCTTGGATTAGCCAATTATCTCCACAAATACAGCGAGAACTACGCTGAAATGGCGAAGCCAATGACGGGCCTTCTTAATAAGGACGTAGATTGTTGTTGGGAAACCAAACACCAAAACGCTTTCGAAGCGGTTAAGGAGATCTTGTTAAAAGCTCCCGTTCTTGATCTCCCAGACTCTGGGAAACCTTTTAGCGTCGTCTGCGACGCCTCCGATTTCACAATCGGATGTGCTTTGCTACAAGCAGACTACGCGGGACGAGAACGCGTGATTGCGTTTGATTCGAGGCAGCTTAAAGCTGCGGAACGGAATTATCCAGTTCATGACAAGGAGTTACTTGCAATGAAGTATGCTCTTGTCAAATTTAGGGTTCACCTACTCGGCTCAAAGCCGTTCGTGGTTTATACTGACCACGCGTCCTTACGGACAGCGACAAAGTCGCCTCATCTATCGCAACGGATGGCCCGTTGGCTCTCCTTCTTTGCGGAGTACAACTTTGAGCTTAAGTATAAACCTGGCAAGCAGAACGTGCTTGCAGACGCGTTGTCGCGTCGTCCCGATTACGAGCTCGCTCACGCGACATTCGTCACCTCATCTGTGGTGGATCTCATACGCCTGGCGTATGAGAAAGACCCACAGTGTACGGCGATTATCAGCGCGTTGGGTGGAAAGGGACTTGGCTCGTCTGAGCCTACCCTGTCAAGTCGAGCTAAAGCTCGTTTACACCGTTACAGGTACTGTGACGGTTTGCTATATTATAGCACGAGCGCGGAGGACACTCCGCGGGTGGTAGTTCCTCATGATGAGGAACTGAAATATAAAGTCCTCTTTGAGGCACATGACGCCCCTACCGGGGGTCATTTAGGTCGGGATAAGACCTACGGCGCTTTAAGCGCTTTGTATTGGTGATCCAAATGTACAAGTGGGTCGGTGCGTATATTCGCACTTGTGAGTCGTAATAGAGGGTCAAACCCTCTACAGATTCAGCTGCTATAGGAAACAGTTGGAAATTGCCAACTGTTCGTGAGGACCAAGTCAACCTATAGCATACAATTGGGAATTTCTAATTGTTTGTGTGGTCCAAGTCCATCTATAAATATGAAGGTGAGCCTTTGGCGGAGTAGCCGTTCCAACGGCGTGTTGAAAATCCATTTGGATTTTATCTTCGGTTTTACCGAAGGCCGGTTCCACCGGCGTTTCGGTCTTTGTAGACCGTTTGAGCAAGATGCTCACCTGGCAGCGATGCCAGTCCAGTGATGGACAAGACGGAACGCGTTAATCGCGTGAAATCCATTAGTATGGATTATCTTAGGGTTTTCCGAAGGGAAAGGCCGGTTTCACAGGCATTTCGGTTTTTGTATACCGTTTGTGCAAGATGCTCACCTGGAAGCGGTGCCAGAGTCCATTGATGGACAAGAAGGAACGCGTTCATCGCGTTGTTAAGGATTTTCTCCGGAGCTTATGTCCGGATTCTCCAAGAGATGGAGTGAGATGCTTCCTATGACCGAATTTGCTATAAACAATTCGGTGCATTCATCTACGGGGTTTACCCCGTTTAATGTGAACAGATTCGTAAATCCGCGGGTTACGTTGACGCCACGTGTGTGTGTCCCAGGGCTTGAGGGGGGAGGAGTCCCCGATGTCAGCCCTGTATGCTCCTGTCCGTTTTTTTTTTTGGGCCTACCCGGCAGGGCGGGGCGGAGCGTCTGATGGCGCGACTCCATCATCAGGGTCAAACCCAGTATTTGGTGAAGTGGAAGGGTTATCCACATTCACAGAGTTCGTGGGAGTTCGAGACTCCTCTGCGGCAGGATTGCCGTGACGTCGTTGACGCTTTCGAGCGGGAGAATCCCGCTGTGAGTCAACTACCAAAGGGGCGGGGTAAGCCCCTTCACTCCCAGTAGTTGGGAGCCCTCCGGAAGTAGATGCGGAACCCGCACTGTGCTCCGGCACCGTAGTGAGGGAACGGGCGATAGCATAGCGCATGAGATAAGGGGCACGTAACTGCCCCATGGGTTTGGCTCTGACAAACGCCAAGCACAATGCCCTCTCTATCCGAACGTCACGTTCGGAATAGCTGTTGTACAGCTTTAAAAATAACTCGGGGAGACGTTTCTCCCCTCCGCCTAAGCGCGGAACTTCTGATCTGCCTCTTTGGCATTCTCCATGCAGGAGAATGAAGGGAACCTCGCGGAGGTTCCCGACAACGGCACCCTGCGCCTGTTTCTCGAGGCGCTCTCGATATGAGGTAGCAGTGAACTGCTTCTGCGTGAGCAGTTTTTCCCGGAGTTGATTCCGGCGTGTGATGTGTTGCGGCTGTGCAGTCGCGAGGCCAGGGGTATAGAAAACTAAACCCTTCTGTACCTCATTCCTGGCCCACTTTGGGAGGCCACGAGGACCTCCAAAACGATATACCGCCCGTGGAGGGCGCATGGGGGGCATGCAAGGAAGCTTGTAACGCCTGTGCGGCATTTTGAGCCTCTTGAGCTGCGTCCAGCTCAGTAGTGGTGATCGCCTTCGGCGATTCGGATATGTCATCCGAGGTTGGTAATAGTTGCGCACGAGTTAGTGCATTTTTCCCACGTGTGGGGAACGGATTAGGCTGCCGACAAAGCCGTTCGGCGCTGTCGGAGCGGTTAACCGTTGGGGAGGTATCCCCAAGGGCATCCACCTCCGAGTTCTCGGAGTAGTCTACCTCTTCTAGAGGAGACGCCATAGCACCACTGAAGGTGTACATATGGAGGGCCAGAGGAACTGGCGTTGGATTTCTCCAACAAAATTTTGTTTAATGCGTAAGAAATAGTCTTGATGGGGAAGGATGTAACGGGGTTACATTTGAGTTACATTTAGTGTTGGTGTACATGAGTACACTACGGTTGAGGTCAGTATTGACCGGTTTGAAAGGTTTCGAACCATTGGTTATTTTAACCAATGAGGGCATGAGCCCTTGGGTGGCGGTGTGTCCGCCATCCACGTGTCGGTACACAGGTGTGTGCATTACATTTTAGCTAGGTACGAATTGGGTATATTCTACTTAGTATTACATATAGTTTACATTAGTTTAAATTAATTTAGGCTAATTATATAACATATATACATTCAGTTTACATTTCACTCTAAAGTGCAGGCGCGCGACCACGCCCGGTCGCGCGCGCAGTGAGTGCCGTAGGTAAGAGGGAGCCCTCCCTTTACCTACACCCTTAGTAAGGGAGCCTTGCCATTAAGGCATTAGCGGAGCTCCTTGTCGTTAAGGCATTAGCGGAGCTTGACCACGACCACCTCCGGTCGCGCGCGCGGTGAGTATTGTAGCCCAAGGGAGTTCTCCCTTACGCTACCTCCCTTTATAAGGGAAGCCTTGTTACAAGGGGTTGGCGAAAGCTATCTGTAAACCACCCCGGGAATCTTGGCCCCGAGTAGGAGAGCTCTCTCCTACTAAGCCCTTTTATAAGGGCGTATCGACTAAGTAGCGGCGAACGCCGCTTAAAGGAAAGTCTTCCTCTGTGCGCTAGCCGCACCGTGCGTGTACGCACCCGGCTACACTCATGCACCGATCGCAGATTGCGATCACGGTCACGACGGCTCTCCAGATCCCGTATCCGGGCGCGTTGATCGACCATGGTTTTTTCTTGATCGGCCACAGCGTTTTCGACGGTCCTCAACTTAGTCTGGAGATTGTTGACTGAAGTGTCAACGAAGTCACGCAATGGCTTAAGCTGTTTAAAGGTGGCCCGCTTGATCCGGCATCTCGTTCCACCACGGCACGTTTGGCACGAGCGAGCTGCTGTCGAGCATCGCGATAGTGTCTTCGCTCATCGCGAGCGAGTCGGATAACATAGTGATCTGTTTATCGCGCGCGTGGAGGGCCTCTTGTAAGCTCTAAGCCTGATTGATGGAGGCGATCGCCTGATTATCTGCGGCCCGACCCAGGGCAGGAGCGTTGACGGCGTTCGCCGGGGTGCCGTCCGTTATCGCTTGCATGATGGAAATGTAGAAATGCCTGATCGAGACAGCTTGATCGTAGATACCACGGTTAATGGAGGATGAACGTTGGATCGCGAGGGGCATACCGCTAACGGTAACGGCCTGACAGATTGGGACCTGATCGGCGGGAGAAGGGGCAGATTGATGGGTGATTATCACCTGGACGATGATGGCGTGATTGATGGGTATGGACAACTCGACCAACGGTAGCATGATCTACAACATCAAACAGCATGATCGACCCTCGCCCCAACCGCTGTACGGCTGGGACGAGGCTCAGGGGCGGCTGTGGTATAGCGTGCCATAATTAGGCCTAATTAAGGGCCTAATTATGAACCTAATTAGGGGTCTGATTGCGGGCACTAATTGGGTACGTAATTGTATACGATTGTGTGTGCCACGGTGTATACAGTTGCGTGTACAACCGTGGTGCACATAGACAGGACATAGACGGGGTGTGGTGAAGTGGAATCTTTATTTACAACACAAAGAAGATGATCTGTGGTAGTTATCAATTCACGGTATAATTTTTACTATGCCAAAACTCTACATGCTAGCACAAATTGCCTTGACTTGATGTGGTGTCTGCAAACATTGAACATCAACAACAAGGATTGTGTTGTACCTTCATCTTATGAACAATGCGAACGATGAGTCCGTCTCTAAGTAGTGTGTCTTGCATCCACACGGTGTCTCATTACAGTCGTGTTGGCTTTAGCATCACGGCAGTGAAGGCTAGGGCGCTAGGGCGAATAAAGTAATAAGTTCACCAGACTATGCAAACAAACCATTAGCATCATCAAACAAGGTCAAGACATTGGCGTAACTTACAAGCATAACAACGTGTTCATTTATGGTGGCAAAGCCAACGACAAGCCATGCGTACTCAGCTATATATTTAATAATCCGTGGATAGGGACGCTAGGGCACATGGGATAACAGGCAAACCAGATCACGAAAACAAACTGTCAGCACCACTACAGAAAGCCATAACACAGACGCATCTTACATGCACAACGGCAGGTTCAATCCTAGCGGTAAATCCAACAAGAAGTCGCGTGCTCTCAGCTTCGCAGACTGTCCTGCAGCTATGGGCGCTAGGGCGCGGGCAGTAGCAGACAAACAGATCACGAAAACAAACTGTCAGCACCACTACAGAAAGCCAAGACACAGGCCCACCTTATAAGCATAGCGGCAGGTCTGGTTGTAGGGGGGAGCTCCCGGAAAGTCATGCGCCCTCGGCCGCCCAAGTTGGTTAATTGGGCATTCTCGATTGTTCTCAAGTGGTTTTATTCAATTTTGGAAAAAAAATATTTTCAGCCAATCAGAGGCGACCCGCGACGGCCACCCCGCGACGTCCACCTCGCGGCTAGTTGATTTATGATTGGTATGAATGTGGAGATATAAATGGATATTTCTAACCAATCAGGAGCGACATGCGACGGCCACCTCGCGACGGCCACCTCGCTCAATTAGATTACAGAGGGTTTCTGAAGTAACTGTCAAGGATGATCAATCAGGTTACAGAGGGACTCAGTGGTAACTGCCACGTATTGAAGTCAGCGCTGAAGTAACCAAAAAGTAGTGGGTGAAAAAGTGATTGACTTTGATGTAGGAATTAGTAACACTTAATAGAACGAAATTTCCCTTGAGCTGAGCAGATCTCTGGCGGCCCTTAAAAAACCTTCTTTTTGATCCAATAAAAAAACCAAGTGTAATACAAGGAAGCCGTTGAGTGAACGCCCTAGCAAGTAGAGCAGCAGCTGTTTGAAGCGCGCTAGTGTTGGGAGCAGCCCGGAACCGCCTTTGGAAGTGTGTCCCTAGTGTGTTTGATTGATTTGTTGGTTCGGGCGGAAGTATTAAGTACCCGGGAAGTAAAGCAAGGAGGACTATCTTATTACCTCTTTGTGTTGTTGATTAAGTGGATTTATCATAATTTTCAACTCCTTCACGACAGGGGCATGGGAAGATGGGACGATTACGTACAGGTACTCAACGAACACCGACGAACACCGACGAACGACGGAGGAATCAGGTCGACTGGTGGACAGAGGGCGCTGGAATGGACGGTTCTGATTGGCTTAAATTAGGGAAATGGTAGATCTAAGGTTTTAAGCAATAATAAAGTTCTCCTTTTGCGTACGATCGAGTAGATCGTTTAAGGGTCGCACTTTTGCGCCTCCATCGCTAACAAATACATCTACGTCCCGGGCGGGAGCACCTTGTGCGTTTTTGGCCCACCGGTACGCGTAGAGTGTGAGAACTCGTCGCAACTCCGCCCGCTGTGTCAGCGATTCTTCTTTTTAAAGGTTTTTTTGGTCTAGGGAACGTGATTGAGCAGTGATCTCACCTCTTCCCCGTTTGGTTCACGTTTGGCCCCTAGGGTTCGGCTGCTGTAAGCGCCCCATGGGACCTCTAGGTGGATTTAGTGAAATTTACCCCCCACTCTCGTAGGTCTAGGCTAGGAATACAGATATTTGGGTGTTCCTTTAGCTGTTTAAGACTCCAGAGGCTCCGCGATCGGGCAGTGAAGACTTCCGCTGCCTGATCAAGAACCCCCTTCGCCTATCAACACCTGATCGACACTCTGCAACTCGCGACCCGCGTTCATCTGCTCGAGACTCGCGCCAACTCGTGCCTGAACGACTTTTAGCGCCTGATCAAGCTTGATCAAGTCTGATCACACCTGATCAACGACTTTTAGCACTTGATCAAGCCTGATCAAGTCTGATCACGGCTGATCAACGACTTGGATCATCTGATCAAGCCTGATCACAGCTGATCAGCTACTTTTAGCACCTGATCCAGCCTGATCAAGCCTGATCACAGATGATCAACGTCTTTCAGTACCTGATCAAGCCTGATCAAGTCTGATCACAGCTGATCAACGACTTTAAACGCCTGCCCAGGCCTGATCACTGTTGATCAAGCCTGATCACGCCTGATTCGAGCTTGATTGTACTTGATCACGCCCGATGAGCACATAGGACAATTCGTTACAAGCTCCCCCAATCTTGCATCAAGGAATTGTCGTGTTTACATCCCCGCCACCTAGAGAGCGACCCACGCCCAAGCCGTCGGGTACAAAAGTTGAGCAGAAACACAAGCAGTCAAGGACAACCGGA
The DNA here is from genome assembly GCA_026184515.1 of Peronosclerospora sorghi. Taxonomy (NCBI): domain Eukaryota; phylum Oomycota; class Peronosporomycetes; order Peronosporales; family Peronosporaceae; genus Peronosclerospora; species Peronosclerospora sorghi. The sequence goes on along the minus strand of CM047584.1, from coordinate 2,412,589 downwards.
GGACCCCCTTCGTTAGTCGGAAGTCCGGGCTCCGTGGTAACGCCTGATCAAGCTTCAAAAACTTTGATCAGCCGCTCCACCACAATACACATTGCATTGATAAGTACCTGGTATGGTTAACTTCTACTATCTGCAAAGACAAGTGGATGGTTGCAACACAGGAGGAGCATAATGCCCTCGAAAAAAATGAAGTTTGAACTCTGAAGAAGGCCAAGGATTGCTGACACTTCCATACTAAGTGGGTGTTCAAAACCAAGATAGATGAAAATGGTGATATCAAGCGATACAAGGCGAGACTCGTTGCATGTGGCAACGAGCAAAGCTTTGGAGTGGATTACAACCTAACTTTCACTGCGGTTATTGACTTGGGTACCGTGTAGCTAGTGTTAGCTCAAGCAGTCAAGTAGGATGTGCCTGCACGACACGATGATTACGTGTATTAATAAATTCACCAAATTTAAAACCAATCATTTTATCATTTATTTTTAAATTAATAAAAGTTTTACCATTATAGATACTTACAAATTATTTTTAAAAGTAAAATTATATTAATTAATTTTTTTTCAATATTTGCATTTTTAAAACCAATATTTAAACAAATTTTAGTTATTTAAGGAATCAAGAGGTATAAATAATTATAAACCGAATCATGATTTAAATTTTTTTAAAAAGATTGTACAGAATACAACAAAAAATACACAAAAACATCCATATCATTTAGTCGACCCAAGTCCATGGCCGTTTATTATTTCATTTGGATTATTTTTCTTAACTTTTGGAAGTGCTATGTATTTTCATGGTTATAGAGGTAGTATATTATTAATTTTAACTGGATTAGTAATGGTTATTTTAACAATGTATACTTGGTTAAAAATACCAAACATATCCCATATTTCTCTTTCACACCAATTAGCAGCTTTATATATTGTTGTGATTGAATCTATTGGTTGTAATTCATCAGTTTGAATTTTTAATTTTAAACGACTATTAAAACGAATACTTAATAAATTATAAATAATTTCAAAACGTTTTTCATTATTAATATAATCTACAGTACAAATTTCAGATAATATTTTAAATTGACTATTGGAAACTCCGAATACAAAAAAATGTTATTTAAATAGACAGACATTAGGCGCTAAGGTCTTTTGTCAAGAGGGAAACAGCCCAGATTGATTGCTAAGGTTAGAGTAAAAGACTGAAAATCTTTGTGTCGATGGTTCAAATCCATCTCCAGACAATTTTATTATTCAAATACAAATATGTATCTTTTAAGAATAATGAAGTATTATTATTTTTTTTTTATCATCTTTAATTATTTTTTACCTCTTTTTCCTTCTTTTCGTAGAATTTTTTCATTTTTTAATAATATACCTTTTCCCTTATAAGGTTCAGGACCGAACGCCTATGTTAAGGCTGACGAAAATGAACACGATATTTTTTGTTCACCCGCAAGGAATGATTCTAAAAACCATCGAGAACACTCAAGAAGTTCAATACCAAAACTTACTATATTTAAAAAAAGACGCTTTACGACCTAAAGCAGGTAGGACGACTTTGGAACCGACTAAATTACCGAAAACTATTGGATTTAATTTTTTCGCAGTGCATTACGGACATGCGTCTGTACATCAAGCGAGTTGATGATGAAATAGTCATCGTGGTCATTTTCGTCTATGATTTGCTAGTGACCGGAACTCATGAGGAGCTCGTGGAAAATTTTCTCGAAGATATTGGATATGCTTGGAGATAAGGGACTTGGGTAAAGTATCCAAGTTCCTAGGGATGCGAATTACTTTCGATGACAACTTCGGTTACAACTTGACCAAGAAGTGCAATCGATGGCTTCATTCAAGACTTCAAGATTCAAGATGGTAATCCAATCCGCACTCCAATCGGGCAAGATTTCGAGGACTTATCGCTGCAGCCAAGCGAAGTTATAAAAAGTACTAGATTAGTAACAATTAAGGAATTCCAATCCTTGGTCGGAAGTCTACTTTGGATTGCGATGTACAAGACCGGACATTACTGACGCTGTTCGCAAGGCAACTAGACAGACCAATGCGCCTACAGTCGCTGAAATTGCTGAATGGCATCTATCAAAGAAGATTCTTCGATATCTCAAGGGGACCAAGTCACGGAAACTTTGTATGGATGCAAATGAAGTTTTGACTGTGTCTGCTTACAGCGTGCCGATTATGGAGGTACGAAAAAGGGCCGTAAGTCGACTACAGGTGGTCTAATTTTCGTTGACGGCATGTTAGTAAGCTCGATTTGCAAGTGTGGTGGAGTCAAGTTCGAAATCGAATACATTTGTATCGACAACCTGACCACCACCATCGTGCCCAGCCTTCCAACTTACGGGGGGGGGGTACCCCGCGGACCTCCACTCTAATTCTGGTCCGATCGTCCGCTGCTGGAAGACGACCGGTCATCATCCGAAGACACTTGGTCCGATTCACTTAAGTTCATCTCACCTTGTGCTCCCGATGGAATGGGCTAGTTACACACTCGCTGGATCGGGATCGCAGATTGATCTGATTCTGTCTTGAATATCGGAGACCGTGCTGGCTAGGTGTACCTAGGGCGGAGCTCTTCACCCCAGGTACGTACAGACCAGAAACGCTTCCAAAAGATAAATTCCAATAGGTCGATCGTCCAAACGATCTAGACCTGACCAATATGAGAGAAGACCGAAACCGGTCTAAACTCCAACCAATGTTACAGTGAGCCAATATGTCCACGTGAAGACCCAATATGCCCGTGAAACTCCACAAACGATATCTCCACGTAAAGACCAATCCAGTGAATAGCACGTTCCAAACGTACTTGACTTAAACTTGAGGAAGTCGACCAATGCGTGCTCCCGTCGAGGGACTTCCGGCTGGCCAAATGCGCGTGTGGCGCGTCCAGACCGGGTATAATGAGCTAGAAAGGATTACTCGACCCTCTGCTCCCAAACACTCCGCGGCGGGCGGAGGCGACTGATGCACATAGCAAAGATTTAAACGACCTCCTGTTGAGGTGTTATCCCGAAGGCAAAACCAAAAGATTCCAAACGACTTTTCTCTTTTAGGCAAATTCACAACTCAAACCAATACTACCTCCCTACGGTCCCAATATGTACCCACATGAAAATATGTAAAATACCCAATGTCAGGTGACTCACCAAAACTTGCGTTCTTGACACTCCTTGAATCTGATAGGCTAAAAATCACCCCTTGTTTAGACCAATCCGAAATTCGACCAGCTGCCTGGACCAAAAGTGACCAAATTTGTGGTACACGTCACCACAGCCGCCCCTGAGTCCGACCGTGTCGCACAACGATAACGGTCTGACTCACCCATCACTTGACCAAATGGACCTTGGTCGCTCACACTTCTTCACCATGGACCAGCCATCTTCGCCACCTGCGCCAGGTACTCCCTTCACTGCACTCGATCCTCTTATGCTTCCTCTTGACGCTTGTTCTTGTAGAAACTCTATGTGCCGAGTCGCCCCACATTGCTTCACTTGTTCGGTCGGCCCGGTCTGACAGCCCACATAATTATCCTGCACCTCAAACATCGGATGGGTGTCAGACTGGAGCCGAATCTGCCGGCAGCAGTTGGACGATCAATTGGACAAGACTTCGCTGCGCATGCAAGGCGACGATCTTGAGCGTCACATTACTGAGCCCCAAGTTTCGGTCCAAGACCAGACCGGGAAGGTACCGTCTTTTCAGGACCGGTCGGACGCTTGGGCGCAGGAATCGGGTCGTCGTCGGGTGGCGCTAGACCAGTGCTGACAGCGCTTGATGAACTTGCTGCATCCGTGTTCGGCTGATTCCTCCAGCATAGATTGTTCTGCGTCGGCAACCTTAGTCTCCTCGGAGCAAGACCAAGACCGTTCGCAGCAGGACCAAGACCGCTTGCAGCAGGACCAAGACCGCTTGCAGCAGGACCAAGACCGACACCGTTCATTGGCTGATATTCAGCAGCCCTAAATCGCACACAAATCGAAGAAGCGCGCGGACGCGCCGGGTAGCTCGAGGGCGCGGGGCATAGCGCGCGACCCCGAACTAGGGGGGAAGCGTGCGTTGCCCCATAAGCGATCCAAGACGCAGGCGCTTCTCGTGAACCCAAGATTGGACGTGAGTGATGCCTGCAACCCTGCCAAAACTCAAGCGCCCTCGCGCCCTCGTGCCGTCCGTACCGAGTACACAGGGATCTCGTCCGGGGAGGACTCCAGTGAAGAGTCCGGCGACTCAGAGTTCATGATCGCCATCCGTCCAAGTCGCAGACGTGTCGGCGTAAAAGTTCCGTCCAAGCGGCATCGTCATCGGGGTCGGAGCAGAAGACCAGTCTGCCAGGTGACAGCACGCCAGCATATGGGTCAGCGAAATCGGCGCCTTCGTTCCTGCCTGGCAAGTCTGGACTGCACCGCCACGCCCGGCTAAAAGATATGGCAATTGGAGATCGCCCACTTCCGCCGCGGACCTCGGAATCCTGGTCCGGTCCGCATCAATACCGAGATCGGCGCCATTCCAAGAGGCACGCGGGAGCGTCGAGTGGCTCAAGGGCGCGGGGCATAGCGCGCGACTCCAAACACGAGGAGAAGCAAGCGCCGCCCCACAAGAAATCCAAGACGCAGGCGCTCCTCATGAGCCAAAAATCGGATGCAAGTGATGCGTTTAACATCGTCAAATCTCATGCGCCCTCACGCCCCCGCGGGCGCATTCAGGTGGTACGATTTCCCAGCAAAATTCGGGCGGAAATTCTCGCCATTCATTAGCTGAAATTCCGCCCCCCAAAATTCACGCACGCAATGAGAAGAGCAAGGGCTCATCAGGAGGCGCGAGGGCGCGGGCCCTTGCGCGCGATCTATAGCACGAGAAGAAACCGGAAATGGTGTAATCACTAGCCAAGATACGGGCGCAACTCCCAAGTGCGGTGAAGGATGCAGTTACGGAGAGGAAGGACTCCAAAAATCGCGCGCCCTCGACCCGTTTCGCCGTTCGGTCCAAGTTGGTATTGGTCTCGCCTGGGGCGGCTTCGGAGGGTGGATCGGTGGGTTCAGATGATCTCCTTCCCGCTTTATCTCAATCCCGATCCACCCAGCATCGTCGGTCCGCTGTCGGAGTTGAAGTGCCGACGTCAGAAGAAGACCAAGTGGCTCACTCGGAGGGTGACATCGATAAAGGGTCGTCGAAACTGGCTGTCGACGCGCCCAAACCAACTTTTCTGCCCGGGACTTCTGTTCGATATTGTCATGCTTTGTCGTGGGCATTGAAGGTTGACGTGACTCTTCCTCCTTCTGGTCTAGCCACTGCCGACTCTCAAAGGACCCGATCTGATTCTGGCCACTGACAAGGCGTCGCGTTGAGAAGACCAGGTTGTTAGCCGATGACGGCATATGGTAACCCGGTCTTGATTGCGCTTAGCCGGTCGCGGACCTCAAGGATGCTTTGGTCAAGCTTGACCAGAAGGAACCCTGGCGCAACCAATTTCAAGACCAAGTTGCAGGCCATCCGGCGCTGACCATCGGCCGCCTGTGGGGTGATAGCGAATGAAGTCCCAGGTAGTCGACCAGATAGCTCGTAATACATGTCATCACTTCTTTTTCACATATCTGATCATCAAATCACCTGAACTAATTTCACCACTTTCTCAGAGTTGCACCAAACACGTTATCATAAACCGTTCCACCCACATCGCGAAAAATAATCATCACGTTCGTCACTCCACTACTCCAATTCGTCACAGTTCATCACATTTTCACAACAACTTCGGACCTTCCACATGTTCACACCGGTCTAGACCGACCGATGCTACTGCGTGTCTTGGTCTTGGTCTTCATGAGTCTGCATCACTGCGAAGCGATTACGACTGACTCGTTCTCGTTCGAACTCTCGTAGAAGAGCCCCACAATTCAAGTCGATCTCGTCGACCCAAGTTGATTCATCATGGTCCTTCCATCGGACCAGGTACTCGCGGTGATTCCGACCGAACCTGGTCTTCTTGGTCGACCGAACATCTAAGACCTTCTCCACTTCAAACTTTTCTTCCTCTAATGGTCGTTCCCAACTGTCCTCCGCAGTAACGCTTCATCGAAATCAAATCTTTTTTTCTTCGTCTACCAGACAGGGAGTTTTGGGTCGATCAGGAAATTCTCGGACCAGCTTCAACTTGGACACATGCACGATCGGGAAGACCTTGTAATCTGTACTAGTTATTACTAGACGGGCAGCGTGCTCACCGATCAGATCGGAAACACGGAAAGGGCCGTGACACATGTGAGACAGCTTCTTCGCATAGCCCTCTTTCACTCGGTCTAGGTATAGCCATACCCTCGCCCCTGGTTCTATACCGTGGGGTCGGACCTGGTCATTGGTCCGGTCTGCCCGGTCTTGTGTGGCCTGACGCAGCTCTTCGTTGACGACTTGCATGCTGGTAGTGTTTCTGGACCTGCATGAGCCAGCGTCGAGCATCGCGATCGCGGGTCCGGGTGCAGCCAATAGGTATCGCGGCTTCAAGAGTGGACCGGGGGTCCCATCCATACGCAAGATAAAAGGCGTTTCTCCTCGGACTCGATCGGTCGACGAGTTGAGTGCAAACACCAGCCTTTCTGCGTATCGTCCCAATCGCGCTGGTCTGGATCGGCAACGTACATCTTGATTGCTCTTGTAATAGTTTGTACCATACGTTCTGCCGATCCATTTGCTTGCGGACGATATGCCATCGTCGCGCTCTGTTTCTGGCCCAGCATGTAACGGGGTTACATTCGGCTAACACTGAGTGTTAGTGTACATGAGTGCACCACGGTTGAGGTCAGTATTGGCCGGGTTAAAAGGTTTCGAACCTTTGGTTATTTTAACCAATCAGGGCATGGGCCCTTGATGTGGTGGTTTGTCAGCCATCCACGTGTCAGTACACAAGTGTGTACACTACATTTTAGCTAGGTACGAATTAGGAATATTCTACTTAGTGTTACATATAGTTTATATTAGTTTAAATAATTACATATTAAATATATTCAGTTTACAAAAATACTTAAGACTGCCAGGCGCGCGACCACGCCCGGTCGCGCGCGCAGTGAGTATTGTAGCCTAAGGGAGTTATCCCTTACGCTACCTCCCTTTATAAGGGAAGCCTTGTTACAAGGGGTTAGCGAAAGCTATCTGTAAACCACCCCGGGAATCTTGGTCCCGAGTAGGAGAGCTCTCTCCTACTAAGCCCTTTTATAAGGGCGTATCGGCTAAGTAGCGGCGAACGCCGCTTAAAGGAAATTCTTCCTCTGTGCGCTAGCCTCACCGTGCGTGTACGCACCCGTCTACATCTGGTAGCACTTGTAGTCAATCCAACACCTGTGTTGGTGATCAACATCCTCTGCAAGGGATGGATCAGGACGATTGGGGTAAGCTAACCCCCGTCCAACAGGAAGCCTTTAAAAGGCTGTTACCCATATTGGGTGAGGATGGCATGCGCCATATAGTGGAGCAGGGCCTCGATGACGTGCGTGAAAGGGTGAATGCCCTTATCGCCCATGGGGCGAGTCTTCGCGGTAGTTATCCCGCGTCTACGGGGGTGCGCCCTCCGATGTCCTTTAAGATAAAGGAATCCACCGGCGAGAAAGGTGAAAACCTTTATGTGTGGCTTCAAGAGGTTGAAACCGCATACGCCACCAAGAACGTGATCGAGGATCACCTGCAAGTGGGACTTGCACTGACCCATTTTACGGGCAAAGCCCGTACATGGGCGTTTACGTGTTAGGATTCGGTCACGACCGTGTTCCCGAACTGGGGAGTCCTTAAGCGAAAGCTTATGGACAGGTATGCAACGCCTGATCTGGTTCTCCAGAATCAGCTGGTGGTTTTGAGGTGCCGTCACGGCACTAGGGACTTGGAGACATATGTCCAAGGACTGAAGACCCTGTCGGCAGGGATGTACGCGAAAGCGTATTCGGACGATGTGTCCATCCCCGTCTACATGGGAGACCTGAAAGAAGGGCCAGCACGTTCGGAACTGTTCCGCTGCCGACCCCAATCCCTGGGGGAGGCGTTTAAGATGGCGTTTAACGCCGAGAGGAACATTCGTTCCTCTAAGATGGGTCCTGAACCCATGGACCTGAGTCAGGTCGAAATGGAGGGTAAACCTTCCCCTAAGAGTCACTCTGACTCTTTTTCGAAGAGCTTCGAGGCGGAGCTCTTAGATATTTTGCAGCGCGTCGGCCGCTAAGGTGCTTCCTATGTGAAAGCGTGGATAATCTGAGGAACAGATACCCACAAAATCCCCATCGAGATAGTCGCTGGAAGGGGCCGAGGGCGGCAAAAAGGCCCTCGCCCAAGCCGTCGGGAAACAGCGGCTCCCAATAGGTGCGGGGCGCTTTACTGGGGGGACCCTCAGTGCTGTTAATCCCCAGGGTAGGGGACCACAGCACAAATCCCCGAGGGAATCGGTGCTTTCTAGCACCGAGTTGGTGTACCAGCCAGGTTTGCTGGTAGTCCTTGCGGACGTGAAAGGCTTTGATAAGACTTGGAGAGTCTTGATAGACTCTGGATCGTCTGACAATTATATCAGATGGACTTCTGTTGAGAAGAGTCGGCTGTATGCCGAGGCCCTAGAGGGACGTTCTCGTGACGTTGTCACGGCCCGTCTAGCGACGGGCGTATAGGTTTCTGTACCCAAGGTACCGGTTGACCTTAAGCTGAGGTTTGAAAACTTCGATAGCTAAGAACGTTGTCTGAGTCCTGGATTTGGACTCATTCTGGTCATGATGTGGCTGGAACGCCACGAGCCATGGATAGACTGGAAGTCTAAGCCCATTGGCTCAACGCACCCGCGATCGGGTGAAGCATTGGCGAGTCATGAACCCACCTTTGCTCGATCGCAAAAGCAATTATGGTGTGAGACGTCAGAGATTGGGATGTCTGAAATTATCAGTCCCAATGAAGTTAAGGAAGAGTTCCTTAAGGAGGGGGATTCGGCGGTTAATCCCCACGCCGTTAACGGTGAGACTGATGAGATGCCAGTGGCAGAGGTGGATTCCTCTGAGGCGAATTCAGTGGTAGGGGTAGAGACCCCTGTGGTTAAGCGCGAGGCGCTTCCAAGCGAAGAGACCCTAAGTTCGTCTCTTTCGCACGTCGGAAATGATTCCGACTACGCCGTTTTAGGTGAGACCGGCGAGTCACCGGTGGTAGAGGTAGAGACCTCTGTGGATAGGCGCGAGGCGCTTCCAATAGATGGGGCAATTGACTCCCCCCATCTGGGTCTCGGGATGAGTCCAGAGGCCAGTAGTCAGCAGTCCTATCGGATGCTGAATAGTGTGACAGGTATTGTCACATAAGGCGTAAGCCTTGAACGGTTGCCTGGGGTAGGCGAACTGTTGTCGTTGGAGGAGATGGCCTTCAACGAGTTTGAGACTGCTGTAAAAGCAGATGAAATCGACGAGGTTGTCGTATTGCGTCCGGAAGAGGAGTTGAACTCCTCATCCACGATGGACGAGTCAGTTTTGGTGAAAACCAAACAATGAACCAGCGATTTTTAATCTCTTGGTGACCCAAATCTTCCGCCCTCATAGAAAGTACGCTCAGACGTACTTCGACGATATATTCGTTCATAGTCGTGCGGAAGGAGACTTGTCTGATATTCAGACGCACCTGATACATCTGCGAGCGCCGCTCGAATGTATGCGAGAGCATCAGTTATATGCAAACGCGCCCAAATGTATCTTTGGTGCTGAGGAAATTCCTTTCCTCGGATGCTTCATCGGTAAGGATGGAGTGCGGGCGGATCCCGCGAAGGTGAAAGCCATTGTGAAGTGGCCTTCGACTGTAAATCTTAGAGATTTACGGAAGTGGCTTGGATTAGCCAATTATCTCCACAAATACAGCGAGAACTACGCTGAAATGGCGAAGCCATTGACGGGCCTTCTTAAGAAGGATGTTGACTGGTGTTGGGAAACCAAACACCAAAACGCTTTTGAAGCGCTAAAGGGGAGCTTGTTAAAAGCTCCCGTTCTAGCTCTCTCCGACCCTGGGAAACCTTTTAGCGTCGTCTGCGACGCCTCCGATTTCGCAATCGGATGTGCTTTGTTACAAGCAGACGATGCAGGAAGAGAACGCGTGATCGCATTTGAGTCGAGGCAGCTTAAAGCTGCGGAACGGTATTATCCCGTTCATGACAAGGAGCTACTTGCAATGAAGTATGCCCTTGTCAAATTTAGGGTTCACCTACTTGGCTCAAAGCCGTTCGTGGTGTACACTGACCACGCGTCCTTACGGACAGCGACAAAGTCGCCTCATCTTTCGCAACGGATGGCCCGTTGGCTCTCCTTCTTTGCGGAGTACAACTTTGAGGCTAAGTATAAACCTGGCAAGCAGAATGTGCTTGCAGACGCGTTGTCGCGTCGTCCCGATTACGAGCTCGCTCACGCGACATTCGTCACCTCATCTGTGGTGGATCTCATACGCCTGGCGTATGAGAAAGACCCACAGTGTACGGCGATTATCAGCGCGTTGGGTGACAAGGGACTTGGCTCGTCTGAGCCAACCCTGTCAAGTCGAGCTAAAGCTCGTTTACACCGTTACAGGTAATGTGACGGTTTGCTATATTATAGCACGAGCGCGGAGGACACTCCGCGGGTGGTAGTTCCTCATGATGAGGAACTGAAGTATAGAGTCCTCTTTGAGGCACATGACGCCCCTACCGGGGGTCATTTAGGTCAGGATAAGACCTACAGCGCTTTAAGCGCTTTGTATTGGTGGCTCAACATGTATAAGTGGGTCGGTGCGTATATTCGCACCTGTGAGACGTGTCAGAGGGTTAAATCCTCTGCAGATTCAGCGTCGCCTTTGGAGAGCTTATCCGTTCCTAAGGAGTGTTGGAAATCCATTAGTATGGATTTTATCTTCGGTTTTCCGAAGGATAAGGCCGGGAACACCGGCATATTGGTCTTTGTAGACCGTTTGAGCAAGATGGCTCACCTGGCGGCGGTTCCAGAGTCCATAGATGGACAAGGAACAGCAAGAGTGTTCCTAGACCGTGTCTTTCGACAGCATGGTCTACCCGATTCCGTTCTGTCGGATCGGGATCCCCGTTTTACGGAACAATTCTGGGGAGCGTTGTTTAGGGTGCTAGGCACCAAGCTCCTCATGTCCACTGCGGATCATCCGCAGACGGATGGTCAGACGGAACGCGTTAATCGCGTTGTGGAGGATATTCTACGGAGTCTATGTCCGGATTCTCCAAAGAGTTGGAGTGAGATGCTCCCGATGGTTGAATTTGCTATCAACAATTCGGTACATGCATCTACGGGGTTTACCCCGTTTTACGTGAACGGATTGGTTAATCCGAGGGTTCCGTTAACGCCACATGTGTGTGGCCAAGGGCTTGAGGGGGGAGGATTCCCCGATGTCAGCCCTGTATCTGTGCGAAAGCACATCGATAAGTTCTTATCGACGCGCCTTAGTGTCTTACCACACGTATGCGACGCCATGGTGGGAAGCCAAGACAAGCAGAAGGAGCAAGCTGACCGAAACAGGCGGCGTAACAAAAAGGTATACAAAGTAGGAGAAAGTGTTTTATTAAACGCTAAAAATCTTCCTACACATGCAGTTTCAAATGAGTTGCGCAATAAACTGCGCCCCCGGTTTGTGGGTCCCTTTAAGGTGTTAGCCCGAAAGGGCTTGTCGTACACCTTAGACATCCCGAAGGCGATGCGTACGCATCCAACCTTTTATGTGGGTATGCTTAAGCCATACCAGAACCCGGAGGAGGGTCCCCTCTCGGAAGAAGGTGAGAAACCGGATAGCCGAAAGGCGCAACAGGTCGGAACATCTCCGACAGGGTTGATATACGACCCTGAAGCTCCGCAACGAGAGTCTCGAGAGAGGCAAGCCGCTCCTCGATGCGTTCATTCGCACTCCCCTCGTTGCGGAGTCCCTCCTGAGCATCTTGGATGCGAAGGCTGTGCCGATCACAGCGCTCGTGGAAGTCACGCCGCAATAGCGCGACCCCCTCCTCCAGTGCTCGATACGGAGGGCACGCCACATTATCATGTGGAACGCCTGATGGCACGACGCCATCACCGGGGTGATACCCAGTACCTGGTGAAGTGGAAAGGGTATCCACATTCCCAGAACTCGTGGGAGTACGAGACTCCCCTGCGGCAGGATTGCCGTGACGTCCTTGACGCTTTCGAGCGAGAGAATCCCACTGAGAGTCAACGACCAAAGGGGCTGAAGAAGCCCCTTCACTCCCAGTAGCTGGGAGTTCGCCGGAAGCAGATGCTGTGCTTGCATTTCTCTCCGGAACCACATCGAGAGCAGAGCGCGTATAATAGGAGGCAGGCAATTGCCCTTGCGCTTTGGACTGAGCATAGGCCAAGCGTAGCGCTCTCTCTACCCGAACGTCGTGTTCGGAAAAGCTGTTGTACAGCGCATCGAAACTGGGGAGGTTTTTCTCCCTTTCCGCCCAGGAGCGGAACGCCTGTTCTGCGTCTTCGACGCTTTCGTCCCTCAGGGGAACAAGGGGAATCTCGCGGAGAACATCCACGAGGGCACCGCGTGCCTGTTTCCCGAGGCGCGTCCGGTAGAACTTAACAGAATAATGTTTGGGCGTTAGTAGCCGGGCCCGGAGTTGGTTCCGATGCGCAATTTCACGCGGCAGTATAGCCGCTGGTCCAAGGGTATAAGAGGTTAAGCCCCTCTTGACCGCATTCTTAGCCCTCTTTTGAGGGTCGCGAGGTCCCTTACGTGCCCGTCCGGCACGTCGGGCCTCTTGAACCAAGGACGGTTCATTGGTGGTGGTTACCTGTGGCAACCTGGAGGTATCACCCCTAGCGGGTATCGGTGGAGCACGAGTTAGTGCGTTTTCCCCACGTGTGGGGAATGGGTTGGATGACTGATAGCGTCGTTCGGCGCTATCAACATGGCCAGCCGTTGGGGAGAGCTCCCCAAGGGCGTCCACTTCCGAGCCGTCGGAATAGTTTGCGTCCATAGCACCGCTGAGGGTATACAATGGACAGCCAGAGGTATGGAGTTGGAGTTCTCCAACAAAATTTTGTTTATTGCGTAAGCAATAGTCTTGATGGGGGAGGATGTAACGGGGTTACATTCGGCTAACACTGAGTGTTAGTGTACATGAGTACACCACGGTTGAGGTCAGTATTGGCCGGGTTGAAAGGTTTCGAACCTTTGGTTATTTTAACCAATCAGGGCAGGGGCTTTTGGTGTGGTGGTGTGTCAGCCATCCACGTGTCAGTACACAGGTGTGTACACTACATTTTAGCTAGGTACGAATTAGGAATATTCTACTTAGTGTTACATATAGTTTATATTAGTTTAAATAAGTACATATTAAATATATTCAGCTTACAAAAATACTTAAGACTGCCAGGCGCGCGACCACGCCCTGTCACGCGCGCAGTGAGTGCAGTAGCTAAAGGGATCCCTCCCTTTAGCTACACCCTTAATAAGGGAACCTTGCCGTTAAGGCATTAGCGGAGCTAGGCGCGCGACCACGCCCGGTCGCGCGCGCAGTGAGTATTGTAGCCTAAGGGAGTTCTCCCTTACGCTACCTCCCTTTATAAGGGAAGTCTTGTTACAAGGGGTTAGCGAAAGCTATCTGTAAACCACCCCGGGAATCTTGGCCCCGAATAGGAGAGCTGTCTCCTATTAAACCCTTTTATAAGGGCGTATCAACTAAGTAGCGGCGAACGCCGCTTAAAGGAAAGTCTTCCTCTGTGCGCTAGCCGCACCGTGCGTGTACGCACTCGGCTACACAGCATGTTATTGAACGACCGGAACACCTCGGCCATAAAACCGGGTTCCCGATCGTGCCTGATGACCTCGATGGCGCCGAATCTTCGGAACACACATTCATCGTAGCTCTGGGCGATCTTCTCCGCAGACCGAGATGCACTTGCCTTCGCAATAACTAGACCAGTGAACAGGTCTACCCAGATCAGCAGCTCAGTGTTGCCGCGCATCGATCTAGGCAGTGACGGTATGTGGTCCATCGCTATGACCTGAAAAGGGTAGGTAGCTTCGATATTTCCGGGCTATCGCCCCTTGATTACCGGTCTACCCTTTCCGGTCTCGCAATCCGTGCAACAGCCCACATATTTCTGCACACTGCGGAAAAGACCTCTCCAGTGGAATTGGGACCTGATCTTGTGATAGGTCCTGCCTATGCCCTGATGTCCCCCTTCTAGACTCACGTGATAGTGATGAAGGACATCCGGATGCAGCAACTCGGGGATCACTAATTTCGCCAGTCGGTCCCGGTATGCACTGTCTTGGTCGGCATCGCGGCAGTAATACAATAATCCATTAACCTCCACTTCGTAGCTATCCGCGATCTTGATGCACTCTTTCGCTTGATCGTTCGTCAACTTGGACAGTTCACCGCGCAGGTAGGTCTTCAGGTTCATAATCCATTCTTCTTCGTCCTGCGCCTTGAGGACCCGTTCCATCCTTAACTGTTGCACTGCATATTCGTTCAAACTTTCCTTCGGGAACGGTCGGCGAGACTTCTGAGCTTTCGATCTACTCGCGACCATCACATGCACCTGGACTGGGGCGTTCATGGGTCCGATCACCTCTGGGAGCCTGTTTATATTCACCAATTCATCCAGAACGGCCTTCTCGGTGATCGTAGCCCCGGTCTGGTCTTGCATGGCCTTGGTCGCGAGGTAGTCGGCGCTTCTGTTCCAGTCCCGTTTCACCTGCAATAGCTCGTGGTTGGGGTGGTCCTTCAATGCCTTCACTACTCGATCCTTTAGCGTCCTTAGTAGTGGTTCTTTCAGCAGTTTGGACCATCATGTTTGCTCGACCCACAGTGGGAGAACTTCTGACGAGGTCGGTCCGGATCGGACTTGTTTCCGTTCCTTCCCTTCCGGCCTACCTGGTCGGACTTCGACCTGGTCTTCGGGGCAGGTCCCGCAACATATACGTAACGATACTGGTCTTCATCCGATGACTCCTGGCTGGATTGACTTCCACTTTCCCCTTCCGATCCCGTGCTGTCTTCGGCTACGATCGCCTTGACCGCTCGGGTCGGTCTGGTCCAGGGTCTCTTGACCGGATCGGTCTGGGTCTGGGTCTTGGATCGGTAGCGACCTGATCCACCAGCACTCTTCGCCCTCATGCTACGCGACTGCTGTAGCGTCCGTAGAGTCTGTTCAACTTCACCCGCGTCCCTAAGACGCAGCAGAGTAAGCTGGTCCGCCAGTTCTTTATCGTCCAGGGTAATAATGTAGTGACCCACATGTTACAGAGCAGCACCGTTCGGCGGGTTATTCTCTTTAATTGTTATGCCGGCACGAAGTGCAGCCACGTTCAACCGATGTAAATACTTGATCGGTGTCTCGTCGCTCCGCTTCTGCATATGGTGATACTTGCGGGCACTCGAAAATCCGGAGTTAAAATATTGCCCTTCAAACTCTGCACATAGCTGGTCCCAGTCCGACCGGGCATCCCGACCTAACTGTTGGATCCAGTTGGCAGCCGGTCCTTTCAACAAATCCCGGAGGATCAGACATTTTTCACTTTTCGGGGTATGGTCTCGCAGGAACGCAGACTTGACCCGACCGAACCAAGACCGGGCCTGGTCTTCATCAGCATCCTTGCCAGTGAAGTCCTTGAGGTCGGTCGTCGCGGCCATACGGATGCGCGGAATCGCAGCATATCCAAAGTCGTAAGCAATAGTGGAGGCTAGGTTAGCCTTGCGTGGCTTGCCAACGCCCGTACCGTCTGACCCACAGTAGTCGTCAAGACCGCCGACCGACTCCATGTCACAGTCACTTGTCTTGCTTGGTCTACGCGGTCTGGACGGTTGCGGATTGCGCTTCCCTTTGCCGACTTGCTTATCACTTCGAGTAGTATTATCCATAGATGTTACCGATTCCATATCCACATCCCGGCAAACATTGACACTTTGACCGGTAGACCGGTCTTGGACATGTGGGCACATAGGTGGTCTAACCCGTTCATCCATGAAACGTTCCATCATCGTCTCAAAGATGACTTGGACGTTAGTTGGAGTCATGGGCAACGTGTTGATACCCTCCTTTTGCGGAACTGAGGCCTGTGGGGGCTGCTGGAGCCCCGACTGGCAAGCAGCCCTTTGCTGCCGCGCGTCCCTTTTTTGTTCAGGCTGGGCATGGTCCACCCCCATGGACATCCGCTCGACACCGGTTTCCAACTCTGATGAGCTGTTAGAGGCCGGTGGAGACTGATAAACCGATTCGTCATCAGAACCAATGTCGACAAGCGCTGTGGAGGCTTCAGCGACCTTCACTGCTGGGGTGGGAGTTGGGCGGCGAACCGCTCCCACCAGTGGGACCAAATGGTCGTGGAAGGTCGACATCGACGATTTCAGCCTCTAAGTCTCAAATTCAAATAGTTTTTGGACATCGGCGGGGTTCTGCATTTTAATGCCAACCTCCGCCAACATCGCCACCAAGTTTTTCACCAACACTAATGGGCGATCACTCTGGACCGGCTCGGTAGTGGAACCGAGAAGACGGTCGGGGATCTGGAGGTTCAACACCCGAAAGACCACGTCAAAACGAACAAATCGTTTCAGCTCAAAAGTGTAGTACATCTTGTTTAGGTCTTCTTCAGTGATGCCTCCATCTCCGACCTGCGACTTTTCTTCGAGGTCGTCTTCGTCGGCCGGCATTCCCAACCCTTTCTTGGGAATCATGGGTAGCTTGGGGACCTTGGGGAGGTTGGTCTGATCGTTCTGATCAGCTTCCAAGTATTTTTCGTCTTTTGATTTTCCATGAACTTTTTATGCACATACATAGGATCAGGACCAAGGTCCTGATCCTTTCCGGGACTATAGCATGACTTGCTATAGTCCCGATCGGCTCCGGTGGGAGCCTTTTGGGGAGGAAAAAAAATTATTAATCCCGATCTGGTCCTCTACCAGGCCAGACCGGACATCGCCATCTTTATCGAGAACGAAGACGTAAGATGATAGCCTTTCCTTACGCCCTATCCACAACGATTCCAAATTCAAATCTTCAAATTCAATCTTTGATGACACCTCGCGGTGATATCCTCGATCACCAAGTGATCCGGGCGCGCGCACCATTGTGGTGGAGTCAAGTTCGAAATCGAATACATTTGTATCGACAACCTGACCACCACCATCGTGCCCAGCCTTCCAACTTACGGGGGGGGACCCCGCGGACCTCCACTCGAATTCTGGTCCGATCGTCCGCTGCTGGCAGACGACCGGTCATCATCCGAAGACACTTGGTCCGATTCACTTAAGTTCATCTCACCTTGTGTACCCGATGGAATGGTCTAGTTACACACTCGCTGGATCGGGATCGCAGATTGATCTGATTCTGTCTTGAATATCGGAGACCGTGCTGGCTAGGTGTACCTAGGGCGGAAATCTTCACCCCAGGTACGTACAGACCAGAAACACTTCCAAAAGATAAATTCCAATAGGTCGATCGTCCAAACGATCTAGAACTGACCAATACGAAATAATAGGGGGTAGACCAATCAAACGGTCTATCCCCTGACCAATATGAGAGAAGACCGAAACCGGTCTAAACTCCAACCAATGTTACAGTGAGCCAATATGTCCACGTGAAGACCCAATATGCCCGTGAAACTCCACAAACGATATCTCCACGTAAAGACCAATCCAGTGAATAGCGAGTTCCAAACGTACTTGACTTAAACTTGAGGAAGTCGACCAATGCGTGCTCCCGTCGAGGGACTTCCGGCTGGCCAAATGCGCGTGTGGCGCGTCCAGACCGGGTATAATGAGCTAGAGGGGATAATTCGACCCTCTGCTCCCAAACACTCCGCGGCGGGCGGAGGCGACTGATGCACATAGCAAAGATTTAAACGACCTCCTGTTGAGGTGTTATCCCGAAGGCAAAACCAAAAGATTCCAAACGACTTTTCTCTTTTAGGCAAATTCACAACTCAAACCAATACTACCTCCCTACGGTCCCAATATGTACCCACATGAAAATATGTAAAATACCCAATGTCAGGTGACTCACCAAAACTTGCGTTCTTGACACTCCTTGAATCTGATAGGCTAAAAATCCCCCCTTGTTTAGACCAATCCGAAATTCGACCAGCTGCCTGGACCAAAAGTGACCAAATTTGTGGTACACTTCACCACACAAGAATCAAGGTTGCGTTTCATTATCTACTATGGAAGCCGAAAAATACGCTGCTTCAACCAACGTGGTTAATTTACTTGGTTTCAAGGAGTTGCTCGAAGAAATACATGTCAAGAGCAAGCTACCGACGATACCTTTCATGGACAACCAAGCTGTAATCAAGATGTTCAAGGATGTCGAAAGCAGTTCCAAGATGAAGCATGTTGATATACGACTCAAGTATATTATTTCCAAGTTACAAGATGGAATTATAGAAGCTACCTATGCTTCAACTAAAGACATGCTTGCTGACGGACTTACCCAGGCTTTGTAGCGCCAAGATTTGAAGAGCTACGAATCGCACTCGGGCTTCAACTCATATGTTTGACGAAATTCATATTTAGGAGGAGTGCTGAAAATATTCATTATACCATTTTTATTAAAGCCGGGTATGATTGATATTTTCCATTAGTAGCAATAATCATATCGTACTTATTAGTAAAAATCTCTATGTATTCGTACTCGAATCTGAGTAAATATGTTTGGCACTAACAAGTACATAACAGATGGAAGTTTGGGCACGCTTAGCAACCCATCCGAACATCATGATATTCCACCATCTTCGCCGTTTATCAGCGCACAAATATCATAAATTGCAAATCATGATATCCCACATATCATGACATTACATAAGAGAAAAAATATACAGGTCTGACCTTCTATGTTTTGTCCTTTTTGCTGTTCCGTCGTTATCTACACTACAGCAACCCCCACCCATGGATCCTCGTCGCTAGCTCCTATTTCTCGCCTGCCGTGCGGCTTCTTCCCATGCTACGGAAGAGCAATACAGCCCCGTGCCCTGTTGCACCTCTGCGCTAACCGGTGATGCCTGGGTCAGATAAGTTCTGGCTGGATACCCCCGACGCATCCTTGATCAAACGCAGATGGAGCTTAGTTAATTCAGAGAGTTGTGCTCGCTCTTCCGTGAGCGTGGCCTCCTGGACGATTCGCATGGAGTGGAAGTCGAGGAGCAGATCATGATCTTCCTCTTCATAATCAGTCAAGCGCAAAGCAATCGAGCTGCTCAAGAATGATTCAACACTCTGGAGAAACGATCATCAGCTACTTACATCAAGCCCTTGGCGCGTTCGTCAAATTGTCATGGGGCTACGTACGATTGCCCGATGGGGAGAACATCCCTAACGAAATCCGCCGTGATCATCGCTTCTATCCCTATTTCAAGAACTTTGAAGGACATCCTTTAAGAATTTTTCTTTTAACAAACCTTCTCTCTTCCGTTTACATCCTTACGATTCATTCGCTTGTGGCGCCGGCTGAACATCGACCGGCAAAGCACTTACATAGAACATAATATCTGATCAAAAGTGTCAGGGAAGATAGTATAACACGTAGATGTCTAAACACACTGGCCCAAATGTCTAAACTCACTGGATTTAACAAGGTTACATTTGGTTACGTTGGTGTACGTAAGTACACAACGGTTAAGGTCAAGTATTGACCAGTCCGAAAGGTTCGGACCTATTGGTTATTTTAACCAATCCGGGCAGGATCCCTTGGCGGAGGCGTCGCAGCCTGCCACGTGTTGGTACACAGGTGGTGTGCATTACATTTCGCTAGGTACGAATTGAGTAAGTTCTACTTAGTATTACATATAGTTTACATTAGTTTAATTAATTTAGGCTAATTACATATTAAATAAAAATCAGTTTATAAAATACACTAAAGACTGCTAGGCGCACGACCTCGACCGGTCGCGCGCGCAGTGAGTGTTGTAGTCAAAGGGAGTACCTCCCTTAGCTACCCCTTTTCTAAGGGAAGCCTTGTATCAAGGCGTTAGTCTTTACTAACAGTAAGCCTAGGGAATCTTGGCCCCGAGTAAGAGAGCGATCTCTTACTAAGCCCTTATATAAGGGCGTATCAGCTAAGTAGCGGCGTATCGCCGCTTAAGAAAAGTCATCCTCTGTGCGCTAGCCGCATTGTGCGTGTACGCACCTGCTACATCTGGTAGCACTAGTAATCAATCGAACACCTGTGTTGGTAGACGACAACATCCTCTGCAAAGGATGAACCAAGAGGATTTAGAAAGGTTAACCCTCGTCCATCAGGAAGCCTTTAACAGGATGTTATCCTTAATGGGTGACGAAGGCATGCAGCTCCTAGTAGAGCAGGGCCTTGAGGCCGTACGTGAGAGGGTTAACGCCCTCATCGCCCATGAGTCGAATTTTCGTGGAAGTCATTCCACGTCTACGGGGGTGCGCCCTCCGTTGTCCTTTAAGATAAAGGAATCACCGGTAAAAAGGTGATAACCTTTATGTGTGGCTTCGTGAGGTCGAAACGGCCTTCGCCACAGCTAATGTGATCGAGGATCACTTGCAAGTGGGACTTGCACAGACCCATCTTACGGGTAAAGCCCTTGCATGGTCGTTTACGTGTCCGGATTCGGTCACGAGCGTGTTCCCGACCTGGGGATTGCTTAAGCAAAAGCTTATGGACATGTATGCCACGCCTGATCTGGTTTTCCAGAATCATATGGCGTTTCTGAGGTGCCGTCAGGGCACTAGGGACTTGGAAACATATATCCAAGAACTTAAGACCCTGTTGACAGGGATGTACGCGAAAGCGTATTCGGACGATGTGTCCATTCCCGTGTTCATGGGAGGCCTGAAAGAAAGGCCAGCACATTCGGAGCTCTTCCGATGCCGACCCCAATCCTTGGGGGAGGCCTTTAAGATGGCATTTAACGCCAAAAGGAACTTTCGTTCCTCTAAGGTGGGTCCTGAACCCATGGACCAGAGTCAGGTCGAAGCGGAAGAGAAACCTCCCGCTAGGAGTCACTCTGACTCTACCTCGCAGAGCTTCGAATCGGAGTTCCTTTCAATGTTGCAGCGGCATGGGCCGCTAAGATGCTTCCTATGTGGAAGCGTGGATCATCTGCGGAACAGATATCCACAAAATTCCCCAGCGAGACACTCGCTATAAGGGACCGAGGGCGGGTAAAAGGCCCTCGCCTAAGTCGTCGGGAAACCACGGCTCCCAGTAGGTGAGGGGCGCCCTACTGGGGGATCCCTCAGTGCTGTTAAGCCCCAGGGTAGGGGACGACAGCACAACCCCGAGAAAAACGGTGCTTACTAGCACCGAGTTGGTGTACCAGCCAGGTTTGCTGGTAGTCCTTTCGGACGTGAAAGGCTTTGATAAGACTTGGAGAGTCTTGATAGACTCTGGAGCGTCTGACAATTATGTCAGACGGGCTTCTGTTGAGAAGAGTCGGCTGTATGCCGAGGCCCTAGAGGCACGTTCTCGTGACGTTGTCACGGTCCGTCTTGCGACGGGTGTACAGGTTTCTGTACCCAAGGTCTCGATTGACCTTAAGCTGAAGTTTTGCAGACTTCGAAAGCTTAGAACGATGCCTAGTCCTGGATTTGGACTCGAGGTATGACCTCATTCTGGGCATGAAGTGGCTGGAACGCCACGAGACATGGATATACTGGAAGTCTAAGTCCATTGGATCAACTCAACCGCGGTCGGGTGAAGCATTGGCGAGTCATGAACCCACCTTTGCTCGATCGCAAAAGCGATTCTGGCGTGAGATGCCAGAGATTGGGATGTCTGAGATGATAATTCCCAATGGCGTTAAGGAAGAGTTCCTTAACGAGGGGGATTCGGCGGTTAATCCCCGCGCCGATATAGGCGAGACTGGTGAGTCGCCAGTGATAGAGGTGGATTCCTCTGAGAGTAAGCGCGAGGAGCTTAGAGAAGAGACCCGAAGTCCGTCTCTTCTACAGGTCGGAATTGATTCCGACCACGCCGTGTCCGGCGAATAAGTTGCGACTCCAGTGGTAGGGGTAGGGACCCCTGTGGTTAAGCGCGAGGCGTTTCCAAGCGAAGAGACCCGAATTTCGTCTCTTTCGCACGTCGGAAATGATTCCGATTACGCCGTATTAGATGAGACCGGCGAGCCACCGGTGGTAGAGGTAAAGACCTCTGTGGATAGGCGCGATGAGCTTCCCATAGATGGGGAAATTGACTCCCCCATCTGGGTCCCGGGATGAGTCCCGAGGCCGGTATTCAGCAGTCCTATCGGATGCTGAATAGCGTGACAGGTGTTGTCACAGAAGGCGTAAGCCTGGAACGGTTGCCTGGGGTATGCGAACTGTTGTCGTTGGAGGAGATGTCCTTCAACGAGTTTGAGACTGCTGTAAAATCAGGTGGACCCGACGATATCGTCGTGTTGCGTCCGGAAGAGGAGTTTAACTCCTCATCCACGATGGACGAGTCATTTTTGGGCAAACCAAGCAGGCAGTGAATGCCCGAAGCGGCATCACGATCCTTGCGGATCCTGAGGACCCTTACCATTCCTTACTTAAGGAATTCGGAGATGTCATTACTGACAACCCGCCGATGGGGTTACCACCGGATCGGGGAGTCCGACATGAAATCAATTTGGTTCCTGGAACCAAATACTGCGTCACTAGGCATTGGCCTCTCCCCAAGGAACAATGCGACGTCATCGACGCATTCTTCAAGGGGAAAGAAGAGACAGGGATGGTGCGGGAGAGCAAGTCTCCCCACTCATCTCCCACTTTTTGTGTTCGTAAACCGAACGGAAAGTGGCGCATTGTCCATGCGTACAACAAGCTGAATGCATCTACTGTACCCATGTAAACTCCGATTCCTCGGAAGGACGTTCTCCAGATCAATATGGCAGGCTGTAGTGTGTACAGCGCCTTAGATAGGGTGGACGGGTATTATCAGGTGCTCATACGAGCGTCCGATATTCAGCTTACAGCGGTTATCACGCCTAGTGGCATGCTGTTGGAGTGGCTTGTTATGCCACAAGGGCTTTCGAATACACCAGCGACTTTTAATCGCTTGGTGACTCAACTCTTCCGCCCTCATAGAAAGTACGCTCAGACGTACTTCGACGATATATTCGTTCATAGTCGCGCGGAAGGCGACTCGTCTGATGTTCAGACGCACCTGATAAACCTTCTAGCAGTGCTCGAATGTATGCGAGAGCATAAGTTGTATGCAAACGCATCCAA
>CM047584.1:2357510-2384405 GCA_026184515.1 Peronosclerospora sorghi | reverse complement strand
TTGGATGCGTTTGCATACAACTTATGCTCTCGCATACATTCGAGCACAGATCGAAGGTGTATAAGGTGCGTCTGAACATCAGACGAGTCGCCTTACGCGCGACTATGAACGAATATATAGTCGAAGTACGTCTGAGCGTACTTTCTATGAGGGCGAAAGAGTTGAGTCACCAAGCGATTGAAATTCGCTGGTGCATTCGAAAGCCCTTGTGGCATAACTAGCCACTCCCACAGCATGCCACTAGGCGTGCTGACCGCTGTAAGCGGAATATCGGATGATCGCATGAG
This sequence comes from Peronosclerospora sorghi, assembly GCA_026184515.1. Classification (NCBI taxonomy): domain Eukaryota; phylum Oomycota; class Peronosporomycetes; order Peronosporales; family Peronosporaceae; genus Peronosclerospora; species Peronosclerospora sorghi. The sequence continues at coordinate 2,384,118 of CM047584.1, read as the reverse complement.
CACCTGATAATACCCGTCCACCAGATCTAAGGCACTGTACACACTACAGCCCGCCATATTGTTCTGGAGGACATCCTTCCGAGGAATCGGAGTCTGCATGGGTACAGTAGCTGCATTCAGCTTGTTATACGCATGCACAATGCGCCACTTTCTGTTCGGTTTACGAACACAAAAAGTGGGAGATGAGTGGGTAGACTTGCTCTTCCGTACCATCCCTGCCTCTTCTTTCCCCTTGAAGAATGCGTCGATGACGTCGCATTGTTCCTTGGGGAGAGGCCACTGCCTAGTGACGCAGTATTTGGTTCCAGGAACCAAATCAATTTCATGTAGGACTCCCCGATCCGGTGGTAACCCCATCGGCGGGTTGTCACTAATGACATCTCCAAATTCCTTAAGGAAGGAATGGTAAGGGTCCTCAGGATCCGCGAGGATCTTGATGCCGCTTCGGGCATTTAATGCCTGTTTGGTTTTCACCAAAACTGACTCGTCCATCGTGGATGAGGAGTTCAACTACTCTTCCGGACGTAATACGACAACCTCGTCGATTTCTTCTGCCTTCAAAGCAGCTTCAAATTCGTTGAAGGACATCTCCTCCAACGACAACAGTTCGCATACCCCAGGCAACCGTTCCAGGCTTACGCCTTCTGTGACAATACCTGTCACGCTATTCAGCATCCGATAGGACTGCTGACTACTGGCCTCGGGAATCATCCCGAGACCCAGATGGGGGGAGTCAATTGCCCCATCTATTGGAAGCGCCACGCGCCTATCCTCAGAGGTCTCTACCTCTACCACCGGTGACTCGCCGGTCTCACCTATAACGGCGTAATCGGAATCATTTCCGACGTGCGAAAGAGACGAAATTCGGTTCTCTTCGCTTGGAAGCGCCTCGCGCTTAACCACAGGGGTCCCTACCCCTACCACTGGAGTCGCAACTTGTTCGCCGGACACGGCGTGGTCGGAATCAATTCCGACCTGTAGAAGAGACGGACTTCGGGTCTCTTCTCTAAGCTCCTCGCGCTTACTCTCAGAGGAATCCACCTCTATCACTGGCGACTCACCAGTCTCGCCTATATCGGCGCGGGGATTAACCGCCGAATCCCCCTCGTTAAGGAACTCTTCCTTAACGCCATTGGGAATTATCATCTCAGACATCCCAATCTCTGGCATCTCACGCCAGAATCGCTTTTGCGATCGAGCAAAGGTGGGTTCATGACTCGCCAATGCTTCACCCGACCGCGGTTGAGTTGAGCCAATGGACTTAGACTTCCAGTATATCCATGTCTCGTGGCGTTCCAGCCACTTCATGCCCAGAATGAGGTCATAACTCGAGTCCAAATCCAGGACTAGGCATCGTTCTAAGCTTTCGAAGTCTGCAAAACTTCAGCTTAAGGTCAATCGAGACCTTGGGTACAGAAACCTGTACGCCCGTCGCAAGACGGACCGTATCAACGTCACGATAGCGTGCCTCTAGGGCCTCGGCATACAGCCGACTCTTCTCAACAGAAGCCCGTATGACATAATTGTCAGACACTCCAGAGTCTATCAAGACTCTCCAAGGCTTATCAAAGCCTTTCACGTCCGCAAGGACTACCAGCAAACCTGGCTGGTACACCAACTCGGTGCTAGAAAGCACCGCTTCCCTGGGGGCTTTGTGCCGTCGTCCCCTACCCTGGGGCTTAACAGCACTGAGGGGTCCCCCAGTAGGGCTCCCCGCACCTACTGGGAGCCGTCGTTTCCCGACGGCTTGCACAAGGGCTTTTTCCCCACCCTTGGTCCCTTGTAAAAAGTGTCTCGCTGGGGATTTTTCGGACATCTGTTCCTCAGATGATCCATGCTCCCACAAAGGAAGCATCTCAGCTGCCCACGCCGCTGCAACATAGCTAAGAGCTCCGCCCCGAAGCTCTGCGAAAAAGATTCAGAGTGACTCTTAGCGGGAGGTTTCTCCTCCGCTTCGACCTGACTCAGGTCCATGGGTTCAGGACCCACCTTAGAGGAACGGAAGTTCCTCTCGGCGTTGAACGCCATCTTGAACGCCTCTTCCAGGGATTCGGGTCGGCATCGGAACAATTCCGAACGTGCTGGCCCTTCTCTCAGGCCTCCCATGAAGACGGGGATGGACACATCGTCCGAGTATGCCTTCGCGTACATCCCTGCCAACAGGGTCTTAAGCTCCTGGATATAAATCTCCAGGTCGTTAGTGCATTGACGGCACCTCAGAAACGCCAGTTGATTCTGGAAAACCAGATCAGGCGTTGCGTACATGTCCATGAGCTTCTGCTTAAGGAACTTCAATGTTGGAAACACGTCTTTGACTGACTCCGAACACGTAAACGCCCATGTAGGGGCTTTGCCCGTACGATGGGTCAGTGCAAGTCCCACTGGCAAGTGATCAGCGATCACATTCGCTGTGGCGAAGGCCGCTTCGACCTCTCGCAACCACACGTAAAGGTTGTCACCCTTCTCCCCGGTGAACTCATTTAATTTGAATGATAATGGAGGGCGCACCCCCGTGGAATGACCTCCACTGCAGCTCGCCTCATGAGCGATGAGGGCATTTACCCTTGCCTTTACGGCCTCAAGGCCCTGCTCCACTAGGAGCTTAATGCCTTCTTCTCCCGTTAAGGGTAACGGCCTTTTAAAGGCTTCCTGCTGGACGAGGGTCAAACTATCCCAATCGTCCTGATTCATCCTTTGCAGAGGATGCCTAGTCTACCAACACAGGTGTTGGATTGACTACAAGTGCTACCAGATGTAGCCGGTGCGTATACGCACGGTGCGGCTAGCGCACAGAGGAAGACTCTTGCTTAAAGCGGTAGCTACAGCTACTTAGCCGATACGCCCTTGTAAAGGGCTTAGTAGGAGAGTTCTCCTACTCGGGGCCAAGATTCCCGGGTTAGTTTACGACTTAGCCTTAACGGCTGTATTCCCTTTACGGGATGTAAGTAAAGGGAGGATTCCCTCTTACCTACGACACTCACTGCGCGCGCGACTGGTCGCGGTCGCGCGTCCGCTAAATAGAGTGAAATGTAAACTGAATATATTTAATATGTAATTAGCCTAAATTAATTTAAACTAATATAAACTATATGTAATACTAAGTAGAATATTCCTAATTCGTACCTAGCTAAAATGTAGTGTACACACCTGTGTACTGACACGTGGATGGATGACACACCACCACACCAAGGGCCCCTGCCCTGATTGGTTAAAATAACCAAAGGTTCGAAACCTTTCGACCCGGCCAATACTGACCTCAACCGTGGTGTACTCATGTACGCCAACACTCAATGTAACCCAAATGTAACCCCGTTACAAAGCTCCTCATGTCCACTGCGGATCATCCGCAGACGGACTGACAAACGGAACGCGTTAATCGCGTAATAGTGAACATTCTACGGAGTTTATGTCCGGATTCTCCAAAGAGTTGGAGTGAGATGCTTCCTATGGCCGAATTTGCTATAAACAATTCGGTCCATGCATCTACGGGGTTTACCCCGTTTTACATGAACGGATTAGTGAATCCGAGGGTTCCGTTGACGCCACGTGTGTGTGGTCCAGGGCTTGAAGGGGGAGGATTCCCCGATGTCAGCCCTGTATCTGTGCGAAAGCACATCGATAAATTTTTATCGACACGCGTTAGTGTCTTACGACACGTTTGCGCATCCATAGCGGAAAGCCAAGACAAGCAAAAGGAACAGGCCGACCGCAAGGGTCGGCGTAACAGAAAGACGTATAAAGTAGGAGAAAGTGTTTTATTAAAGGCTAAAAACCTTCCTACACATGCAGTTTCTAACGTGTTACCGAACAAACTGCGCCCCAGGTTTGTGGGGCCTTTCAAGGTGCTAGCCCGAAAGGGCCTGGCGTATACCTTGGATATCCCGAAGGCTATGCGTACGCATCCAACCTTCTACGTGAGTATGCTTAAGCCATACCAGAACCCGGAGGCGGGTCCCCTCTTGGAGGAGGTTGGGAAGCCGGATAGCCGAAAGGCACAACAGGTCGGAATAACTCCGACAGGGTCGAAATGCGACCGTGAAACTCCGCAACGACAGACTCGAGAGAGGCAAGCCGCCTCTCGATGCGGTCAATCGCACTTCCCTCATCGTGGAGTCTTCCTGGGCGTCCAGGATGAGACGGCTGTGTCGATGACAGCGCTCGTGAACCTCACGTCGCAATTGCGCGACCTCCTCCTCCAGTTCTCGATTCGGAGGGTATTCCACATTACCATGTGGAGCGCCTGATGGCGCGACGCCATCATCGGGGTGAGACCCAGTATCTGGTGAATTGGAAAGGTTATCCACATTCACAGAGTTTGTGGGAGTCCGAGACTCCCCTGCGGCAGGATTGCCGTGAAGTCGTTGACCCTTTCGAGCGGGAGAATCCCGCTGCGAGTCGACGACCAAAGGGGAGGGAGAAGCCCCTCCACTCCCAGTAGTTGTGAGTCTTACGGAGGCAGATGCAGAGTTTGCATTACTCTCCGGCACCATATCGAGGGCAGGGGCTCTATCAGGGCGCGTGAAATAAGGGGCAGGTAATTGACCTAGCACTTTGGCTCTGGCAATCGCCAAGCGCAATGCCCTCTCTATCCGAACGTCACGTTCGGAATGGCTGTTATACAGCTCGTTAAATCAGGGAGACGATTCTCCCCTTCCAACCAAGCGCCGAATTTCTGCTCTGCCTCCTGAACATCTTCTCCTGATAGGAGAACGAAGGGAACCTAGCGGATGCTCTCAAGAACGGCACCCCGTGCCTGTATCCCGAGGCGCGCTCGGTACGAGGTGACAGCGAACTGCTTCGGCGTGAGCTGTTTTGCCCGTAGTTGTCTCCGGCGCGCGATTTTACGCGGCTGTACAGACGCAGGGTCAGGGATATGGGAGGCTAAACGCATCTTTACCTCGTTTTTAGCCTTCTTTTGGGGGTCACGAGGACCCCTTCGTGTCGGTATAGCAAGTTGGGCTTCCTGAGCCGCGCCCAGCTCATTGGTGATGGTCGCCTTCGGCGACCCGGATGCATCATTCGAAGTTGATAGGGGTAGCGCACGAGTTAGTGCATTTTCCCCACGTGTGGGGAACGGATTAGGCTGCATATATCGCCGTTCAGCGTTGTTGGAGCGGTCATACTTAGGGGACATATCTCCTAGGGCCTCCTCCTCCGAAATACTGGAGTTAGAATAGTTGTCATCCCCTTCTCGGGGAGAATCTTCAGCACCATTAAAGGTGCTCATGGTATGCCAGAGTTCTGCCAGTTGGAGTTCTCCAACTATAATGGATTATTGCGTAGCAATAGTCTTGATGGGGGAAGATGTAACAGGGTTACATTGAGTTACGTTGGTGTACGTGAATACACAACGGTTGAGGTCAAGTATTGACCGGTCCGAAAGGTTTGGACCTATTGGTTGTTTTAACCAATCCGGGCAGGATCCCTTGGCGGAGGCGTCGCAGCCTGCCACGTGTTGGTACACAGGTGGTGTGCATTACATTTCGCTAGGTACGAATTGAGTAAGTTCTACTTAGTATTAAATATAGTTTACATTAGTTTAATTAATTTAGGCTAATTACATATTAAATAAAAATCAGTTTATAAAATACACTAAAGACTGCTAGGCGCACGACCTCGACCGGTCGCGCGCGCAGTGAGTGTTAAAGCAAAAGGGAGTACCTCCCTTATCTTTTCCCTTTCTAATGGAAGACTTGTATTAAGGCGTTAGTGTTTACTAACAGTAAACTCATGGAATCTTGTCCCCGAGTGAGAGAGCGATCTCTCACTAAGCCCTTATATAAGGGCGTATCGGCTAAGTAGCGGCGTATCGCCGCTTAAGAAAAGTCTTCCTCTGTGCGCTAGCCGCACCGTGTGTGCACGCACCTGCTAAACCGGTCAACTTGCGAAGTAGCTTATCGACCGCATGGTTATATCAAAAAAAGGTATAAGGTAATTTTCAGTTTCAAGACTAGTCCACTGACTGCGCCATAATTTAGCCTTTTCTGTTGGGTCGCCCTACCCGCACCCCCCTCCACCCTAGGGGCACCCCACACGTGACTTTCGACCAATAGAATTAGCTCCTAAAGATTTTCATATCTATGTGGCACTTAGAAGTTCGATGGATGCGGTGTGTGGTGCGTGTAAAGGACCAGGAGATGCGGATGGACGCTTGCTACGGCGTGAGTTTACGTCCATCCCGCAGAGTTCCTGTAGACACAGCTGCGGAAGCGGAAGATACGACTCCAAACCTCCATCGACGACGACGTTTCAAGTCACGCGAGCCAATGCACTACTGTTCGAAGGCTCCGTAGTGGGATTGACGCGTATGTGTTCCATACCAAATTACAGTCTATTGCACTGGTACAGAGGCAACAGACGAGGAAGAACGAGACAATGAGGACGCCGAAAGAGAAGAGGATCGTGAAGCAATTGAGACAGCGGATCGTGTATGAAGATGAGCACTTCGTCGTATTGAACAAGCCTGAGGAACTCGCAGTGCAGGTAGATAGATACAAAGGAAGCCGCCAGCCATCCATCGCTTCCTTCGACTAGAATAAATTCAAGAGGACGTTGACTGTTTTTTTTTGCTATTGTTGGATGCGCTAGGGCGGCTCGATGGTGACCGAGTCACTTGATCGGTACTTGCCAGCTCTTTCCGAGTCATTAGATGGTCACGACGAGCACAAGGCGTTGCGGTTGGTCCATAGAATGGATAAAGAGACGTCGGGGGTGCTGGTACTGGCACGTTCCCATCTTGCAGCTGCCAAGTTTTCAACTCTGTTGCAACGTGGTGTCGTCCACAAGTCGTACGAAGCGCTCGTCGCGACGACAGCGTCATCACCTATGCACAAGTACAGGAGGTTAAAGGAGTTGGAAGGTAGGGAACTCAAGCTTCCTGTAGACATCAAGGCAGCATGCACCGTAGTCGAGCGAGTAAGACTGCAAACCGATGGCACAGAGCCCATGGGAACATGGCTGCAACTCCGCCCACTTACTGGACGGAAACACCAACTTCGAGTCCATTGCGCCCATGTATTGAATGCCCCAATATGGGGAGACAAAAAGTATGGTGGAGCTCGAGCCACGCGCTTGTACATACACGCCGCACGCATTCGATTTCCTGACCCTTTTACTTTTGGAAAAGTCATTCGTATCTCATGCGATTGGAAGTCGCACGATGGAGGTTGCGGCCCTTAGAACTGATAGAAACTTGCAGACTTGGAACATAACGATTTCGATGCACGTGAACTGTTGTTGTTTAGTCTGTTCTGTGCTCCGTAGTAACGGTTCGCACTTAGTGTGGGAGCTAATCTTTAGGAGCTAATTCTTTTGGTCGAAAGTCACGTGGGGGGTGCCCCTAGGGTGGAGGGGTGCGGGTAGGGCGACCCCTTTTGTTAAAGAGCCAGAGAGTTTAGACATTTGGTCCAGTGAGTTTATACATCCACGTATAGCACTGCGCTGAACCTATCTTTTCCTACAGTATATTCCACTTTATCTTACAAATTCTAAATCGATTCAACGGGACCGAAACTTAAATTTCACTTGCGTATACGAGTTAAAAATTGAAAGGTATGTGGTTATATATTAGTGAGGATGGCGAAGATCACTTAAACGATTTTGTTTTTGGCGAACCCTATGCGCACCCCATGTTTCTGATATCCGCATCCCATATTATATAGAATCATGTTTACACAGAACATTCATTATTTAATCACGATTACGAGACTAATAAGACTGCTGAAAAATGAGCTCTACGGAAGCAAGTGGCTGAGTTGCGCCAACTACAATCAACGGTCCGTTGCGGCACTGAAGCACGTGGCTGTCTCCTATATGGAATCAAATGGCGTTCGAAGAAAAACGGTGAAGTGAAGTAGAAATTACTTGTCACAAAGTAAATGCAGGGATTCAAGGAATTCAGATAGATTTGGGTTAGAATGTCCCAATTATGGTACCATCCAAGAGAAGTCCTTCGACGCGGCGGTCCTTCAATTGCCGATGCGATTGATGCAATTAAAGTAACCAATCGCTACAAGGGCTAAGGATACATAACGTTTCTCGCTGTTTACCTTCATGCTTTTAACCTTACTGTTGGAGCTCGTTCAAAAAAGTAATACGTGCGATGCTTAGGCACACAATCTATATCATGCATCGCTGTGTCTCAGTAACATGGCTCACTTTGCACACACACTTCATTAATCCGTTAACGTTGGGGGATGGGGGAGGGGCCACTAAAACACGTCGAGCAAAACGCAACCTAAAAGCATCCAAATACATGTCGAATCGAGTTTAGCAGGGTTCCTTTGTGTTGCGACCGACGCAATGTAGTCGTCCATCCTCTTCAATATATTCGCATCTTCAAGTCACCTTGTACAGCAGAAGGCTGACGGGCAATTCTAAGCTAACAGAGGACAGGAAGGATCCGGGGGATGGTGATTGCCACACCAAAATTTTAATATTAGTACGTGTACGCCTCGTTATCCAGTCGTAGCGGGTGGCAAAGCATCGGCTGTGTGCCAGCCATTTTACGTTGTCACGATGGACTTGATCCTGTGTAAACCACACGTGCTTCAGTGCAGCAACGGACCGTTGATTGTAGTTGGCGCAACTCAGCCACTTGCTTCCGTAGAGCTCATTTTTCAGCAGTCTTATTAGTTCTCGTAATCGTGATTAAATAATGAATGTTCTGTTTAAACATGATTTTATATAAGATGGGGTGCGGATATCAGAAACATGGGCTGCGCATAGGGTTCGCCTTGTTTTTTCCTTAATTGTATTCGTCGCTTACTGTCCAGGTTATGTACACCAGATAGGTAACTAGGTAGGTACTAAAGGACTTCAGCCACATCAGTTAGCTAAGCATATTTTTATCCTTGCACGGCTTCTAAGCTCCATGAGCCTACAAAATAAACTTAGAAAGATCAGTCTTCTTCATCAGTTTGCCTACGCGCTCAAGCACATATTCCTTCGTGATAGTGACAGTTGAGCCGGAGGCCATCTCGGAACTGTCGAAGCTAACGTCCTCCACCACCTTTTCTACCACCGTGTGGAGTCTCCGAGCACCAATATTCTCCACCGTTTGATTAATTTCCGCAGCGACACGTGCAATTTCGCGAACTGCGTCTGCAGTGAAGTTCAGGGTAACGCCCTCGGTTTTGATGAGCTCAGTCTGCTGCTTGATAAGGTTTGTCACGGGCTCGGTCAGGATACGATGCAGATCTTTCTCCGTCAGCCCCTTTAGCTCAACACGAATCGGCAAACGACCCTGTAGCTCAGCAAGCAGGTCCGACGGCTTGGACGAATGGAAAGCTCCAGAGCCAATAAACAAGATATGATCCGTGTTCACGTTGCCGTGCTTTGTAGAGATGACACTGCCTTCAATCAAAGGCAGTAGATCACGCTGGACACCTTCGCTGCTGGGGTCGGAGGAGCGACGGAAGTCTCCAGTGGAACAAATTTTGTCGATCTCATCGATAAAGACTATCCCGTTCTCTTCCGTCTCCTGGATAGCCTCACGCACCACATCTGTCATGTCAATTGCACTCTCCATCTCCATCTCTTCAAACACACCGCGTGACTCGGCAATTGTCATGCGTTTGCGCTCCGTTTTTTTCTCGCTGAAAGCCCTACCAAACACTTCCATAGCGATTCCCTTTCCTTCACCACCAACGAAAGAAATAGGCTGACCACCATGATTCTTCGCAGCAGGAGAATCAAACTCAATAATACGATCTTCTAATTCTCCAGCATGCAGCAGTCGCTCAAACGTGGTGCGCGAGCGCTCTGTAGCGTTTGTGCCTGTTAACACATCCAAGATGCGGTTATCGACAAGGTGCTGCACCTGTTTGCGAAGTCGCTCCTTGCGGGATTTCTTGACCATGTTAATGGCATTTTCCACGAGGTCACGGATAATTTGGTCCACGTCGCGGCCATGAAAGCCCACCTCCGTAAACTTGGTGGCTTCAACCTTGACAAACGGTGCTTCAGACAGCTTGGCGAGCCGTCGCGCAATTTCCGTTTTACCACATCCTGTAGGTCCAATCATCAAAATATTCTTGGGACTAATCTCTTGGCGTAGTTCGTCCGAAATCTTCTGACGACGCCAGCGGTTGCGCAGAGCGATCGCTACGGCACGCTTGGCGTCAGCCTGACCTACAATGTACTTATCAAGCTGTCCCATAACTTCGAGAGGCTTTAGCTTACGTCCAATATCGCTTTCATCTTCCTTCTCTGCATCCGTAGCGTTCTTAATGACTTGCATGGGGATGAAGGCGTCCTCCTCCGAGGGCTTAAGAGATGCCGTGGAAAACGAGCGAAGATTTAATTTTCGTGACTGAAAAATCGCAAGCGTTTGATTTTTAGGCTCGGTTGCAATACGAGGAGCGCACTGCATGCGGCGCGTGAGAATCTTGAACGCGTGTGCGTGACGCATCTTAATTAAGTGGAGTCGGTATATTCTTTCCAGTCCCAGCTTTTTTACCCAGGGTTTTTACCCAATTAAGCAGCCATGTGTAATGTGCACCACACACGCACCTGCGTACAACCGTCATTCTCTCGATAAAAGCTCAATATGCCTCCGAAGAAAAACAAGCAGCGCGAAAAGCAGGAGCAGAACCGCGCGTCCTCAAGTGCACGTGCGAAGAAGTCTTTACTTTCTACTAGCAGCGCCTTCGGTGGATTCATTGGTTTCTCGAGTTTTGCGCAGTCGACGCCTCAGGCAACTGCGGAAACTGATGTCAAGCCGGTGATGCAGAGCATCTACAACGGCTCGGACCACCAGATCGCACTGGCGCTTAAAATGTTGGCTAAAAAGGATGTTGTGACTAAAGTAAAGGCGCTGCAAATGTTCCTTCACGAGGTGTTGCCCTTTCGCACGCCGGTCGAGATCCGCCCGATGCTCGGCCATTTTACGCAACTCTATACGTTTGAAATGCGGGACCAAAACGACCGTAAAGTTCGTCACCTACTCAATGAGTTATTGGCTGCATTGACTGCCAATATGCGACCTCGAGCATTTGTCCCGCATCTACAACGATTATTGCCCTACTGGTACTTGGCCTTACACGATGTCAACGCAGATGTCGCGGTTCTCGCCAAAAAAGCTTTTAACACTTTGTTTCCGGAGACAAGCATGCAGAAGAGCGTGTTACAAGAACATTTGGCGGCCATGATGAAAGAGTTCGAGACTTTTTTTAGAAAAACACCAGACACGTTTGATGGAATCCCGCTGCAATCTGATGAAAAAGAAGAAAGGTATGAACGGTGCATCGCTTCCGCGGTGCTAAGTATCGATGCCGTGGTCAAATTTTTTGCCGAACAACAAATGCTGGATGTATTGAGTGACGAAAATGCAAGCTGTACTGTTGCCTCGGTAGTATTGTCCGATAAATTTACACACCTTGCAATTGCGTCGTCCAAACACCCGATATTCTCACGTGATATTGTAAGAAGAGCGATGTATATGGCACTTGTGACGCTAAGTACAAATGCAAAGGCGATTGTTACCGCACGATTGGAAGCTTATGGTAAGGTGGTTCTCGGCACAATTCGTGACAAAAGTCCAGCTAATCACGACGTCATGTGGAACGCTGTCCTTACATTTTTGCAAAACTTCCCGGACGTTTGGCACACTAGCTCCAGCTTTTGCAAATTTGTGGTTAGTGCTGTCTACCCGCAGCTTTTTGCGCAGATCAGGCATGGATATTATGGTTCGAGCCGTTCATCGTTCCCGACGCTGCTGCCTTTTTTGTCGATGGTGCCCTTAAGTGTGGCAATTGATCCTTCAAGCAGTCAGTCTGCGTTGTATACGGGGGTCCTGGAGGAGTGCTCGAAATTTATTGCGTCAAAAGACGCGAGATTCAGCGAGCCTCCTGCAATTACAGCTTTTTTTGACTGTATCGCCGCATGTTTCAGTATCTTCTTGAGCGATGATGCGAATGCGGCATGGTTAAAGGAGCAAAATGCTGAGCGTTTTGAGGTCAACTACGTAAATCAATTTGAAAAAATATTTGTATCTCTTCTTAATGGTGTGCTTTGCTCACGAGACTTTCCAGATGGAGAAGTTGCAACATTTGCCAGCAGTATGCTAAAGATGAGTAGTCGGTTACGAAGCTTTTCGACTAATTCCAGCTTGGTAAAGGCCGTAAAGGATAATTTCGCGGAAAAGATTCACGTGTGGACAAGACAATCGATCTGCTTGATGGTATCCAAACTGTCTTTCGTACCTTCCAGGATTAGTACACTTATTAACGCAGGTGTTTCTGACGCCAATTGCAGACTTGAAGATCATGAGGCTACACAATGGCTATCAACAAGTAAAGAGCTGTATAGACAATATCTTGACCAGCTTGATGCTTTAATGGTCGAGACGTTTTCTTCTTCCAAAACTGCATCCATTGCTCTGTTACTGGCTGGTATTAATGGAGTTTGTAAGATTCACTCTTTGGAACTGGTATTGCTCCATGGTGCCAACGAGTCGATTGAGGGACATTTTGATGCGCATTATCGCCCCTTTCTTCGTACACTAGCTGATTCGAAGAAATCATCCGCCGATAAGGAGGTGGTAAGCTTAATGCGTATCATGTTGGAAATTTCGCGAGTATTTTTACTTTCTGCCAAGGATAAAAAACAGTTTCTATTGCAACTTTTTAAAGACTGTAACGTTCAGTTTGGAGACTTGGAAGAAACAGGCGATATCATTCAGAATGGGCTGCAATTTCCGATCTCTGAACAAAGTAAAAAGCTTTGGCTATCCTGTGGGAGTTGGGAAAACAGCCATGATGGTGGCGTGTTGCCTAGTGATCAATCTAATTCGACGCTGACGGCGCTTCAAACAATTTGGCAAGGAAAGCTTCTTGATGAGTTTTTGATAACGAGCTTAAAGGGGCGGCTTGATGACGTAGATGGCAGCGCATTCGCTACGTTTCTGAATGAATGTCTTGGTGGTATGTCAAATAATCCGGTTGTAAGTCCTGATGCGGTTGTGATAGTATGTCATTTCGTGCTTCAAAAGGGGTGTGATTGCAGTGACGCAGTGGTGGTGCAGATGCTAGCGCGTCTTTGTGAGCTGTTTTTAAAACTAAATGGAGAGCTTCCTGCTGAACTTGAAGCCGTTGAGGGTCAACTTTACAAACTCTTATTCCATCTGTCCGCGCAGGGGAGCTATCGAGCTGAGGCAAGCAAAATTTGGGCGCAAACTGTATCTTTTTCTTTAAAAAGGTGGACTTTAACACGAACAGAAACTCTATTAAATGAGCTAGCTGCGCATATAAATGATTATCTCCTCTCAGATGTGCCGGCAGGTGCTGTTTCGTTCAACAGTAAACAATTTGCAGCGTACATAAAGAGCTACGTGCAGCTTGGTGCCGACCAAGTGTTTCTCAGTGAATGGCATCTAGTGGAAAAACTGGATGCTATCTATTTGAGATGCCCCGATGATTCTCGGCAACACTTATTTTACAGTCGAGTTTTAGAAGCTTTGGGAGACGTCTGTGAAGATGAACAACTTGTGAATGCTTTGCAAGCCTATTTTAGCGCACTTACGTTACAGAATGAAAGCTTTGCAGTCGCAGTCGTTGCGAAGTTGGTGGATCTAGACGTCACTTACGCGTTGACGTGGATAATTTTTCACTCCTGTAAGGATTATTGGAAAAGTATTGAACTAGCAGAAGTGATAGAAAATTATTTGACGTTGGATCGTTTGTACGAGGCACTCAAGATGCCGTCAGGGATTATGGACGAGGTGCTTGCAAATGCTTTGGCAAGGTGCCAGAGAAAGGATAAGCCTGAATATGCAAAGTATCGCGACTTGGTATTTTTGGATGAGAATCAAAACTTAGTTGCGAGTGAAAACTTGATGCTCCTTACGCTTGAACAGCATAAAAAAATAGATGAGATGATGATAGAAGTGCTATCGCTTTTTACCACAGCTGCGACTCGATGTTCAATAATTCAGGAATTGGTGGATCAGAATTGCGATTGGAAGCAAAAAGTCACCCAAATTGTTGCTTTCTCGCTGTTCAGCGAGGGGCTCGAGGATACGAAAGTAGGGGACGAGGCCATCGCTACACTTCAAAGATTTTTTGCTTTATGTGATCGTGAGATTGTCAATGATCCCATGAATGGTTTATTTGAGTACATGCGATTGGTGTCGCGGGCTGTCAACGAACAAAGAAAAATACCCAGTCATACTAAGCCAGAAATTATCCTTTTGCCGACTCAAGAGTCAATTATGCTCCGACTAGTAGAGATGCTGGCGTCCAACTCGTCTACCATTGTGGAAATCGATGAGTGGATTGTCATAGCTGAGTACATCAGTCTTCTCTCGGTATACCTAGATGATGCAACACCGGATTTTTGTAATACGTGGAAATGTCTGGTTCATCTGATTGTGACACATGCTATTGCGGGCAAGTCAGAGACCGCCAAAATCGCTGCACTCAAAATCCAAAAACACAACTCTGTTGTTGGCGTCCGTCGTAATGTTGCAGCGAGCGACGAGAACCAGATTGTGCTTGCGCAGTCTAATGAGCTGGTTATTGCACGACTAGCTTTGATGAATCTCGTCAGTGCAGTTTATAGCTCGAATCCTGATGTGCTTCAGGTACTTAGTGCACCATATCGAGAAGCCCTTCTGTCTACGGTGCTTTGTGGACTCTCTGAAGGTTCCCAGCTGAAGGCAAGTTTCGAAAGAACATATCTCTCGTTAGCATCCCCATCACAACGCTTTCAGCTCGTTAACCTTTGGCTCAACGTCGAAAATCTGCTCGCGCTTGCTCTTTCGGCGTTGCGTGCAACTCTTGCGAGCATCTACGATGCATATCGCGTGAATCAGCTTGTTCTCGAATCTTTTGGTGGCATGAATGCCTTAGCGTCACTTTTCAACGGCAACCGCTATCCGCTCCATCCGTCCCTGCGCATATTGCTGTATATTGTCGCATCGTATAGTGGCGCGTTCCGCTTGCATACTTACGATACCAGTACAATTGATGTGAACGCTGAGGATGAGGCAGCAACCGAGTCCGCGCTGGCCAAAATACATATTCCAAAAGGATTGCGCTCAGCGTTACGTGCTATATTTGCTGACGGAATTAGTAAAACTAGCTCAACGAATAGACGTATCGGTCGTGGAAAGCAAGAAATGCAAGAGTCGGACGATGTTATCGGTAAACTGCTACTTTGGGATCTGTTTTTACAGCTATTCCCTTCAAGTGGCGCTGGAGAGAGCAGTAGTGACGGTGAAGGAGCCAGGTCTGCGCTAATTGCGTCTTCGCTAAGCTGGTACGTCTCGCGCCACGGGATGCTTAATAAGTTCCTTAGTTTCAGTGCTGCTTTCCTGTTCCAAGAATCACAATCTTTCTCCAAGATAAAGTCTCAAGAACTTCAAGACGCGGTAGTCTTTGACGTGAAAGACTTGGACCGTAGCGCCGAGGATGAAATGTGGAGTCTCAACAAGATGTGCATGTTTCAGCTTGGCACTCGCGTCTTGTTCCGTACCGTAGTTCGCCTCCCAGCAATAGTACGATCATGGTGGAATGATGAGTGCTCACGTGCTACACGTAGCTGGGCTGCCAAATATTTTGAGGACTTCATTACCCCTTCTGTGCTCGCAGCGGAATTGCAGTTAATTCAAAAGGCTAGTGAGAATACATTGGCGTTTGGTGAATCATTGGTCGATGGGCAAATGACCGTAAAAGGTAGCCGCGTATCTCGGGAGATCACGACAACTTACATGAAGGACGAGTGTGCTTTGGAAATGGTAATGCGCGTACCGCCTTCCTACCCGTTGCGCTGCGTGGAAGTTGAGTGCACAAAGCGTATCGGTATTCCCGAAGATCGCTGGCGGCGATGGGTGCTACAAATTGTCCGTGTAGCATCATCCCGCGATGGCTCACTGCTCGTCGCTGTGTTGCTTTGGAAGCACAACATGGACAAGGAATTTGAAGGTGTGGAGCCTTGTCCAATCTGTTACTCGATCATGAACCCCAAAAATATGAGTCTACCGACGCTGGCCTGTAAGACGTGCACCAACAAGTACCACAACTCATGTCTGTACAAGTGGTTCAATCAATCGGGCAAGAACAAGTGTCCAATCTGCCAGCAGCCCTTTTCATGAAAATAGATTGTTAGCTTGATCAAATAATTTAGTGCTAAAGAGGACGGGCATGAGCATGATGTCTTGTACATCATAGAAGCTAGCAAATGACGCAGCCACAGCCAGCTGACTCCACTGACTTCGCAGCACCGTGACTCCGCGTGGTTTCTGCAGCGTTGAGTGCAGCAAAAGGCTGCTAGTTAGCTTCGCATCGAACGTCTACCCCTCAGCAACAGAGCGTACATACCTCGCACTGCTGGTTGCGCCTTATGGTTCACGGAAACGTTCACAGGCGTCGGGTGCGTATCAAAGGCTGGAACAGCAGACTCCAATATATGCGAATCTTGTAAGATACCGCGTCCCATGCAGATAAGACGGACAGCCTTGGCGTTCTGAGCAGGCGACACATCTGAAGAATTGTATTAGTTTCGTACGTGTGTGTGTCACAGATTAAACCACCGTACTCTGGGGCCAGCTTTGCATGAGCTGTGTCTTCACCTGTGCTATGGTAACCTTCCTCGGGAAACTTAGTTGCACATGTACGCCGTCTTGATTGGCGAATAGAAACTTGAGTCGAAGCTCGCCCGTTGTACTGCCGGCCATGGTCGGAAGTGAAAATGCTGAGTCTTCTAACTTGAAGAACAACAAAACATGAAATATGATTGATAAGTGAGTGAGTGACAAGAACTGTAAATTAACAGGTCCCCAGTTAGGTACGTGTTTTTTGTGACCTACACCAACTTATCTCTTTTGATACAAAGGCTAATGGACGCTTCAAGTGCCAGGCGCTCAGCTGATCAAGATCATCGACCGCTTTCTTCTCTCGACCAGTCATCGTCGTCTCAGTGGATTTGCTCAATTCAGAATCAGAGCTTTCGGCCAAAACCCACTGCTTACTCGCCATATTCACTCGAGGAAGAAGATCCGCTTGTGTTACAGCACCGTCAGTGCAAAGACAGACTCCAAGCATTACGGCAAGTGCGAGAACGTATTCGGTTTTATCCGTTACTTGATACATCAAATGAAACCAGCGTTTCAAAATGTTATTCGATGAAGATTTCTACCAGTACAATCTTCTCAGGCGATGACGAGTCGTGGGAGTGGCAGCTTGATAGTCAACAGCACAGAAATGGACACCAGAGTGTTGGTATAGACGCGTTGGGAAGTCTCGAGATACTACTTTTTGCTTTTCTCACGCGACAGGAATTGCTAAACGCTAGTGGTGTCTGCACAGCTTGGAAAACGTTGGCTCGCGATGATTTGCTTTGGGAGCCATTCCTACTCACTTCGATCGAAAAGTATCCATTGCGACCGTTATTAGGACTGGAACGAGATCCAACACGGCTTCAAGATAATGTACCTGCTATCCTAGTATATATGGTGTATCGGAGAATGAGACTTGCTTCGTGGCATCCTGACAGATGGTTCAATTTATTGAGTACGTCCAGGCACGTTGGGGAACAACCCAGACCGTGGATGTCAATAGGACGTCGAGATCACGTAGATTCGAGTATACATTTGCTTTGTGTTAAAGCTGACTTGTCTGCATCGGCATTGCGAAGACAGGATGATCAAAAAGTGGCGAGGATGGCTGCGGAGCTACAATCACAAACAGTAGATGGTCAAAATGCGCCTGTGGTTGGAGCGTCAACTAATAGGATGGGAGCTCTTGGCGGGCAGCAACCCGTCGCAGGAAACGATCAATATGGCGCCGGTACTGCTGATGATGAAGTATACAGCGTGGCTGACGGACGAGATCGAATGACGTTGAACGCATGGCTTTCTGTTCGAAAACAAGTTAACGAGCGCACATTGCGGTCTTTTTTACGCCAGTTATTGCTTGCGGTGATTACACTGGAACGGTCAAACTACGAGCATCTTGACATTTCTCCTGATAATATTGTGGTGCACTGTCATCCATGGATACAAATGGAAGATAATGTATGTATGGAAGAAGACGGACGAGATGATGCTAGGTCAGGGGCAACAGTTGTGCAAAACAGTTGCCATTGTATTAAAGAACGGATTCCTTTTTTTCAGCTTTTTATCAGCCGGCGAAATTGTCTGAGCATAGATGGCACACGAGCGAGAGAAGTTTATTCGATTCCTCCGGCAATTGGGGAAACTCATATTACTGCAGCTGCGGCGGAACTGAATGGTTCTGATTTGCGCGAAAACGTGCAACAGCGTCAGGACTTTGCAGAAGAAGATGGCGCTGGTGATGTTGATGGTAACGACGGCAATCATGGAACCATAGCTGCCGCGCTACGCAATCGAATGGCTTTACCCCGTCCGGGGATGGTTAGCTCGTTAATTCAGACCGTTATTTTTGTGTGGGGTCGTGGTCGCTTTGTGGATGCGAATACTTCCACATTGCTGGAACAGCTACTGCGTTACCCCGACGGTTTTTCGAGTAGCCTTCGGTCTTTCTTAGAGTATGCTAAGTATCTTCTCATTACCCAATCAGCTACCGCATCCAAATTGCTTCGTCACGATTACCTTCAGTGCGCAGAAGCTCGACTGGCTTGCCACTCATCGCCATTTCAGTCCACAATTCCAATCAACGACGTTAACGAGTATGAAAGCAAGCTCATAGCGTATTATGGCACCATGCCACCCCGTGTCCACGGGCTTCTTGACGACGACTCGAGTATCTCTGTCAGCGCGACAGTATTGGACGAGCTGATGCCCAGGACAACCCTCGGCATCGACTACTTCTCCAAGTCTCTCATGGAAGCAAATCTTTCTGCAGAACGTTTTGTTAGTGTCGTCGCACCACCTACCGCATCGTCATCTTGGGTACGTAAACTGGCGTGCACGCAGAACTCTACATTACAGCGGCTCGATCTCTCTCTTGCGCGCGTACCAACGTCTGTCTTGTTGCAAGAGCTGGCCATGCTGCCGCGATTGACGCACCTTCGCTTGCCTAGACAGATTTTACGAGACGAAAATCTAGAGCACCTCGTGGCTGCCATAGTTTATGCCGATCTACTTCCATGTCTTCGAGGACTTGATGAAAATGTGCGTCAGGCTATGGATCGCCTGGAGAAGTCCTATCTCATGCAGCTCGACATGGTCATGTTCCTGCTTCAAAGTACCAACCCCGGAGCTAATACTCGTGTCAGCGCGTAGTAAAGTGGTGATATGCATCGCATCAAATTCATTAAGTCGTCGTGATATGGTTATATCGTTGGTGCGCTAGTTTTTGCGAGAAGTGTGCTTGGTGAAAAGACCCATCATCGGAATTTCCTCGAGCTCGCGACGTGAACACAGATACTCTCCCAGCAAAACCGTCACACATAGTGCCACGAGATGCACGAGCCACCAATCCCACATCTTGGGGAATTCCTGAAGCATGGAAAGAACATCATCACTTTAACCACCATTTCATTTGCTAATAATAGAGGACGCACGGAATAGAAACACTGTACTAGGAAGTCGATGAAGTAGAGTGTGACACCAAAATCCAGACACTTTTTGGCGCGCTCGACAAACAGCATAAGGCACAAAGCACTAGAAAGAAGTCAGGAAACCATGCGTAGAAATAGAGGACGTGAGTTGGCACCTACCTGACAAAGCTGGTAGCTATTATAGCGAAACAATTTTTAAGTCCATTGACCGTCGTGATTGTCTGCGTGTGGTAGGCAAAGAATTGGTCCAACGTGACGTGGGCACCATGGCAAATACCCAATATGAGACCCTGAGCTACATAATGCGAGCACTGTTGGATGGCAAATATTTGTACCATGCAAAAGCCCACATTAAAAAGCTGCCGAATTAGATAAGAAAATGTAACACACCTGCAGGGAGAGAATCTGCAGTATAATGAGCTTTGGGGCCCACTGCGCGGCACCGTAAAATTTCGGCATGTGTTTAAAACTATAATACAGGATAATTTCGTAAGGGACCGACTAGGTGCACACCCCCCCATTCAAATATCTAGTCGGTCCTATTAAAAGGATCGCCCTACCCGCACCCCCCCTCGCACCCCCCACGTGACTTTCGACCAATAGAAATATTAATATACAGAGGCCTCGTTATTAATGAAGCTACCATTATATTAGCACCTCAGTCTTCAACCAATGAAGACGCATGTGGGCAGAACCACACCTAACTCGTCATCCTTCAGACCATCGTAGACCCCGGCGGGGATATCGTTGTGCTTAACGCCAGGAGTAGGTGTGGCTACAAACTTTGCCGCTTGCATGCGTACTTGCTCAAGCTCTGTCTCAAGCAGGTTGTTGGTCTCGAGGCGACCTTCGGCGATACGAGTTACGTGCTCCACCTGGCAAGACAGCATTATCAGTCGAAGCACACAGCTTATAATTACAACTTCATCTCAAATGTCCACCTGTAATCGCAGCAGAAGCACGTCGTTCTTGAGTCTTTCGCACTGCTGCGTAAGTGCCTCAATCTCTGGACTCATCATCTGGTGCAGCGCAAAACTGCCCAGAATTCCCATTATGAGTAGCCCCACGATGCTGTTAGACCACTGGCCGCTCTGCGCATTGGCAGTATTGACACGCGGGTGAAATAGCGCCAGAAGCGAAACTGCAACAGGTGGTACAATCACCAGTAGCTGCTGAACTCGATGGAAGACTATTAGGGTTGGGCTCTGAAAAAAAGGGAGACCATCATCACAAATACTGATGCTGGTGCTTGGTGTACAGGTGGTGATTGGAGCGGAAGCATCAGATAAGGTAGACATCGAAGAATCGGTACATTTGGTACTGTTTGACTTCCCATGTTGGTAAATTTTGGTTACGCACATAAAGTTTCATGAAAAAATAAGGGTGGTGTGCACGTAGCAAATGGGGGGTGTGCACCTAGTCGGTCCCTTTCGTAATAGTACTCATCTATATATATAATAAAATTTGATCCGTCTTTTCGTGTACGTAGCTCGATGTATACAAAAAACTATATGTTTGGTGTACGTAGCTCTCATTTTGATTGGATGAAATTGACTGACTTACGTAGAATAGCATCGAAGACGCGGAAGCGGAGGAAATCAAGTTGGAGGACACTGAATATGGGGAGGAGTAGGAAGAAAAGCGCACCACTGTTATGGAAGAAGAGCAATATGATGAAGACGTCGAAGATGACGACGACGACGACGAAAATGAAGACGACGAAAAAGAACCAGACGGTCGTCGACGTTTGTCCAAGAAAATGCGTTACCATAATGCGCACGACTTGCATGTTGCAAAGATAAAGAAATTGGATGCGCTAGACAAAATAGATGATGCTGAGGATGACTTGATGAAGGCTTAGTAAAAGGCGACGGAGTAGAAGTGGATGATGCGAAGAAAGCCATGGCTGCTACTGAAAGCGAAATGGAGGAGGCGGAGGAGGAAATCGAAGATGCAGAATTGGAGGAAGAACTGGAGGAGTAAATCGAAGATGCAGAATTGGAGGAAGCAGTGGAGGAAGAAGTGGAGGAGGGAAAGTAGTTGGAGGTCGCTGAGGATGGGGAGGAGGAGGAAGAAGACGAGAGCGACGATGAGGATACTATTGACACCATAGAGAAGCAAAAAAAATCCTCGACATAAGTCAAAGTCGGTACAGAAAGAAGACGACGACGACGAAGATGATGATGACGACAACGTAGAACAAAATCAAATCTCGCCCCCAGGCAAGAAACCATCAAAGATATCGAAGTCTGAAGCAAGTCAAAGTCAGAAACTATTATATATAGATAATGTATATCTATTTGCCGTGGCTTCGCATTTTTTCTCAGATCAACCCCAATTTACATTCTGCAGTGTTACAAATATTACATTTATTGCCCCGTTGGTACAACGGGGCACTATGCTAGTCTATCTATATATATGAAAGAATTCATGTCACGCCGCTCGACCGTCGGAGCGTTCTGATTGGCCAAATTATTAGTCCAACAAATCAGCCGACAATGACAATGAGCGGAACCTTTCGTTGCTTCTACCTTTTACCCAACTGACATATAATCCATAATTTCTCTTTCCGAGTTTTTATAAAGTAGTTGGTGGATGTCCTGGCTGCTGGGAACTCGGAGGGCCGCCCTGTGGTGGAATCAAGCCGGGATAGGAGGAACCGCGTTGCGCGGGAGTGTTACGCAAACCGCACGCCAGAGCAAATTCAACTGGCGAACGCACGTCTTCGAGAAAGGGCGGCAGAACGTCTTCAGCTTCAGGCGCCCGGTGTCCCTGTGCAGGAGGAGGTCGCGCAGAACGAGGAACCATCACACGGTACCGCTCAAGAAGAGCCCGCGGCAGAACTCATACCAGAAGAACATCGTGCGGACATGCGCCGTCAGCAAGAAAGAGTACGCCAATCCCGACGACGTGCTAACCTTGCCCATGCCCTAAAAGTTGTACCTCTTTCCCGGCGATCATTTGACGGCAGTGACGTCAATATCCGTCATACACTGGGACGTATGGCGGTTATTTGAGCTATCTCGGGATTTGCCTTGAACGGGATGTGTTCTCGCATAAGCAACTGTATGTTGCATTTTCGCGGGAAACGTCTCCACCCAATGTGCATGTGCTATTGGCCGATGACAATCAAAACGGGTACATGAAAAATGTCGTGTACACTGAAGCTCTTCTTTAGGTACTTCATTCGGTTGCTGATCAAAGCTTCGCCGTTTTTGGGATCGCCATGGAAGGAGGTCTCATCAATAATTTCTTTTATTTCCATTATAAGATTTTTTTGTTTTTCTTTTTCCTCCCCTGACCCGTTGCTACAACGGGTACATTATCTAGTTGTATATAATATTTTTGAAAAATCTAATATATTAGAAATTGATCATTTTAAGGGGAATTTTATAAAATCCCCCGTTCCTGGAAAATAATTACCAAAAGTACCCCTTTTAAAAAATGGAGCGTATTACAAACCCATTTTCGCCTGGCACCTTGTGTTTGAATGAATGGCTGAAGCGCGTCAAGCATTGAAAGCTTTCTATCTGAAGTACATTGTTGGTATGTCTTAGCTAAAAGTGAGCCTGCAAAATTGCTCGCCGTTTGTCCTAATGCTGCTGAAGGGCATTGCAGTATTCGCATTAGCATCCGTAAAAAGCATGACAACAGCTTTAAAATGGTGAAATGCAACAACAGCGATGATGTTTCCGGCCGCATGAAAGCTGTTGCATCGATTGACTTTCTCATTGCCGACATGAAGCCCATGACGGACCATTTTTCGTCAAACAAACCCGCCGACGTACAAAGCAGAGCGCTTCTAGAAAATGGAATCGATGTTCCGTACCGTACATCCTGGGCCTCACTCAACAAAATCTAGAGACAAGATACATATCAGATGAAACGATCATTCCAGTTAATTGGTAGTTTTCTCGAATTGTTCCGGCAGGAAAACGCACATATCTCGTCGGCTCTGCAAACTGACGGCAACACGTTTCAGCGTGCATATCTGTGTCTCGCAACCGATACCCATGTACTTGATTTCTCAAGGAATATAATGGTTACTGAAGGATGTCATATACAAAGCGAATATGGTGGTTCTTGGAGCTTGCGCCAACGATGGATTGGGACGCATGTTGTCAATCTCCATCGCTCTGAAATCGATTGAAAACCAAGAGAATTGGGAATGGTTCTTCCAACAAATCAAGTCATCTTGTATCCTTTCTCATGAGTCGAAGTTTTACGATGATTCATGATAGAGAAAAGGGATTGCAGGCTGCCATGCGGACTGTCTTTCCTCATGCAGTAGAAGCTATATGTTGCCTCCACATCGAGAAGAACATAACGGCATGTTATAAGACCAAAGTAAATGGTCTGCTGTGGAAACCAACAAAATCTTGCACCGATATTAAGTTCATGGAGGCCATGGATGATAACAAGACTGAATCGTGGGAAGTGCACTATTATCTAGAAGATATCGGGCCTGACAAGTGGGCGTTGATTAGAGCGCCACAGATGAGATATGGAATCGTAACCGGCAACTGGGCTGAATCAATAAACAGCTGGCTGTCCAATATGCGTGAAAATTCTCATCTTCAAACTGTGGTGAAGTGCTATTGAAAAATTTGACTAGCATGTACCAGCGTACCAGTTGTCAAGTCGGAGCGATCGGGTTGGCTAAAATTATGGAGTTTTTTGGGCCAATCGTGTGCTTGGAGTGTTTTGTAAGCAGATTTAAGGTAAGGCACACGGTTTTGCATGTAGTTTACATATTGGATTTTAATTTGTTATTAAATATAGTGTTCGTATTACATTGGGTTGTATAAGTCGCCGCTCTGCAGGAGTCATTGGGATCAGAGGGCTAACACGGTCCCCTCTTGCTCATATAATTCCGTCCAGGAAACAGCTCCACCGGAAGTATCACGACGGAAAGCTCCCATTACGTTCACTCACCCTTCAAGCCCCACACGTTTGGAACGTGTTCTTCTTTATTGTATTGGCTGGGTTACTCACTGCGATCTGCAGTCAAGTCCCAAGATTCTATTGGCTGGGTTACTCACTGCTTTTGCAGTCAAGACCCAGATTTTACCCGCATTTGGAGTGACGATTTCCGCTCCACCTGCAGATCGGATACATTGGATTATCTTTTCGTTGGTTTTTCGGTTCAAGTAACCCATAAGCGGAACACCCATATTGGTACCTGCCAAGATCCCACTAAGCGACGGTCCACCGAGTGTGTGACCACCCAAACCAATGGGTAACAAGGTGAGATGGAAGATAAACCGGACTAGGCGTCCTGCAGTGCCAATAGGTCGCCCGATAGGCATCCAGGCGAAGGTTCGCGAGATACCCCCCCCGTAAGTTGGTCGACTGGGCACGATGGTGGTCAAGTTCCGGACACTTCGGTGTTCGATTCCGAACTGGACTCCACCACAAAATCTTGCTAGGTTTTGCCCATAAAATAGTCCAAATGATCAAGGAACGATTCGACGAGGCTCTTGCCGAAACAGACTCTATTCCGAAGGCTGTTCACCAATGTTATCGGAATTTTTTGGCTTCTGTGTCGTGTGGAACCGTCAGGAACTATGAAGATCAAACATTCACTGTGGAATTCGGCAACCGCAATAATTACACCATCGTGAAAGTATACAAAAAGTCTTGCTCTTGTGGAGGTCCTTCGCTGTATGGATTCATTTGCATCCATCTTGCAGCCGTTATTAGTCAGCAAAACTTGCCGCTGAATGATTACATCGATATATAATGCCACATAGAGACGCTGCTTTTGCTTTATCAGTACAAGATGAAGCCGGTAGAGCTCGAAAAAAATGGTGTCGGATGGTGTAACAAGTCTACCTGTGATATTGAAGAGAGTTGGGCGACCTCGCAAGAAGAAGATCAGGAGCCGCGGTGAAGTTGAGGAGGAAGAGAAGCTTACTTGTTCGCGATGCCATGAAAAAGGCAAATATGTTACAACATGTCAAAATATCTTGCCTTCCCCAGCAGCCTCTATTGTCCAAGAATAAGGATCTTCGTCGCGAGAAAAAAAAAAGAGTTGTCGTCTGTGCGAATTGAGGAGGAAATCATTATAAGAAGACACCTTGTCCTAATTAAGGAATCTTTTTAAAAGGGGTAATTATTTTCCAGGGAAGGGGGATTTTTTAAAATTCCCCTTATTTTAATATTATGAATTTAAAAGATATAGGGTCGCCCTACCCGCACCCCCCCCTCCACCCTAGGGGCACCCCCACGTGACTTTCGACCAATGGAAATACTAATATAAATCTATAACTTCGCTCATTGGTTGAAAACCTAAAGGCTTTAATTTGGAGCCTATCGGTTAATCCATCGTTGAAACTTAAAGGTAGACACTAGTGATGTTTATTCATAGCTCGGGTTGGTTTTATTATCTGCAATATACGTCGCCGCCTCGTTTTAAGCAGGCTCTCTCCTTCTATACTTGCCAATCTATTCACTCATGGCGAGGTCAAAACTCGGAAAGGTGATTGTACGCGTCGCGCAAAACGTCATGAGGTGCGAAGAAGACAATGCGGAAATAATTGGTCATGCCAAAACACTACACTATTGAACGCAGGACAAAGCACCAGAATCAGTTCTCTTCACGACAATGGCACGATTGACATGATAGTTGGTTACCTGTCCAGGAAGCACAAACACAGATTCTTCCTCGAGTAACTTTTGCGTAAAGTTAAAGTCGTCGTTGATCGTCGTGAGGACGTCCGTTTGAACTTTCACCTTTCACCACGGAAACGTTCCTGAAAGAACTGTGGTGAAGTGGAAATAAATTTTATGTTTATCGCATATAAGAGATGGTCGGCGGTAGTTATAAATTCACTGTATAATTTTTACTATGCCAACACCCTACATGCTAGCACGATGTTGCCTTTTATGCTGGTGAACTCTTCAAACACTGAACATTAGCAACAAAGATTGTGTTGGTCCTTCATTATACGAACAATGTGAGCATTCAGTGTGGAATGGTGCTGTGGAGAAGCGTGCCCAAAATTTGGCACACTTCTGGTCAAGTTTTGTCGAGGCATTTGGTCTAATTTCGGATTGGTTTAAACAAGGGGGGCTTCTCAGCCTATCAGACTCAAGAAGTGTCAAGAACGCAAGTTTTGGTGAG
>CM047584.1:2330791-2352510 GCA_026184515.1 Peronosclerospora sorghi | reverse complement strand
CTCACCAAAA
Organism: Peronosclerospora sorghi; assembly: GCA_026184515.1. Classification (NCBI taxonomy): domain Eukaryota; phylum Oomycota; class Peronosporomycetes; order Peronosporales; family Peronosporaceae; genus Peronosclerospora; species Peronosclerospora sorghi. The sequence continues at coordinate 2,352,500 of CM047584.1, read as the reverse complement.
CTTGCGTTCTTGACACTTCTTGAGTCTGATAGGCTGAAAAGCCCCCCTTGTTTAAACCAATCCGAAATTAGACCAAATGCCTTGACAAACCTTGACCAGAAGTGTGCCAAATTTTGGACACGCTTCTCCACAGCCGCCCCTGAGTCAGACCGTGTCGCACAACGACAACGGTCTGACCTCGTCCATCAAATTCAGTTGAACCTTGGTCATTCAGACCTTTCCGACATGGAGCAACCACCTTTTTCATCCGTTCCAGGTACTTGCACTGCTGGACTTGACATTCTTGTATTTCCTTAACGACCGTTCTTGTAGGCACCTCGCATACCACGTCATCGCATGTCACTTCGCCCGTCCGGTCGGTCCGGTCTGGCATCCCCCATCGTTCACTGCACCTTAGACATCGGCAGGGCATCAGACCGGGACCGACGCGCAGTTGCAAGACGCACTTGAAGAGATCGCACGTCTTCAGGAACAGATTGCTCAACAGGCGACACAACGTAAGCATGCATGTCCGGTCTTCACCTTGGACCTGTTCTAACCTTCGTTTGTCTTCAGCCCGTATACCTCCAGCCCGTATACCTCCTGGCATCAGCAAGGCGATCAATGCCCTGATTGCCGCCGATCGGCAGTCGAACGCGCATGACCTCCAGCTGCGTCAGATTTTTACCGGACTAATAAACGCGCGCAATAGGTTGACCCGCTTGGAGGCTCATCAGCTTCATCTTCGGGAGCAGCTTGTGCTGGTCCAACAGCAGCAAGCAGAATACCTGCTTGACCAGAACACGTTGAGAATTCAAAGCGACGACCTCGAGAGGCGTCTCACTGAGCTCCGAATTTCGATTCAAGACCAGACCGAGGAGGTCCAGTATTGTGAACGCAAGTCGCACGATTGGATGCAGGCAGCGAACGGTCGTCGGGCGGTATTAAAGAATGTCATCAGCGCTTGGTTGACCTGTTGCGTCCTCGTCGGCATCCGGTTGCTGCCTCCAGCGTAGACCGGTCTGCGTCGGCCGCCTTCGTGGACCTACACCGGGACCAAGACAAAGGCCGTTCATTGGCCGAAATTCCCCAGCCCAAAATTCGTCAAAAGTCTAAGAAGCGCGCGGACGCGCCGAGTCCCTCGACGGCGCAGGGCACAGCGCGCGACCCTGAACTCGAAGGGAAGCGTGCGGTGCCTCGTAAGCGAGCCAAGATACAGGCGCCCCTCATGGGCCCAAGCTTGGACGAGGATGACGACATAACATCTCCAAAAACCAAGCGCCCTCGACCGCCGGTGCTGACCGTGCCAAGTATTCAGAGGTCTCGTCCTAAGATGAATCCGGTGAAGACTCTGGTGATTCGGAGTTTGCTGTCCCCATCCCAACCAAGTCGCGAACAAGTCCACATGAAAGTTTTGTTCAAGTTGCATCGACTTCGGAGCAGACCAAGAAGACCGGTCCGCATGGTGGCGTTCCACCACATCATGCGTCGACAAAGTCAACACCTACGGTCTTGCCTGGGACGTCCAAGCTCCACAAAGATACTTTGTTGTCCAACGTGGCAATCTACAGTTCTTCCCTTCCGCCACGAACGCGTGAGGATACTTTGCCGTGGTCGCCAGGGAAGATCGGTTGTTTACGCCGGTCCACCCTGACCAAGCAGCTCCTGGCCCGGTCTTTCTCCCGTCCAGACCATTGGCTTTTCCCACCGGCGAAGAAAGTTCCTGCCGAGTCGGAATGGCGGCCGGACTTGATCACGTCGGCACAGATATCCTGCTTGTACGCTGACGAGCCGTGGAAGATTTTCGAGCATCCCAAGCTGGGGTTCATCTTCCACTCGACTCCGTGGGACAAGACTCAAGCCATCTGGGAGGAATCCCACTATCTGGTGCTTCCCCCTGAACGAGTTCGGCAAGACCCTGGCTTGGCGACCATCCAGAACAAGCGCAAGCGACGTCGTATCAGAGCGGGTGAGGCCTGGCAGTCCCTGTGCCAATATGTTTTGGACGGGATGCTGGCCCACGAGTGCGACGTCGATGTGTTCTTATATCCAGTTGTACTTCATATGCCGCGGCGTCGAGTCGAGAGGACCCGGCTGCTGGCTGACGGTGGCACATGGTACCCCGGTCTTGGGTGCATTACACCGGTCTTGGACCTCAAGGATGCTTTGGTCCAACTAGACCAACAAGAACCTTGGCGTAACCAGTACCAGGACCAAGTTGAAAAGCATCCGTCGTTGACCGTCGGCCGTCTGTGGGATGATGGCGAGTGAGGTCGTAAGTAGTCGACCAGATAACACTTAATATATATCATCGTTCTTTTTCAAATGTTCGTTCATCAAATCACTTGAGCTAATTCCACCACTTACTCCAGAGTTGCACTAGACACGTTATCACCAACCGTTCCACTTACATCGCGAAAAAACAATCCACGTTCGTCACTCCACTATTCCAATTCGTCACATATTCACAATACACAATACACAAGACACAAGACCTTCCACCTCTTCACATCGGTCGGGAAGACCGATGCTACTGCATGTCTTGGTCTTGGTCTTCATGGGTCTGCATCACTGCGAAACGGTTCCGAATGACTCAGTCCCGTTAGAATTCTCGTAGTAGTGCTCCACAGTTCAGTTCGGACTCATCGATCCAAGTTGTTTCATCATGGTCCTTCCATCGGACCAGATATTCTCGGCGGGTCCGGCCGAACCTGGTCTTCTTGACCGATCGGACATCTAAGACCTTTTCCACTTCAAATTCGTCCTTCTCCAGCGGTCGTTCCCAACTGTCCTCCGGCAGTAATGCGTCATCGAAATCAAACCGTTCTGCCTCGTCTACTAGACAGGGCATTTTGGGACGATCAGGAAATTCTCGGACCAGTTTTAACTTGGACACACGTACGATCGGGAAGACCTTGTAGTCCGTACCGGTTGTTACTAGTCGGGCAGCGTGTTCACCAATCAGCTCGGCAACACGGAAAGGACCGTGCCACATGTGAGCCAGCTTCTTCGCATAGCCTTCCTTCACTCGGTATAGGTACAACCATACCCTCTCCCCTGGTTTTATACCGTGGGGTTGGACCTGGTCGTTGTTCCGGTCTGCCCGGTCTTGTGTAGCTTGACGTAACTTTTCGTTGACAATTTCTCTTGCATGCTGGTAATGTTTCTGGACCTGCATGCGCCAACGTCGAGCATCACGATCGCGGGTCCGAGTGCAGCCAATAGGTATCGCGGCTTCAAGAGTGGACCGGGGGTCCCATCCATACGCAAGATAAAAAGGCGTTTCTCCTCGGACCCGATCGGTCGACGAGTTGAGTGCAAACACCAGCCTTTCTGCGTATTCGTCCCAATCGCGCTGGTCTGGATCGGCAACGTACATCTTGATTGCTCTTGTAATAGTTTGTACCATACGTTCTGCCGATCCATTCGCTTGCGGATGATATGCAATCGTCGCGCTCTGTTTCTGGCCCAGCATATTGTCAAACGACCGGAACACCTCGGCCATGAAACCGGGTTCTCTGTCGTGTCTGATGAACTCGCTGGCGCCGAACCTTCGGAACACGCATTCTTCGTAACTTTTAGCGATCTTCTCGGCAGACCGGGACGCACTTGCCTTCGCAATAACTAGACCGGTGAACAGGTCTACCCAGATCAACAACTCAGTATTGCCGCGCGTCGATCTGGGCAGTGACGGTATGTGGTCCATCGCTATGACCTGGAAGGGTAGGTAGCCTCGATATTTCCGGGTGATCGGCCCTTGATTACCGGTCTACCCTTTCCGGTCTCGCAATCCGTACAACAATCCACATATTTCTGTACACTTCGGAAAAGACATCTCCAGTGAAAGTGGGACCTGATCTTGTGATACGTTCTGCCTATGCCCTGATGTCCCCCTTCTAGACTCACATGGTAGTGATGGAGGACATCCGGCTGCAGCAACTCATGTATCACCAATTTCGCCAATCGGTCCCGGTCTGCACTGTCTTGGTCGGCATCGCGGCAGTAATATAGTAAACCATCCTCATCCACTTCGTAACTGTCTGCGATCTTGGCACATTATTTCTCTTGACCATTCGTCAACTTAGACAATTCACCGCGCAGGTAGGTCTTCAAATTCACAATCCATTCTTCTTCGTCCTGCGCCTTGAGGATCCGTTCTGCCCTTAGTCGTTGCACAACAGATTCACTCAACCGTTCCTTTGGGAACGGTTGGTGGGACTTCCGAGCTTTCGGTCTAGTCGCGACCATTACATGCACCTGGTCCGGAGCGTTCTTGGGTCCGATCACCTCGGGGAGCCAGTTTATATTCACCAATTCATCCAGAACGTCCTTCTCAGTGATCGTAGCCCCGGTCTGGTCTCACATGGCCTTGGTCGCGAGGTAGTCGGCGCTTCTGTTCCAGTCCCGTTTCACGTGCAACAGCTCGTGGTTGGGATGGTATTTCAATGCCTTCATTACCCGATCATTTAATGACCTCAGCCGTGGAGCCTTGCAGTCGATCTCTCCGGTGATCTGCCTGATCACTAGGTTGGTGTCACCACATATGATGACTCGCCCCTTCTCTTGCGACGACAGCAGGTCCAGACATAGAAGTAGACCTCGGTACTCTGCCTCGTTAACAGTAATATCCGGCGTGAAATCGGCAGCGGCTGCAACTATAGACCATTGTGGCAACTTCCACAATATTGCACTATAGGCGCCGACCTTCTTCTTCACGCTTGCTGATCCGTCCAAACTTAAGACCAAGAGCTCTTCATCATGGTCGACGGTCGGTGGCGGTCTCGAAACTGACTGCCGAGGTTGCTTCCTCGGGTCAATCGCTATCAATGCCTCGTCCACTTCAGACCGAGGGGTGATACTGGCAGCTAATGTGCCCAATATCTCTTCCTCGTCCCTGGTGCACTTAACGACCTCGAGGGTCGACTGCGACAAGACCGCCGACCATCTGCCTAGACGTCCGTCCATCCCATTTGCTGATAATAGCCAGGACAAAGTAAACCGCCTTGGCAGGACCTTTATAGGTCGGCCGACCTGCAGGTTGTAACACACATCCAGAATTCGTAGCAACGCCAGAACTTCTTTCTCGACAATTCCATAGTTCACTTCATTTGGCTTCAGCGTCCTGCTCGTGAACGTGACGGAATGGTACACACCATCATGATCTTGTACTAGAGTGGCCGAAATGGCCCACTGACTAGCATATACAATAATGGTCGGGACCTTTTCGTGATCGAAATGCTTCAAAATCGGTGCCGTCACCATCTTAGCCTTCAACATACCAAAAGCAAACTTTGCACGCTTCATATGGTCTTCGGCCTCCACTTGCGGACAATCTGCAGCAAGACCAGAGTCGGCGCCCCCATGTAAAGTTGCCCGATCTTCTTCGCGCAACATATGGTAGTCCACTTCCCGGAGCTCATACAACACAGCCGCGTAGATAGCAAAATCTTCGATGAAGCGGCTGTAGTATTTTAAACTTCCTAGGAAGGACTGCATTGCCTTCAGAGACTTGGGAAACGGCTTAACGAATGCAGGTCCTTAGGATTAGCCTCTAGACCATTTTGCGAGACCATATGACCTAAATAGGCGACCTTGGACATACCAACCTCCGCCAACATCGCCACCAAATTCTTGACGAGCAGTAATGGTCGATCACTCTGGATCGGCTCGGTAGTGGGACCGAGAAGATGGTCGGGGATATGGAGGTCCAACACCCGAAAGACCTGGTTTTGGCGAACAAATCGCTTCAATTCAAAAACATAATACATCTTGTCCAGGTCTTGTTCGGTGATAGCCTCATCCCCGACCTTCGACTTTTCTTCGAAGTCGTCTTCGTCGGGTGGCATTCCCAGCCCTTTTCTGGGCACCTTGGGTACCTTGGGGACTTTAGGGAGGTAGACCGGATCGTTCCAGTCAGCCTCCAAGTAATTTTCATCTTTTAGTTTTCCATCAATTTTTTTCATTCATACACATAGGATCGGGACCAAGGTCCTGATCCTTTCCGGAACTATAGCAAGACCTGCTATAGTCCCGATCGGCTCCGGTGGGAGCCTTTTGGGGAGGAAAAAACTTATTAATCCCGATCTGGTCCTCCACCAGGCCAGATCGGACATCGCCATCTTTATCAACAACGAGAACGTAAGGCGATAGCCTTTCCTTACGTCCTCTCCACAACGACTCCATATTCAAATCATTCAAATCTTCGAATCCAATTTTTGATGGAATATCAGCACGGTGATATCCACGATCACCAAGTGATCCGGGCACGCGCACCATTGTGGTGGAGTCAAGTTCGAAATCGAAAACATTAGCATCGATAACCTGACTACAACCATAGCGCCCAGCCTTCCAACTTTCGGAGGGGGTACTCCGCGGACCACCACTCGAGATATGGTCCGATCGTCCGCTGCAAGCAGACGACTGGTCGTCATCAGAACCCACTTGGTCCGATTGTTTAGTGTCCATCTCACCTTGTGTACCCGATGGAATGGGCTAGTTACACACTCGGTAGATCGGGATCGCAGATTGGATCGAACCGGTCTTGAATATAGAAGACCGATCTGGGTAGGTATCTCTGGGGCGGAACTCTTCCCCCAGACACAAACAGACCAAAAACACTTCCAAGAGATAACTTCCAATAGGTCGATCGTCCAAACGATCAAGACCTGACCAATACGAACTAAGAGAGGGTAGACCGACCGTTCCGGTCTAGCCCCTGACCAATACGAAATAAGACCAAAACCGGTCTAGTTTCCAACCAATATTAAAACAAGCCAATATGTCCGCATAAAGACCCAATATGCTCGTGGAACTCCACAAACGATGTCTACACGCCAAGACCAATCCAGTGAATAGCACGTTCCAAACGTACTTGAGTTGAGGTGTTGAGATCGCCAAATCGTACTCCCGTCGAGGGACTTCCGGTGGGCCAAAGTGCGCGTGCGGCGCGTCCAGACCGGGTATAATGGGCGAGAGGGGATAATTCGACCCTCTGCCCCCAAGCACTCCGCGGCGGGCGGAGGCGACTAGTGTACTAAAAGGGAAGAACGGCGACCCCTAGCTGTGGTGTGAACCAAGACCAGAAGAGGTTTCAGCCACTTATCCGAAAACTAAAAGATTTCCTTACTTAAAGGTATAACTTCTGTCCTAAAAGGTAAAACCACAACTAAAATACTACTACCCTATAGTCCCTAAATGTACCCCCACAAAAATATGTAAAATACCCAAAGCCGGGTGACTCACCAAAACTTGCGTTCTTGACACTTCTTGAGTCTGATAGGCTGAAAAGCCCCCTGTTTAAACCAATCCGAAATTAGACCAAATGCCTTGACAAAACTTGACCAGAAGTGTGCCAAATTTTGGGCACGCTTCTCCACACAGCAGCGGAACTCTAGGGGCCAAACGCGAACCAAACGTGGAGAGGTGAGAGCACTGCTCAATCACACTCTCAAAACCAAAAACTTTACTGAAGACCACCGCTGACACAGCGGGCGGAGTTGCGGAGTGAGTTCCCAACACTCTACGTCTGCCGGTGGGCCAAAAATGCACTAAGTGCTCCCGCCCGGGACGTAGAGGTATATACTAGTGAGGGAGGCGCAAAGGTGCTGTCCCTAAAACGATCTGCTAGATCGAACGCAAAAGGAGAACTTTATTATTGCTTAAATACTAAGAACTACCAATTTCCTAATATCCACCAATCAGAACTACCCGTTCCAGCGTCCTCCGTCGACCAGTCGACCTGATTTGTCCGTCGTCCGTCGCCGCTCGTCGATGTTTGCGGAGTACCTGTACGTAATCTTCCCATCTTCCTATGCCCTGTCTATGTCCTGACTATGTGCACCACGGTTGTACACGCAACTGTATACGCCGTGGTACCCACAATCCTATACGATTACGTACCGATTCTGACCGTAATCGCCCCCCCCTAAATCAGGCCCTATAATAAGGCACTATAATAGGCCTTATAATAAGGCCCGTTATTGGGCCCAATTATAACACGCTTTGCGACACCAAGAACTGGAAGTTTGTTGGAATATGTGGATAAGTCACGTCGCCATTTAATTTTATTAACGCAATATGGTTAACAATGACGATGGTAATATGAAGAGTGAGCCTATGAGTGCTCCATGAATTAGAATTAAGATGTGAAATTTGTGTATGAATGAGATCGTACGAAGAGAAACCTGTCAGGGTGATTAAGGTGTGAAACCTGTACGGCAACAACAAAGATCGTACGAAGAGAAACCTGTCAGGGTGCTAAAGGTGCGAAACCTGTACGGCTACTGTAAAATAAAACGAAGAAAACATGTATATCGAGGGCGACCGTACGAAGAGATACCCGAAAGGGTCCAGCAGATGCAAAACTTGTATGGAGAGTCACGAGACGTTACGAAATAAAAAAATAAATAAGCCATGGGGCAATAAACTGAGCACAGAGGAAGACGAAAAGTGTAACAGGACTGATCCTGTTACAGGCTTACACTGTAATTGCGAGGAAGCGCGCAATACAATTAGGGCAGGATTAGTTGATAACAACTAATCCTATACTAGAAGTAAATATAAATATTTACTTAGGCCTAAGAACGCAAAATTAAGATTGTTTATTTAATGGGTGGTTTAGAGGCTAATAGTATAGTAACTAACTAATTAATATAATAATATCAAGTCTTTAACTAACTGTACTATTAGTTAACCCACATGATTCGGTATTTATACCGAATCGACTTTTCCTTCTTAGATTATAATAACTTATAATCTCTTATTTAAATTTCAGGCAACGCGTCTGAAATTAAACTGTGATATTCTAACTTGAATATCAATTATGTAATGGCACCCCATTACATCACCCCCAACTTAAGGTGGTTGGCCAATAATAACTATTATTTTGGCCAATCATGGGTGGTACTTGTTGGTCGGAATTTCTCATTCACCAACTGATTGACCATCGACTCGATGGTCAAAGCACACGGCGGCGCTCTAAAGAGCGCTGCTGAAAACAATGAAGGAGCTTCTTCCTCCGCCTCAGCACTAGGTGCTGAGGTGTTGAGTGACAACGGTGACGCTGCATTAGCAGCGTCAACTACGCAAAGGTCGGAAGACGTACAGTCTTCGACCACAGATGCTGCTAAGGCGGCATCTGGCAAGAAACAGGGAGATGTTGCTAATGCAACATCTCGCACAATGGCAACTTCCAAATGGCGTGTTGCCAAGAGGGCCATGTTCGGGAGTTCTGACTCCGAACAAAGTGATGGGGATACAGCTGTCCCCACTAAAGGATCTAGCGAGTCGAAACTCGCTAGGTGCTCATCGCCTAACAGCGATGACGACTCTGGTGTCGCTGTCAGCTATGACAGCGACAATGATTATCACAGGTGGTTGCGGGAACGCAGAGCCCCACCTGGACCAAGTACTTCTCCACGTCGGGGTGATTTAACCCCGGCGCGTGGTGTTGAAGAAGGCGGTGCTCCGCCTGCTAAAAGAGCTCGAACAGAAGCGGCGCCTGCCGCTTCTAAAGCGTATCATCGTACGGAACCACATGTTCTGTACAGAGTGGGGTTTTGAACCCCTGGCTGGGCTATTGCCCCCAACAGTGGTGGTCACCGTAAACGGGACTGCCAGTATGCGTTGTTCGATATCAACGTGCTGGATGACTGCGAAGACATCCAGTCACGTCGATTCGATCGAAGTACAGACGATAGACGTCTGTACTTTATTGACCTCTTTTTCCAGGTTCGATATTATTCGAGCCGGAAAGGGTCAAGGAAGAACAGGGACGATAAAGACGTCCTGACTCATAGTTGGAATGCTTTTGTTGACAACTACAACAAAAGCCTAGATGATTACGTGAATAAAGTTCACGTAATGCGCGAGCGCTTTTTAAAGCACTCACGAACAGGCAAAATGGAATACATCCATTTTGCTTGCATCAAAGAAGGGTTAAAGTGTGGTGTCCCTTCTCACCTCGTTTGCCCGCGGTGTACGCAGGGCGCTCCACGTCTGTCAGAGGAGGAGTTGAGGGGGTATGGTGGTTTTTCCGTTCCCGCCAAAATTCAGGGTTTAATTGATACCCTGAATGCATCAACACCTACTGATGATACTACTTCGCATTAAGAGTTTGAGACTTCTTCTCAAACTCAGTCAAAAGTTCTGGGGCGTCGGCCCTCAGAACCTCAATCGGTTCCCAAGAGTCGAACTCTTGGGGATATCCCAGCCAGCGTACCAAGTACTCGGTACGCTGCCCCTTCTTCAAAGGCACCGAGCGCTTCGAGATCAAGCGCTCGAGATGTATCGCTTATCCCCCTGATTATCAATCAGGGGCGGCGGAGGTTGATAATTACCTCGCCGTTGTTGTTGCGGAGCATGGTTCTTCGCTCCGCAAGCTCGAGGAGGGTTATTCCTCCTTGGGCAGCGATATGTCTCACTGTGTGAAGACATATCGGTCTCTTCGCGAGGATGTCCGCGACATCCTCGGGGCGCACACTGCCCTCCAGCAGAAGAATGATCTTCTGTACATTGAGCTTTCCCTCTATAAGGGAGAGCTCGATCGGCGCACGGCTGATCTTGAGCAGTCGAAGGCGGAGGTAACGACTCTCCGCTCTGCTCACCAACGGCTGGAAGCCGATTACAAGTCTCTCTTGGGAGACTTGGAGAAGCACGGTATCTTCCGTGGTTCTGCGTCTCGTCGTAAGACGAAGACGAGTGGTACGGCTTGAGCTGCCCAACATAGAATGTTGGGTGAAGCCGCATTGCTGGGGGAATGTCTAAGGTATAGGCATTCCCCCGAATCTCTTGAACCTTGAAAGTTCCAATGTACTTAGGAAGCAACTTCCGTGTAGGGAAGTTGCTTATTGCATGTGTAGACAAATTAGTAGTACTTAATAATACTAATTCACCTTTAAGAAAGGAGTTTTGTTCTTCCTTCCTTGTTTATCTGCATTTTGCTTCTGCTTATCAAAAGCAGAGGCAAGTGCATCTTTTATATAGAGTATTACAGCTTGGCGCTGTAATACGAATTTATCTACTGCTTTATCAGCAGTAGGTGCATTGTCCTCGTTGTCTGCAGCCATTGCTGCAGACACATATTCATCGTATGCAGCTTCAGTTTCAATTGAAGCTGCTTCCTCTTCTACTGTACTTTCTGTAGAAGGGCCATCGTTTTGTTCACAAGTTGCAGCGCAACTTGCGTATTGACTCGCTCAAAATTTGAGCGGGTCCCTCCCCCACTTAGATTTGGCGTACCGCCAAGTAAAGCTGGGGTTCGTGGATGCCTTAAGGCATTCACGTAGAACGGTGTATGCTTAGTTGAAGCATGCACCGAATTGTTAATCGCAAATTAAGTGAGTGACAGGTAGTCACTCCACTGTTCAAAGGCATGTGCGTATGATCGCATTATGTCTCCAAGAACGCGGTTAACCCGTTCCGTCTGCCCATCCGTTTCCGGATGGTCCGCAGTTGACATCTTCAACTGGGTTCCCAACAATGAGAACGTTTCTTGCCAGAAACGTCCTGTAAATCTCGGATCTCGATCCGAGACAATGTCTTCCGGCATTCCGTGCAAACGGAATACCGTATCAACGAATATCCACGCTATTTGAGCGGCGGTTACGTTCGCTGATACTGCAGTAAGATGTACCATCTTACTGAAACGGTCTACAAAGACCACTATTCCGGTCTTCCAACTGTTGTAGGGTGGAAGACCGAATACGAAGTCCATTGAAATGGACTTCCAACACTCTGTAGGAACCGGCAGAGATTGCAGCGGAGCTTGTGCAGACTGCGCAGGCTTAACGCGCTGGTAAATCTCGCAAGCGCGTACGTATTTTCGTACCCACTTGTACTGGTTTCGCCAGTAAAAGTCACGTGCGAGAGAAGCGTATGTATTCTCTCGACCTTGATGCCCCGAAATCGGTGCATCATGATACTCAAACATAATTTGATGTTTGAGATCATCGTCGTTTGGAACGACGATGCGACTTTCATCTTTTTGGTCTGTGCTGTAAAGCAGAAGACCATCGTGCAGTCGATATCGATGCACGCAAGCGCGGAGGAACTCTGGGAGTTCGTCGCGTTTCTCACTTGATTGATTACGTAAGTAATCAATCAACATACGTGTCTCCTCGTCTGTTTTGTACGACTCGCGTACTTGTCGTATAATTGACGACGACAAAGCAGTTCAACGGATCGCGTTTGCACTGGCCCCTTCGGTTACGGACGGTTTCGTCTCGTAATCGGGCCTTCGTGATAGCGCATCTTCTATCACGTTCAACTTTCCGGGTTTGTATTCAACCCTAAAGTTGTATTCAGCAAAGAATGACAGCCATCGAGCCATTCTTTGAGAAATGTGGGGTGAATTCACGGCCGTGCGTAGGGACGCATGGTCCGTGTAAACCACAAACGGTCTATCTCCCAATAGATAGATACGAAACTTGTCCAGTGCATACTTCATGGCAAGGAGTTCCTTGTCATGCACTGGATAGTTGCGCACGGCTGGGCGCAACTGACGCGATTGATATCAGATTACGCGATCACGATCATCGTGATCACGCCGCATCAAAGCACAGCCGATAGCGAAATCGCTCGCGTCGCAAACGACGTGGAACGGACGCTCGTTATCGGCTATAGCCAAGACAGGCGCTTCAGTCAAGCTTTGCTTGACTGCATCCAAAGCATCTTGGCATTGGGTATCCCAATGCCATTCGACATCTTTCTTAAGTAATTGAGAAAGAGGTCGTATTAACCCAGCATAGTTGCACGAATACTTGTGCAAATATGTTGCCAACCCAAGGAACTTTCGAAGTTCCTTAACATTGTTTGGCGTAGGCCATTCAACGATCACCCTGGTCTTTTCTGGATCAGGATGCACCCCGTTCTTGCCCACAAAACATCCAAGAACGGGTATCTCAGGTGCACCAAAGGTGCACTTCTTTAGATTTGCATAGAGCTTATGCTTACGCATAAGCTCTAACACTCGACGTAGATGTTCCCTATGGACATCTACATCGCTTTTATCGTGTTCACCCTTACTATGGATGAACACATCATCGAAATAACTCGGTGCAAATTCTCGCACCGGGCGTAATAGATGCGTTACGCATCTGTTAAACGTAGCAGGGGCATTTCGAAGCCCCTGCGGCATAACAAGCCACTCCCAAAGCATGCCGCTTGGGGTGCTTACCGTCGTGAGAGGGATATCCTTCTCACGCATTAGGATTTGATAAATTCCATCTCTTAGATCGAGAGCACTAAAGATGGTGCTCCCGCACATGCCATCTATGATGACATCTTTTCGCGGTATCGGTGTCTGTGCCGGTACCGTCGCTGCGTTCAGCTTGTTGTAAGCGTGAACGATTCTCCACCCACCTGTGGACTTTTTCACACAAAAGGTGGGGGTAGAGTGCGGTGATATAGACTCCCGCAATTGGCCTGATTTACGACGAGCTTCGAAAAACTCGTCGATCGCTTTTACCTGATCACGCGGCAACGGCCATTGCCGCGTAACACAATACTTCGTGCCTGGCACGAAGTCAATCTCATGATGAGTTCCCTTATCCTTAGGGAGCTCGCTAGGTACTTCTTCTGGGAATACGTAAGCGTATTCCCGAAGTACCTCATAAAATGGGGAGTTCGCTTTAAGCGACTCCCAGCTCTGCGCTTCAAAGCGCTGAACTTTGGTTTGATCATTGGGAACCTCTTTACCAATGTTTTCCACTTTTAATGTGGATATTCGTTCACGAATATCCACTACATCATCCGTTGCAACGATAATGAAGATCTGTTCGATCTGATCATCGTGAAAGTTTCTCATAAACTTCTTCCAGCTTAGCGATGGAAGAGCCATCACCTCCGAACCTTCTTTCGGAGGGTGTTCCATCAACAGAGACTGGGTAGCTAATCCGGTCTCCGTTTGCGTCAAGACGTTGATAGTCTCGACGGAACTGCCCATGCAATCAGACGCACTCGTCTGATTGACTGCTACACGGTGATTACGATTCACCGTGTGCGAATACTCATCATCATGGTGGCCACTGCCTACCATGGAATTTTGGCGATCAGATGTGCTCGTCTGATCGGCCGCCTTTTCTGCGACACGGTGGTCTTTATCACCCGTGCGCATGGCTAACGCAACGTGGTGGGAACTGGCCACCACGGAGTTGTGCTCACGATTGCACTCGATCGTGAGTTCACTCTCATCAACACGGAATTCTTTTATCGTGTTGGAACCTTCGGTCACACAGTAGGTGTTTACCACTGTGGATACTATATCATTCTCACGGTGGGTGTTTCCCACCGTGGATATCACTTCATTCTCACGGTGGGTGTTTCCCACCGTGGATATTACTTCATTCTCACGGTGGTCTTTATCACCCGTGGAATGTTTCTCATCAACACGCAACGACTCTTTTGTTGCGTGTGGTAGTCCCTCTGGACTCTCAACAGCGGAGGTACCTTCCGCTGATCGTGTCAGAACAGACCTGGTGGTGTCATCGCTATCCACCAGACTGTCTGACGCTGCGGTTATATCCTCTGATACAGCCGGATTACACACAGGGTGATCAGATCCTGTGCATCCGCCGCAGTAGATCGATAGGTTAACCCAGTAGATCGAAGGTTTAAACTTGGACATCCATGGGATTCCAAGTATCACATCGTACTTGTCATCTAAATCGAGGACGGTGAATTCATCCTCGAATGACAGTTCATTCAACTCGAAGCGTGTTTTAATCACACGCTTTGGAATGGTCACGGTTGCACCTGTTGCTAACCGGACTGACAGCATACTTCGTGGGGTTTCTACCTCCACGAAGCTCAACAGCGTTAGAATCTGAGTTCTAACGAAATTGTTTGACGCTCCTGTGTCAAACAAAGCTCGCATGGGGACATCGCTCCCGTGCGCCTTAACCTCCAGGGTGATAAGAGGCTTATTATCACCCTGCACCTTTTGACAGGACATAGTCCCGTCTGGGGCTATTACCCTCACATGCCCTATGTCGGCATGTGGGATAACATTCCCATTAGGGCTCCCCTCCCCTACTGGTGATCTACGTTTTTTGCACCAACAGGGTGATGTCCCTGTTGGTGTCGCCGTGCAGCGGACGTTTCCGTCCGCTGACTGCGTGGCACCGGACGCGGTGCCATACACTCATGGGAGAAATGACCCATTTTCGCGCATCTATTGCAGCGAATATTCTTCCTAAATTTCGGTTGCTTCGTGTTCGAAGCAACCGCAACCGATAGGTCGATCGGCTCTGGACCTCCACCGCCCATGCTCTGGCGCGGGTGGCTGTTTCTTGAGACGAAGTGTGAGCTTCGTCTGCCTGACTTCTGATTGTTGACATGCCGTTGCGGCATGTCAAAAGCGAGGGGCTGTTGAGCCCTTCGGCTGTACCCAGCATGCGATGACGCTGATCGTATGCTGAAATCCTCACGGATGCTCATATCAATGGCATCCCTTAGAGTCTCTGGAGGGTGCCGGTAGAGACTCTGTTTGACGGGACCATCATTGAGTCCCTTCATGAAGCCAGTGACCTGAATAGCAGGGGGCACCGGCTCATACACAATATTTGACAGCAAATATTGCGTCTTCTGAGCGTAAGACTGAGGGTCAAGTTTACCTTTCCGGAGTTCCATGAACTCCTTCCGACTACTTAGCTCCATTTCTGGAGCTTCAAAGTTGAGCTTTAGCACAGCTTTTAATTCCTTATAAGTAAGGAACGCAGAGTCATCAGTGGCTCTGCGACTCATCGCCCATGCCCTGGCTCTGCCGCCTAGACATGTTGTGGCGAAGTACGCCTGTTGACGTTCGTCAACAATATTTTGCGCAGAGATGGCATCTTCCACCTCTGCGAACCATCTACGAAGGGGCTCACCCCCTTCGCCGGTAAAGGGCGGTACTCGCGCCTTTACCACTTCAACGCTATGCTTTGCAGGTGCAGTTGCGGTCCGCGCTGCCTCTGGCGTGGGCCGTTCTGGCTTTTCTAGGTGGTTTCACCTAAAGCGATTCACCACCTGTATCACTTCCTCCGGGGACTTACTTTGAAGGAAGGTAATGATGTCGGTCCCCATAGACCGAACCATTTCCACCGTCGCGTCTTTACTACGCGACGAGAAGTGATGGAAGTGTTTATTCACCTCTTCCAGCGTTCTCTCTCGCTCGGCAGGCGTCATGTCTCGCGACATGATGCCGAGCGGCTCTTAATCTTCGCTCCGCTAGTTAACTAGCAGAACGTAACTGTGGTCGTTAAGACGGACCACAAAGTGCTACCAGGTGTAACAGGACTGATCCTGTTACTGGCTTACACTGTATTTGTGCGAAGAAGCGCGCAATACAAAAGGGGTAGGATTAGTTGATAACAACTAATCCTATACTAGAAGTAAATATAAATATTTACTTAGGCCTAAGAACGCAAAATTAAGAGTGTTTATTTAATGGGTGGTTTAGAGGCTAATAGTATAGTAACTAACTAATTAATATAATAATATCAGGTCTTTAACTAACTGTACTATTAATTAACCCACATGATTCGGTATTTATACCGAATCGACTTTTCCTTCTTAGATTATAATAACTTATAATCTCTTATTTAAATTTCAGACAACGCTTCTGAAATTAAACTGTGATATTCTAACTTGAATATCAATTATGTAATGGCACCCCATTACAAAAAGGGTGCGCAGCAGATTGAGACAGAAAGTGAGGAGTAAGAGGAGAAAGCGGACGGACAAGACAAGACGAATCCAGTGGTGGAAAGCATGAAAGGGACGAAAATGCACTGAAAGAGTTTGCTCGAGTGAGGACGATAACAAACGTGTGCTAGCGCTAGAAAAGGGGCTGCGAGTGCGAGAGTCGCAGCTCTTGGCATCGTCGACGATTGTGCGAGAGCTGCATGACGAATTAGACAAAAAATGTCGTCGTGAAGTAGTTGCAGTGGAACGTGCGCAGTATCTAATCGATCAATTGGAAAACATTGCAGCGTGAAGTGGCTAAATTGACACAGCTGCATCGAGAGTCAAGTCGTATCCTAAGTACAGAAGTACATATACTGCGAATGATAGCAAAGAGGAAAAGGAAGACTTTCCCTTATCGCCGATTCAGTCGAGGAGTGTTACTCCGTTGAATAATATACGACAGAGCCATGGAATGACTTTAGCAAGCACGAAGCTTGATCCACTGTCTTCGGTAAAGCAGTACAAACGGTCGAAATAAATCGGGAAGTAAATGACGCGGCTGTATGGTCGAATGACCAGTTTAACTACTTTCTAAGCGACATTATGTGAGAGATGGAAGGGAAGCGGAACAAAAGTCGCCCTGACATGCAGCGAATGGATGATTTTTCGACAGACGATCAGCTCCGCTTACTCCAGAATACGATGCACAGATCGAATCCAAACGTGCTTTTCGTGAGGTATCTGGTTTTTCTACGCGATCGTGATTATCAAAATGCACTTGATAGTTTGCACCAATCTCACGACGCGTTATCACCACTACAATACCAATCATTGAATGATTCTGATGGTAAAGATGGTAATAGACTCCCATCCGCACCTTCACAAATCGTTGGATCGCATTTTCGAGGAAATGGCCTTCAGTATGCAGCGCTGAATTCACGACAGGACTCGACGGGACAATGCGAAGAGACATAACCGATATATTTGACACAATGACCAACAAGAATGGCGACTTCCACAAGAGTTTACGTAGTCAAAGCTCCATTCAACTCATGGGTTTTATTGACAATTGTGTCCACGTCTATGCGGACGAAATCACAGAGGAAGGAGAGCTACGCATTCGCGGCTATGAGACGCTCATTGGCTTCGGCGCAATTGGTTTTCCGGCTTTTGACATTAGTATGAATCTATTGGGATTTTACCAGGAGGTTCGCGAGAATGCAACGACAGAGGTGGTATTTGTACCTGTGAGCGACATTCCAGCGATTTCTCAAGGTGAGATTCATGAGACTCAGCGGCTGATGCAGGCGGAAATGAAGACTAATAGCTCTGCGGTCCACACACTGGCGCGCTGTAACAATGATCTGGTGAATCTGAAGGAAGACGTGATCCTTTTTCATTGGAACGCGGAAGACCGCATCAATCCAAAGTGGTAGTCACCAAAGATGCAGAGTTGATGAATTATCATGCATCCGTCCTGCTGATGACAATAAAATTAAGGACGTGGCACAAAGTTCAATGCACGTATGTTGAATATGATGCCCGCCGTGAGTCAAGAGAAAAGTAATGCCAACGTGCGCGGCACGAGGATATGAGATAGCAAGTAAACGAGCACGCAGGCTTCCAGTATACAAACCAAGAGCATTCAGGTTTCCGCGGTGCCAACTTCCTCCAGTCCCCAGGCAGAACCAAAACATTTGCTCCAGTGTACCCCATTCCGAAACGAGTAGCCAAGGAAACGCCCACGTATAAAATAGCCGATGCCACGCAAGTTACTGATCCCCGAGTTGCTGCTCGAACTGACTTTCCACGTGTACATCAAGGCTCTGTAGATTCGCCAGCAGCAGCGACCGTCATGAATTGTACCGAGTCGGAGAAATCTCTTGTTCAATTGTTGAGCTCGTTGAATCAAAGTGGAACCCCCATCACATTTCCAGCTGATACCCGAAGTCAGTCAGGTAACGACAGTAGTCAGAATACATTACTCTATGGTTCAAATGGAGCTGCTACCAAGGGCGGGCCTCAAGGAATCGCGCAATAACCTAGTAATGCGGAGGTCAAGCCATCTCCCGAAGTGCGTCAGAGTCGTGAGATGACAGACAGTTTTGTCAAGCGAAAAGCTCAAATCCAAAGCAATCACTTACTATCTCCATGGATTCGGGTGCGAGCCCGTCTCATGATCGCGTAGACGTGGACACCCGATCTGTGGAAGGACATTTAACATTGAAGCGCAAAGCCAGTGCAAGCGAAGGCGAAGATAGTCGAAAATCTTCTGCTTCAGAAGACGTGGCATCTCGAAGCGATTCTCAGTCTCGACACAGTCATGAGCGAGCAAATAAACAGCGCAATGGAAGTGAACGTCCGCATCATACTGAGACGAAGCATAATGTCAAGCCCGGTGGCGATTCTAATGGAGATGATACAACCAAGAACCAGTCCTTACAGCCACCACCACCACCACTGCATCGTGGACCAGGACGTACGCGCAAAATATCTGCTGAGGTTATTGTACCTTCTTCATCTTCTCGAACCGAGAAAAGAGGTTCAAACGAACGTAAAGTCGCCGCTCCGTCCAAAAGAAGAGGTCGAACTCCTAGAAGCGCTAAGCATTCGAAGACGGATGATGATGAGACCGAAGACGAATCTTATATTGAAAAAGAAGAGGAAAAGGTGAAGATGAATTTAAAGCTGATTCGGAAAGCAAGCTGGACACGAACTTAGACTATTGTGAGGTTTGTCAGGGCGCTGGTGGTCTTGTGTGTTGTGATAAGTTTCCGCGCTCGTTTCACTTAAAATGCTTGCGCATGACTGAGAATGATCTGCCCGAAGGCGATTGGCAATGCGACGAGTGTAAGAAACCCTCGCGATTCGACGAGTATTCCGTTGCAGTGGCGGGAGAAAAAACTGTCTTGGACAAGTGTCTGAAAATTGTGCAGTGTTTAAAGTCGTATCCTTCCTCGAAAAAATTTCTCTCTCCAGTGGAAAATGGTCCCATGTATACGAAAGTGGTGAAGCAACCGATGGATTTATCAAAGATTGAAAACTAACTAAAAAAGGGAGCGTATATCGTTGATAGCAACACGGTGGCCGAGGGTGTGAAAGAGTTAGATACGATACATTTCGCCAATGATGTTCGACTCATGTGGTCAAACTGCAAGCTCTTTAATGACGACGGATCGGGTATCACTAGGGCTGCGGACATCTTATCAGCCGGTTTTGAATGTCTTTATAAGGAATCGATTGCGCCACCGTTAAGGAATTGGACGGAATTAAGAGTGTTCGTGGTGTGTCTATTGACGAGGTGTTGAAGAAGTATCTGTGTGATATTCAAGTGGAAGTCACGTTACCTTGTGGTCACAATGAAAAGATGAAATGCTCCTCTTACAGTTCCATCCAAGCTGGAGCTGCGGCGTGGCCTGTATGCAACCGCGACGCGGTCACGCCTTTTGTATACCCGGAATGCAAACACATCAAAAAATGCTCATGCAATGATTTCGATCGATTCTCTAAGGGACTTGCCCCTTTGTGCGCGGAAGAATTGGAGTTCACACCGCCTTGTCAACACACCTTGCGTTATCGCGCCATGCGCGACAGGATTTTGTTACCAACGTGCTCCAATTCGTTTGCAAAGAGAAGGTCCGAGTATCGTTGCCACGATGTAGCCACGAGGCTGTGGTGTCTTGTCCGACTGCATAATCACTAAAACAATGAACGGGAGAGGATTGTACAGTGGGATGTGTGCATGAAGGAGTGGAGTATGGCCCAAAAGACCATTTTTGTAAGCAAACCGTCACGATCCAGCGGCGCTGTGGTCACTCGAAGGAGGTGCGATGCGAGCGCGCGTTTGAGTTGGCGCAGAATCCGTCGCGTTGTCAAGAAGCAGTAGTGATGTCGAATCCGGAATATACAGAGGCAATTAAGGTACATGGGTTATGCGTTCGATGAACATTTGGATATTGAGGTGGCTACGACCGATTCTAGTCAGGGTCGTGAGGCAGATATCGTTATTGTGTCTATGGTTCGATCACATACACTGGGATTCCTTGACGGATATCCATCAAGATCATTAGTGACACTTAGCAGAGCTCGTGATTACCTCTTCAGTGTCGCGTCGCGTTACGTGTTTGAATGTGAGAGTACTTGGAAAAGATTTATAAACGTTTGCAAAGAAAGTGATGTTCCGGTTTTCGCTACAAGTATGGATGAAAATTCTGCACGTAAATATCTGAAGTATAATTATTAAGGAGTGCGTATGTGCGTTTCTTTTGCTCGCGTACGCTGAAGTTACACAAGGGGCGATTGTGGTGTAGTGGAAATAAATTTTATGTTTATCGCATATAAGAGATGGTCGGCGGTAGTTATAAATTCACTGTATAATTTTTACTATGCCAACACCCTACATGCTAGCACGATGTTGACTTTTATGCTGGTGACCTCTTCAAACACTGAACATTAGCAACAAAGATTGTGTTGGGTCTTCATTATACGAACAATGTGAGCATTCAGTGTGGAATGGTGCTGATAGCGCGATGCTTCCGGTTATTATTCACCGCTGGTATCAAATGGTGCGTCTTGCTCCTACATCATGTTTCAACATGGTCGTTTGGGTTATAGCCTCATGGCAGTTAAACCATCGAAAAATCATGCACCCTCAGCTCCATGAACGGTCCAACATAATGTTCCGCGGCTAGAAACACTAGGGCGCATGAGATAGCACGTTAACCAGACCACGAAGACCAATCCTCAGCACCACAAAAGACAGCCAAGACCCAGGCATAACATACCAGCATAACGGCGGATTCGTTCATGGCATCAAATCCAACAAAAAGTCGTGCGCCCTTGGTCTAATGCTCAACAACGAAGGGGCGCTAGGGCACATGATATAACAAGGCAAGCAAACTATGAAGACGAACTGTCAGCAGTGAATAAGGGAGTCAAGACATAGGCGCAACTTACTAGTACAACTGCGGGTCCATTCATTGTGGTGAAACCAACGAAAAGTCATGCGCCCTTGGTATCATATTCAACAACAAAGGGGCGTTAGGGCACATGATATAACAAGACA
>CM047584.1:2300319-2330463 GCA_026184515.1 Peronosclerospora sorghi | reverse complement strand
AACTCGCGACGGCCAACTCGCTCACGGCTAATTTGTTTGTGATTGGTTTGAATGTGGAAAAATAAGTGGAATTTTTGACCAATTAGGAGAGACCTGCGACGGCCAACTCGCGACGGCCAACTCGAATTGAGTGAAATTGGTGTATGAAGTTGTGTTGAAGTCAGCGCTGAAGTAACCAAGAAGTAGTAAGTAAAGAAAGGTGACTGACTTCGATGTAGGACTTAGTAACTTTTTTAAGAATCAAATTTCCCCTGAACTACAAAGATCTCTGGCGGCCCTCTAAAACCTTCTCTACTGTTCCTATACAAAAAACCAAGTTTAATAAAAAGCAACCGTTGCGTGAACGCGTAAGCAAGTGGAGCAGCAGCCTTTAAAGCTAGCTAGTGTTGGGGGCAGCCTGGAACTGCTTTTGGGAAGTGTGTTCCTAGTGTGTTTGATTGATTTGTTGGTTCGGGCGGTAGTATTAAGCACCCGGGAAGTAAAGCAAGGAGGACCAGAATCTTTACCTCTTTGTGTTGTTGATTAAGTGGATTTATTACAATTTTCAACTCCTTCACGACAGAACGTTAGACCCTTCCAGACCATCCTGTCTCTAAACACGCGTAGTTTTAACGTACCAGAGCGTACATGGAGCCCTGAGGCACAACTACATCGAGGCCTGGGATTTTTGAGAGCGTTTCGATCGTAAACTGGGCATTCTCGGCCAACGTCGCGAAATACCGCTTTTTAAAGTCAACCAGTGACTGTTCTTCAGCAGATGCAGCCGCAGGTGTAAGAATATCGGGGATTACACTCTGATGTAGCGTCGCGACGATGAACTTTAATGCTGCTTCCTTATCAAAATCGCAGAATGATGAAGATACATATCGTACCTGGACTAACGAATTCGCGCCAAGAATATTTTGCGACAACTTCAAGTAGTCTGTGCGCACGTCTCTGATGACATTGTACCAATCGTGCACCATTATCCAACCTACTCTCCAGCCAGGGATCAAGAATGGCTTGGCCAATCCACCCACAGCCCGTTGATTTAGAGGTTTCGAAGCCGCGCTGTATCATATCCTTTGCAAGCGCCACAAGCAATGCAACAACACTCAATTCTTTTACTTCGTCACCATTGCTTTGGTCTTGATCACTAGTCAAAGACATGTCACTATCTTCAAGAACTGTCGGTTGCCGCTTGACACGCCTAATACCACGACACGTAGCGTTGGCTTCTTCAAATGCATCGGGACCAGTGCGCAAGAGTACGAGCGTCTCCCGTTGCCTGGTTTCAAATTCAACATTGTCATTGGACTGCAACACGTCAAAGGTAGCACTACCTTGCTTTAGTACAAGCACGTCCAAATTAATGAGGTGAATGATTCTCACCACCACCATAGCATTTGTTCTATTGGGTCCAGATTTACAATCCATCACATCAAAGTTACCAGTAATGTGAGAATTCTCATCATCCAAAACAAGCCGCATCACAACCAATAGACCTTTTTCCAGGACAAGATATCGCACTGATCTCAATGAATAGTGAGCCGGTGGAAGTTGGGCCACCAACGGAATGACACAACAAACGTGGTCTGTTCAATAAAGTCCGACAGTTTGCAAGAGTTTTGACTCAGTCAATGAATAATCTCCCGGCGAAGGACTGTGTCTTGTTGTTCAAATGCGTCCAAAGGGGGCGCAAGTTCGGTCACAATCCATATTAACTCCAATAGAGCATCTTCCAGCAGAACCACTAGCTTTTCGTCATCTGAACCGCTTGAAAGTTACTCATGAATAGATGTATCATTATCACCAGCTGTGCGAAAATTTGCCCAAGTGAGAAGCCACTCAGAAAGCCCAAAACGATCGAAAAAAGCTCGTTAAAAATCTCGGAAACCCCACAATCGTTGCGCTCACCTCCCATTGCACGGTCTATTGGCCAGATTTCTAATTGGAAGCATCTACTATGGTCCGTCCCCTGCTCCTGGAAGCGCATTTCCGTGGGTCACGAACTGGGACACGCTTTTTGAACGCACTATGACCAAAGCGCTACAGCTGCGTGGTGAAGCTGACGGTGAAGAGCAACATGAGGTTGTACAGACGAAGGCAATACTGATAAATGGAATTATGGAATATACATTGCGTTCCTTGGTGCTATACGCGCAAATTAACTGTGGACTTTGGATCCGCAATGGTCTAAACATGAAACGCCAAATGGTCACCTACACCATCCCACCATGGTGCAGTGAACTGCGGGATTTGGATCTCTTCCTTGTCCATGCTCGTGCGTTACGCCATGAGGCTAGACAAAGGCCAATTGGGTTTATGAACGGAGGCTCTCTAACTTACATTATGCGCTCTAACTTACATTATGATTTACTGTTGAAATTATTCATAATACCGACTTTTATTAAGGCCGGATATGATTGATACTTTTATTATTAGTAGCAATATTCATCTCTATTGGTCGAAGTCACGTGGGGGGTGCCCCTAGGGTGGACTGGGGTGCGGGTAGGGCGACCCAAGATATATTTTTTATCTAATAAATAAAAGGGAAATTGTGCGGACACACGCTATTCAGTTGCACGAACACTGAAAATTATCTTAAGCACACTTTTTCGGCAGGATCGACTAATAAATATACAATATACCAGACATGTCACGTATCATGAGACATATTGCCAGACCTAAAGCTTTCAACGTTTAGTTTCTATTGATGATCCTCCCAGGCCGTCCATCTACCCTCTTTCAACAAACCAAATCGGTCCTGAAACCCAATGTTATCCTTGGACTGGCGAGTTGCATATCAAACGTTGTGCCACTGAAGTCGACACAATCTGAAATCTTACTGGAACATCAGACGCAAATGAAGAGTCCGGTGGCCCGAAAAAAGACTGCTAATTATCTGGTTGCGAATTCGCTGCCGCTGCTGCTTTTGGTGTCACGTTCGGAAGACGATGAATTGAGTTGATTGCCGCCGCGGCAAGAAGGCATAGATCCCCCACTACGGACACTTATTGGAATTGTTTCTATGTCCCAATCCTCCGCAAGCCCCACACTTCTCGACTGTTTTTTTTGACTGGTTTCGATATACTCAAATCGCGCCCGGTAGATGAATTGTCCCTATAGGATCTAGTGTCTGTCGGTCTTCCATCGTTCTATCAACGTCAGGATCTCGCAGTGGCTAGGGTACTTGTTGTGACAGGTTGTGCAGACCTTCAACCATTTTCTGCTGTTGAAGCCTAGGGAGATCGGGAAAGTTGCTAGTTACATTTGGAAGTACCACCGGAAGGGTCGCTTCACGTTCTGCAACCTGCGCCGGGAGGAGTGGTACATTTCGCTGAAGTGCCAGTGATCATCGAAGTGTTCCAGCTCAAGTTGCTTTCCTTCCGCAAGCAGCTGTCTCCACACGTGCTAGCATGGTAATCCCCAGACGGTTTCAAAAGCGGTTGAGAAAGCAGGATCGTCGGCGCTCGGCTCTTGCCTCGTTTTCTCCAACTGAACAAACAAGATCGAGGACCCAATTAGACCGCAGATAATGGATTGTGAAAGCTACGACAAACTCACCTTCTCATTAACCTTCTTGAGGGAAAAATGTGTCACTCTTCTAACGACTTTTTGAAAGATGTCCGTCCTCGGCCCAAAAGCAACCGGAGCATACCTCGGGAATTTCATCTGTTGCGCGGCCAAATCTGGTTTGTGTTCCACCAGAAAGTTTTCCATGGAATGATGCATTGTAAAGTTTCCCGCAAATCGAACGTGCTTATTCCGATATAATTCTTCAGACGGGAATGTACTCCTTCCTCACGTGACGTCACGATATGGCCAAATGGCGAAACCGGTCGGTCCATGCAGCCACAAACTTTTCCTTATATGGGATGATCCATTGATCGGCAATGTACTGAACAACGTCGCCTAGCTTACAAAATTTTGTGTGAAGTTGTTCCAGGCTGTTTTGAATGCGCCCTCGGTCTTTGCGTAGACAACCTATTGATGGAATTCAATCTCACTGTTTTGGCAAAAAAGGTAGTTTCACATGAAGAAGTACCAAGTTCCAATCTCTCAAGAACCCTTCCCAGGCCTCTTTCTCAGGAAATGCAGACTTGCACTTCTTCACCAGTTTTTTTCGATTTTCCAAACGTAAAGACAAAAGGCGACTTGAAAAGTATTGGTGCAAAGCAGCTATCATAGCGTCTTCAAAATCTATCACAAACACGGATGGTATTCCATAGTCGCTGAACATTACACGCAGGTATTCAACAGCAATGGAGTAGAAGCGGTGTTTTCATTCTTCATGAAGCATAATGCACCGGAAAATGGTTTGTGCAAAACCTTCGATCCCACAACATGTAGCAAAGTCAACTTCTTCTTGTTTGTTTTGTAGATACTGTACATGACAATTAATTTGTAGTTTCTTTGCATGAGGTCGGCGGATTCCGGAATTGCAAAAACGAGATGGGTGACTTTTGTATCAGCATAAACTTTGATATGGATCTCATAGTTTTCCTCTTCAAAAGCGTCTCTCAATGCATGATCCAAAGGTGCTCTTCCATCAAGTTCATCTTGATCCATCTTGATCCCGTGATAGTAGAGTTCCCGCGTCATCAGGATCTAATAACCATAAAATGCAATTTTCTTCCAAGTCGAGTCCCGAAGTTTTTTTCGATTAGCGCAACTGTCGTCGAGTAAGCTAAGATGCGCCTCAAGGCCGATTTTAATTTCTATGCGCAGAATAGCGTCCCCTATGCTTAAGATCATTCAATTTAGAAATTCTTGTCAACGTTGATTTACCAACAACAGAACGTATCCATGGCTCCCACTTTCACTAACTTCTTTGCAAGATTTTCCAGAGTGTAAAAGCGACACCATTAATACTCACGACTTAACGGGCGAAATCTTGTCCTTACCAGCCTTACACGCTTCGATGTTGAGCTCAATCGTTTCCATCACCTTGTTAGCAATTGCTTTGGCACAAGTTTGCGCTATCTCTGATGTAAATCGTAGAAAAAGCAAAAATATTGGTCCCCTTATTGTTACGATTTGCCAAAATAGGAGACTACTAGGTCCGAAAGGACACCTTCGATCCCATTTCCATCGGCTGTTTTCCGGAAAGATGAGGTGAAGTTACGGTTATGAATGTTGAGAGCTACGGACTGGAGCAAAAAGTGACGGAAAACGATATGATCGGGATGCAATAAAATTCGTCGAGCAACTAGTGGACGTGATTTATCTAGTCTGAAAGTCGATCGGCGGATGGTCGAAGTGGTGATGGAGTTGGATCATTCCCAAGGACATATCATCTTGATGACTAGCGAGATACTCAAGTCCAACCTAGTGATCGACCGATTGGGTGAAGAGATTGATCCGGCCGATCCGCCGATGGCCGATCAAAATCTTATTATCTGATGTGAGACAGATAGAGTTAAATAATCGTCGACATATTTGTCAAGAGGTCCTCTAAACAGTACCGTGTCCAAATATGCTTATTTAGAACTCGATTTTACTTGATTTTGATTGGCTGTTTTCAGCCTGCATTTTTTGCATTTTTTTGGGTCCCGCTCACTTTTGGCGCCTCTTCGCTGTCTCACATATACCACCCCACAAACAAGCAACAAACCAACCAATTGACCACGGAAACTTACCAAACAAACAAACAACCCTAAACCCTAAACCCTAAACCCTGCAGGCTGAAAACAGCCAATCAAAATCGAGTAAAATTGAGTTCTAAATAGGCCTATTTGGACACGGTACTGTTTAGTTTTTCCCATTTGTCAATCGTCCTATCGATCAGAAAATGCACGAAATCAATTCATTCTGAAGGTAAAATAGACTAACACATGACTTGAGATTATAATGTAGAGTCTTAGATAAGTCACGTGATTTGATTTGATGTACAAAGGGAGAATATTTGAGTTTCTTAACATCAGTGTGTGTGCA
This sequence comes from Peronosclerospora sorghi, assembly GCA_026184515.1. Classification (NCBI taxonomy): domain Eukaryota; phylum Oomycota; class Peronosporomycetes; order Peronosporales; family Peronosporaceae; genus Peronosclerospora; species Peronosclerospora sorghi. The sequence continues at coordinate 2,324,547 of CM047584.1, read as the reverse complement.
TTACTTCCCCTAACACCTGTCGCGGTACATTGTACTGGTATTGGAAGAGAGGGTTAACACCGTTTCCTCCCGTTCAATCTATCCCAGGACTAGACGCGCACACGGCCCACAGGAAATCCCAGTTACAACATCACATCGTAAAAACTGAAGTTTAGCGCTTTCGGTGTAACACGATTTAATATGTGTAGTATAAGTGGTAATAATTCAAACCTGTACGCTAGTAAACTGTTTAGATATATTTGAAATACCACTCTTATTAATATAGGCAATTGATATCCGTATCCCCCCAAATTACTACCCGTATCCCCCCGAAATTACTACCCGTATCCCCCCCTCAATTATAGGGTCGCACTACCCGCACCCGGTACCCCCACGTGACTTTCGACCAATAGAGATGAATATTGCTACTAATAGTATCGATTGGTTAAAATAGCGCTTTACATTATCTCCCTTTATAATAGATTCCGTTGGGGGGTTTTGAGGCACATTCTTGTTTGTGGCTTCATGTGACAAATCTCAATATGAAATTTGACTGCGCAAATTTATCATGCAGCGGCTTGTCTTGACTGACACGCGCAACTACAACACTAATCAACACGCTATCAAAAAGCAAAACCAGTACATCCAATTTCTATTGTGTTTCTCTTACAGTGCCTTTTGCTTCACTTGCTCTTTAGCCAACTTTTTCATCTGACCCTTGCTCAACGGCTCACCGGCGGCATCGTGTGTCGGCAACCCCTGACATTTTCCATACATGAGCATAATATCCAGTTCGACCAAAAACAACATTCGCCAATACTTACGTTATCGTCGAACTTTGAGTACTTATCCTTCATGTTCAAGAGCATCTTGCTAGAACAAATGTTAGCTTTTCTGCGAGCTTGGACTTTTTACGGGCCTCATCTTCCAATCATTGGCGCTTCTGTTCCTCTTTTCTATTCTTCTTCTTCTCAATTTCTTCGAGCAGCTCCTCCATATTGGCCAGCTTCCAAACGAAAGAGCTAGCAGACCGGTCGTCCAGACGCACACCAGCATACGGCAACTTTTCGTCACGTAATTCATCGCAAAGACTTAGCACCACACTAACCAAAGCCTTAAGCCTTACTATCTCCGTCTTTCGCAGCAGCCCTTGTCAGCGGGTGTTGATCCATTTTCCTCGATTTCACGTTTCTCCGGATCCAGATACACTACACGATTGAGCGACGAGATTTGTGGATCATCCCAGATCACCAGTTTGTTGCGCATATGCAAGAGTTGCGTGCGGTGGTCGGTAAGTGTCATATGCGCGAACACGTTGGGAATGGGGGTGTGCATGATCTATAAGTCCGGGTCGTCTCCTTTGAGAGCCTTTTCACTGCTTTCCTGCAGTCCATCCTGCGGAACGATAACCATACGACGATACTTGGTGTTGGATTCTTTTATGCTTCGCATAAGTACGCGCGTGGACAATAGCAGCGCTTCGCTATCTTCATAATCATACATAATAGTAGCAATTGCGCCTTCATTGGCCTCGACGACGCTTTCTGATGATAGCTTCATTGATGTCGTAATCTTTTTCGATTGACTTGAGCTGCAAAATGTAACTAGTGCAGTAATGATCACAACAATGAGCAGTCTTTGTCGCCGCTTGCTCCTAGCGCCATGAGCGCTCATGTTGACGATAATACTGCTCATGTTTGGTGACCTTCGATGCCCATTTGCTAAAATTGAAGGAAAACCCACGTCGATACGACTAATCACGACACGCACCCCATCCTGCGCATACGCCATGCGCTGCTTCGTGACCTTACGTGGCAGCATGTCACTAACTTTTTGAATCATCGTGTCGTCGCCGCCCTTCTTTTCCATCTCGAGCCACGTCCCTAAGCACAAAGCGCGATCTTGTTTCAGGTCCTCCCTCCCTTGCTCCTTCATATGTCGTACTGCACGCTCAAAGACATCACGAGCTGCCTCTAAGTGCTCGCCTTGAACGTCCTTATTATGAGGCGACGAGGCATCGAACCGTGCATAGCTCATCCAGACCTTTACATGCTTGGTGCGCTCGAGCAGCCGCTCATAGAGCGCGCGCGTGTTGTCTCGCTCGTCATTCTCAATCTCAAAATCAATATAATGCTTCCAGATCATTCCAGGCATATCCAGTACTGGCTGTTTGATAGATATCTCGTAAATTGCGCGAGCACGATCCACTTCGCCCACCTGTCGCTCCAGCATGGCATATTTCTGCCACGAATCACAATTCTGAGGATCAAACTCAAGAAAACGCATATAAATCTTGTGACACCGATCCACTTCGCCCATCATGATCTCCAACTCAATGTATCTCGTAAAAAGCTTTTTTTGGACACCGCCCGAGTGCTTCGCCCAGCGCCAAACGTGCACTTTGGACATCACGTTGACGGATGAGAAACTTCGCGTACAGGACCCAGATCTTTGCAAATGTGAATTTTGGATGTGGAACCAGCTTTAGACACGTCTTATACACCTTTTTGCAGTGCTCACAGGGGTTTGCGCTATCGTCCTTGTCATTATCCAACGGCTCTCCAAACAATGCGTATTTAATCCAGACATAAATGTACCTACGCCAGTACTTCTTTTCTTCAATTGGCGGTACGTTCGCGATCGCTCGTTCGTAGACTTCACGTACAAGGCCAAAGGATTGGAACTCTGCGGCTTCGTTTCCTCGAGCTTAATGTACTGAAGCCAGGAGTCATAATCCAGCGCGTTTGCAGCCACTTGCTGCTCATACACAACACGTCTCTTGGCAATCACAACCTTCTCGATTCTGTCCTTATCACCATATTTCTTTTAAACGTAATGAACGCACTATAAAGGTCTGGAGCCTCCTCCTTCGGAAGTGTATCCAAAGCATACTTAAACACAGCACGGGCTCGCTCTAGCTCGCGGCATCTTTCTTCAAATTTTGCAAAACAAATATAAATCTGCTCTGTCATTTTTTGGGTCAACTCGTAATTCTTCCGGCGCTCGCTCATACACTTTTCGTGCCAATGCAAGCTGTTTCTGCGACTAAAGAATAGAAATAACCCTCGGAAATAATATCAGCACCAATTTTAAAGGGAAAGGCTGGAACACAACTCATAATAAAGTGACCTTAATAAATTGAGGTAATATTTAGCGCGAATACAAGTCGCTCTGCATACGAGCTCCAATCCTTCCGAACGACGTCTGATACATAAATCTTGATCGCTCGTGTGATTGTTTGCACCATTTTTTCCACATTTCCGTTCGCTTATGGACGGTACGCCATAGTGGCACTCTGTAGTTGTCCCACGATCTTATTGAACGCGCGAAATACTTCGGACATAAAGCCGAGTTCTCGATCATGCCTGATCACCTCACTAGCTCCAAATCGGCGAAATACACACTCTTCGTAATTCTCGGTGACTTTCTGTGCTTTACGAGATGATCCAGCTTTCGCAATCACCATACCCGTGAACAGATCAGTCAAGATCAGCAATTTTGTATGCCCATCAGTTGATCGGGGTAACGACGGGATATGGTACATAGATATCACTTGAATGGGTACGTAGCTTCAATATTTCCCGGCGACATCCACTTAATCGTAGGTTGGCCCTTCCCTGTCTCACAATCTACGCATTGCCCAACAAATCGTTGCAAGCTGCGAAATAAACCACGCCAATGAAAATGTAGCCTGACCCGCTGATATGTACGCCCTATACCCTGGTGCCCTCCTTCCAAACTCACATGATAATGGTGGAGGACATCCGCATGTAGGGGATCAGATAAAACCAGCTCGATCAAAGAGCGTCGATCATCTCGATCATCTTGATCACAGCTTGTTTTTCCTTTAGCCATATTTCCACAGTAGATCAACAACCATTGATCATCCACATCATAGTTGTCGGTGATTTTTGCGCAATCTTTCACCTCACCTACGCTCAATTGTGAAACGTTACCATGCAAGTAACATCGCAAATCACAAATACACTTTTCTTCGTCTTGCGCCTTTTTAAGCACGTTCCGCCCTTATCCCTTCTATGGATACTTCGGTCCAAGTTGACGGCCGCGTTTGACGAATATTACGTGATCGCGTCCTCGCCAACACTTGTGGGACAGTGGGATATTCCTTCCCACTGTGAACTGGTGATGCGATCGGCACTCTTGTTCCACTCCCTTTTTACGTGCAACAAATCGTGATCAGGCCATTAGTGCAGGGGTTTCAAGGCACGCTGCTTCAATACTTGTAGCCGCGGTGCTTTGCACTCTATTTCGCCACGCATTTTGCATGATCACCAAATTCGAGTCTCCACACACGATCACCCTTCCTTTGGGATATAGCGACAGTAGATCCAAACTTAAAAGAAATCCACAATACTCGGCTTCATTCATCATGATGTTAGGTGCATGATCAGCAACCGCGATCATGATCTTCCACTCCGGAAATTTCTACACAATAGCACCAAAGGCACCAACACATCGCTTAACACTAGCAGATCCATCGAAAATTATCACGTATTGGTGCGAGGGGTGATACTTGCGGCTAACGCCCCTAGTACCTCCTCTTCTCGATGCACACATTTCTTGATCTCCAAGTCCCATTGTGACAAGATCGCAGCCCATTTCCCCAATCGTCCGTCTAGCCCGTTGGATCTTAAGAAACACTTCAACTTAGACCGACGTGACAGGACAGTGATCGCCTTTCCGACCAACATCGTAAAATAGACGTCCAGAATTCGCAGAAGAGCCAAAACTTCCTTTTCGACGGGGCTGTAATTAGCTCACCGCTCTTCAGTGTCCGACTCGCAAATGAGACGGGGCAATATACTTGATCATGCTCTTGCACTAGCGCGGCAGACACTGCCACTTGCTAGCATAAACCACGATCACCGGTGTTTTGGCTTGATCGAAATGGCGTAGGGTTGGGGTTGACGCGATCTTTTCCTTCAGCATACTGAATGCCACTTGCGCCCTGATCAATCGATCATCTTCGCGATCCGGACTCTCATTGATCGATGATCGACCCTTTAATTCTTGATAGTACGTTTCTCGTAATACATAGAGTACAGCAGCATAGATCGCGAAGTCTTCAATAAATCTGCGATAGTAATTCAGACTCCCCAAAAACGATTGCATAGCACGCAAAGTACCAGGAAAAGGCAAATTGATCAGATCATCCAGATTCCTCGGATTTGTTTCTAAACCACGGATAGAGATGTGATGTCCTAAGTAAGGAACTTCACTACACTTCTCCCCCAGTATGATTTAGTCACGCTGATCGATAAGTTCCACTGATCGCACTTTTCCAATAGATTCCGCACTTTACCACACAAGATCGTCCATGTAGGTACAGGGATCAAAATTTCATCGATATATGATCTTCGTTGCAACACAGACGGGCCTTGTGCTTGATCAGGTTCTCCCGTGGTAAACACATCAGTTGACTTGGCTAGATCGGCACCGTCCTTAACCTTGAGATACCCATACATGCATTATCGATCAACCGCTGGTAGATCTGCGTAGCATTCTTTAGGCCAAAGGGCATCCGATTCCATTCAAACAATTCAAACGGGGTAACAAAAGCCGAAATCTGACGCGCTCGATCGGTCATAGACACGACCCAAAAACGACTTGCCATATCCAAATAGCAAAACCACAACGCTTTATCCAAATCTTCGAGCAGATCAGAGATCAGGGGCATTGGGTACACCCATCAAACTTGTGAGTTGATTCACCGCACGATAATCGATAAATAGGCGAATATCAACCCCATTCTTATTCACAATGATCACTATAGGTGATGCCCAGGGTGACGTAGACGACTGGATGATCTTCGTGGCCACTAGCCCCTTGATGAAGGCTGATAACTTCTAGCAAAATTGTGGAGCAACCCTCCGACACTTTTAAGCGATAGGGCGCGCATTCCTACATCGATATCACAAACAACTCCACGTGAAGCAGGAGGCAGCGCGTTCCCTTTCCCGATCAACAGATTTTTCTTTGCCCAAATTATATCGCGAAGTTGATCAATTTCATCTGCTGTGTTGATCAATGGATCACCTACTTGCAGGTCATCCTTGGTCACTTCTTCGGTACTTGCGGGCACTTCAGGCAACGTGGAGAGCTGTTTCTCCAGTTCTTCCACGTACAAATCTCCGCCTTCATGATAGCAAACTTGATCATCGATAGGAATCACACCAAATTCACCGTGATCGGCTGAGACGGGGTGATCACGCATATCTTGATCAGGCTCATCTCTTGCAACAGGTTGTTTAACTTCGTGATCCAGGTTCGGACCCTTCACACTTGGCTCCTGATCGCACCTAACTTGCACTTCTTCCACTTTCTGCGATCTTCCGGTTACTAATGTCACAGATGCCGTGATCGAGTTAATAGGTCGTACCAAAATTCCTTGAGGAATAGGATACTCCTTTTTCTCGAACAAGGGACCTTGATCGACAATTTCTTGATCGTCATGCACACAATCGGTAGAAGCTTGATACGCGATATTCTGCCACTCCTTATAACGATTAGAAGCCACCGAAATAAATCCAGGGGGACGGGGCACGTCATCTTTGCTCATCCAGATACCTAAAATCGTATCGTCTTGTAGGATGATCGATTGATCAGCAACGTTTGTAATGCGCAAATACCGTATATTACCCACGCCCCTAGTCACAGTGGGGACCCAATTTTTTCCGCGAGTAATCCATTATTTTCGTGATCGTTGATCACGAATCCGAACCTGAGCAGATCGACCTACCGGGATCTGCTCATACCAATCAAGTTTCAAAAAGTTTTTACTTGATCGATACAACTGCCGACGCCCTTCCCATTCGATGATCACTTCGTCAGGCAAACATAGTGCGCCGTGGGCGACGGCCAATCTAACACCAGCTGGGATCATAAAATCCATACCCAATATAGCATCTTGACCGACAAGTCTGTCCACCCATGCATGGAAATAATAAACCAACGAGCCCGCTAACGTAATCTTGATTTTAGTGCGCCCTTCTGTGAGGTATGCACTTTCTCCAATGCCGACACATTCTTTCATTTGACTCGTGTCGATCTGACAACTCACCTTACGAGCAAAGGTTGAGTCGATGATCGACACTTCGGCACCAGAATCATATAACAACGTGGAACGTTTGTTAGAAATTTTACCACTCTCCTTGGTTTGTTTAAACCATTTTTTGGGAGAGTGGTACTTCCAATATCCACGTGATTCTCCCGGAATTAGATCAACTTCCATGATCACCGGGGACCGAGAAAACTCATCAATACGGAAATTAGCCAAACGTGGTAATCAGGCTGACCACATTTTTTATTATCCTTTTCTTCTGCTCGATCAGCCTTCTTATCCACATGTGCCAAAATACACAAACTAAAACGCTCGCCCCGTACCAGATTCAAACCTGGCGATCGTCCTAGTTTAACAAGTCCTCTTCTTCCTTGGGCATCAGTCCGGCATGCTTGGTAGGGTTGTACCACGCGCGAATGCGATTGTAAAATTCCTCCATAGGGAACTTGCCCGAATCATGAATTTCGCCACATGCTCGGCAAACGTACAAACCGTGATCAGTCAGGTGACCTTTCTTGCCATATTTCAGACAGGTAAGGCGCTTCCAGCGACGTAAATTGCCGTGCTTGATCGATCCACAATGACTGCAATTCTTCGTTAACACTTGATCAACTGCACTTGGTTCACTTCGTTTGCCAGATCGAGGCTCACTAGGTTGATCGTGCGCCACTGATTGATCACGCATAGCAGCAATCATGTAACGACGCTGATCACCATCACTTCAACTGTCATCTGAACTTGATTCATCACTCCCAGACATCATCTTGATCGCGCGCACTGCTTTAGGCTTCCGCGATGGGGCAGATGATCGAGCATCGCCAAATTTCTGACGGAATCGGCTAGTGCCTACCGCCGCACTTGGCTGGCACGACTTATTGCGTGCATAATCCCGCAGCATCTCTTCCAACTCCGGAACATTCCCCAAACGCAAAAGTGCCAGTTGATCAGCAAATTCACGATCAGTCAACGTGTCAAGAAAATTCTGCACATGTCCGCGCAAGATCGTATACGGACCTTCCTTGATCGACAACTTGGCCCGAATTCCTGCCATATTCAACCGGTGAAGATACTCAATAGGAGTTTAATCCGATCGCTGCTTCGTTTAGTAATATTGGCGAGATGCCGATTGACCACTTCCACAGTACTGAGTTTCGAACTCCTGGACAAGACTTTTCCAGCTTCTACGCGTCGATCTCCTCAGCTGGCGATGCCAATTGCGCGCCGGTCCTTTAAGTGGATCACCCATGATCAAACGCTTCTCGTTATCAGGGGATTGATCACGCATCAAATGCTGATTAAAGACGACTGATCCAATTTCACCCTTGATCTTCATCCACTTCTTTCCCTGAGAACTCCTTCAGATCACTGATCGCAGACATCCTGATCCTGGGAAACAGCTGTTGATCAGGCAATCCAGCGTACGCCGACGCAACCGTAGCTGGTAGAGGCGGGGTGATCGGCTCATCTGGATTGAGATAATCCTGCTGGGATTGTTGGTCATGGAGTGAATACACATACTCCATTTCATTATCCTTATCTGTAGCCGATCCTCTTGGCTTTGGCTGGTGACCTTTCACGCGTACAGCTTCAGGTGTCGCTTTACCTCTTTCCTCAGCCAAAAATCGCCCCATAGCCGCATTAAAAAACGCTTGCAGCCGTGGGTCCTGTTGTGACTGATCATCTTCCGCCTTGGCTGATCGAGGTTCCTTCTTTACGGCCGAGAACTTGGCTTCATCCTTCTTGCAGATCGTCATCAGGGTAATCTTGGGTTCCACACTATCAGCACTTCTCGACTCCACCTAAGACATAATGCCCTCGGAAGGAGCAGATTCATAGCAGGATGATCCCGTGTGTTCTGTCACGTTGACCGACGGACCCGCTTCAATTTTTCAAGGGAGAGCGAGGGGGTTCCACCTTAGTAGATCGACCCACTATAGGCACCAACAGATCAAACCGCTGCTGCGTAGCGGTCACAACATCTTTAGAGTCCAGATCGAACAATTCCCCAGCATCGTAGGCGCCGGTCGTCAGACTAACTTTCTTGATCATGTGCGTCAGCCATAACACCAGCTGAAGCTTTTCCTTACCATCCGTCACTGGTTGATCGACTGGTCCATTCAGCTTTCCTCTGATAGTGACCCAGAGTAGGCTCGTGATCGAATCCATCAATAAGAAATACCACTTCCTTCATGTAAAATGTCCTCACCAGATCGGATTCTGATGGCGCCATACTTGATCGACTTCCGTTGCTCTCTGACCCAGGCGCCTTCAGCAACCCCTTCTGTTCGTCAGACTTGTAGTACGTCACCACCAGCTTCCAATCCGGATCATTATATCCATATCCAATAGGCGGGTCACAACGCAACTTGTGATCCGCAGGGGCTCTCGAAGGAGCCTTGGGAGGTGATCGAGGCTTTTCCTCGTTTATGTCATCAAGATACCTCCCCAGGTCCTGATGATCAGCATTTCCTTTCTTCTTCAGGAGTGGCGGCGGCGAACTGCCTTACATCGTCACAACCACCTCCTCCTTTTCCACTTTAATATTAATTTCTGCTTCCGCTTCTGTCTTCACTTCCGCGTCAGCGCCATCTTGCAGGGAATCGCGGTGATATCCCGAGTGGCCCAAATATCCGGGCACGCGCACCATTGTGGTGGAGCGGCTGGCCAAATTTTGAGGCTTGGACAGTCGTTTCCACAGCGCCCGGACTACCGAATACCGAAGGGGGTCCTCCGGTTGTCTTGTGACAGGCCTATGTCTTGCTCATCTTGTGTAACCGACGATTTGGGCGTGGGTCGCTCTCCAGGTGACTCGGACGTAGATCAGTGCAATTAAGATGCAGATCGAGTTGAGTTCGTAGCATATCGACAGGTGTCGATCGGGCGCAAAAAACCGCCGATTGGAGATCCCGGGGAAAACCTGGGGCTCGAAGATCGCATATCGCATATCGCAGATTGATCTAGTCGATCTTGTGCGGGAAGGCAAGATTGCGGATCGATGATCGCAGATCGATCTAGTTGTTCTAGTGCGAATTGGTGAGATTGCAGATCGATGATCGATGATCGCAGATCGCAGATCGCAGATCGCAGATCGCAGATCGCAGATCGCAGATCGCAGATCGCAGATCGCAGGTCGACTTGGTTGATCTTGTGCGAATCGGCGAGATCGCGGATGATCGCAGATCGCAGATATCAGATCGACTAGGTTGATCTTGCACGAATTGGAAAGATTGCGTGTTGATGATTGCAGATCGACTCGGTCGATATAGTGGTAATCAGCGAAGGGGTACTTGATTACGTGGCGGAACTCTTCACCACTTTATCGCCGAGCCTCTTAAGCCTAGCGCTAAGTAAATACCCAATATGTTATGGATTCCTAGCCTAAACTTAAGAGGAAGGGGGTCGACCTGCCCTTTCTATGTGCATATCGACGGATTTCACAAAAATCCACCTAGAGTTCCCAAGGGGCGCTTGAAGCAGCCGAACTTCTAGGGGAAAGATACAAACCAATGGGGGGGGAGGTGAGAACACTTGGTTCGATCACCTTCCCAGTAACATTTCCAAAAGGAGCAACTGACACAGCGGGCGGAGTTGAGGGCGATTTCTCAAGAACTTTACGTCTGTCGGTGGTCCAAAAAAGTGCACTACGTGCTCCCGTCCGGGACGTGTAATGTATCCGGTGCGTATACGCACGGTGCGGCTAGCGCACAGAGGAAGACTCTTCCTTAAAGCGGTATCTACCGCTACTTAGCCGATACGCCCTTGTAAAGGGCTTAGTAGGAGAGTTCTCCTACTCGGGGACAAGATACCGGGTTGGTTTACGAATTAGCCTTAACCGCTGTATTCCCTTTACGGGATGTAAGTAAAGGGAGGGCTCCCTCTTACCTACGACACTCACTGCGCGCGCGACCGGTCGAGGTCGCACGTCCGCAAAATAGAGTGAAATGTAAACTGAATATATTTAATATGTAATTAGCCTAAATTGATTTAAACTAATATAAACTATATGTAATACTAAGTAGAATATACCAATTCGTACCTAGCTAAGATGTAATGTACACACCTGTGTACCGACACGTGGATGGCTGACACACCACCACCCAAGGGCTCATGCCCTCATTGGTTAAAATAAACAAAGGTTCGAAACCTTTCAAACCGGTCAATACTGACCTCAACCGTAGTGTACTCATGTACACCAACACTAAATGTAACTCGAATGTAACCCTGTTACATCCTCCCCCATCAAGACTATTGCTTACGCAATAAACAAAATTTTGTTGGAGAACTCCAACTCCATACCTCTGGCTGTCCATTGTATACCCTCAGCGGTGCTATGGACGCAAACTATTCCGACGGCTCGGAGGTGGACGCCCTTGGGGAGCTCTCCCCAACGGCTGGCCATGTTGATAGCGCCGAACGGCGCTATCAGTCATCCAACCCATTCCCCACACGTGGGGAAAACGCACTAACTCGTGCGCCACCGTTACCCGCTAGGGGTGATACCTCCAGGTTGCCACAGGCAACCACCACCAATTAACCGTCCTTGGTTCAAGAGGCCCGACGAGCCGGACGGGCACGGAAGGGACCTCGCGACCCTCAAAAGAGGGCTAAGAACGCGGTCAAGAGGGGTTTAGCCTCCTATACCCCTGGTCCAGCTGCTATACTGCCGCGCGAAATTGCGCATCGGAACCAACTCCTGGCCCGACTACTAACGCCCAAACATTATTCCGTTAAGTCCTACCGGACGCGCCTCGGGAAACAGGCACGCGGTGTCCTCGTGGATATTATCCGCGAGATTCCCATTGTTCTCCTGAGGGGCGAAAGCGTCGAAGACGCAGATCAGGCATTCCACGCCTGGGCGGAGGGGAGAAACGCCTCTCCAGTTTCGATGCGCTGTACAACAGCTTTTCCGAACACGACGTTCGGGTAGAGAGAGCGCTACGCTTGGCCTATGCTCAGGCCAAAGCGCAAGGGCAATTACCTGCCTCCTATTATACGCGCTCTGCTCTCGATGTGGTGCCGGAGAGCAATGCAAGCACAGCATCTGCCTCCGGCGAACTCCCAGCTACTGGGAGTGAAGGGGCTTCTTCAGCCCCTTTGGTCGTTGACTCTCAGTGGGATTCTCTCGCTCGAAAGCGTCAAGGACGTCACGGCAATCCTGCCGCAGGGGAGTCTCGTACTCCCATGAGTTCTGGGAATGTGGATACCCTTTCCACTTCGCCAGGTACTGGGTCTCACCCCGGTGATGGCGTCGTGCCATCAGGCGTTCCACATGATAATGTGGAGTACCCTCCGTATCGAGCACTGGAGGAGGGAGTCGCGCTATTGCGGCGTGACTTCCACGAGCGCTGTGATCAGCACAGCCGTCGCATCCAAGTGCTCAGGAGGGACTCCGCAACGAAGGGAGTGCGAATGAACGCATCGAGGGGCGGCTTGCCTCTCTCGAGTCTCTCGTTGCGGAGCTTCAGGGTCGTATTTCAACCCTGTCGGAGATGTTCCGACCTGTTGCGCCTTTCGGCTATCCGGTTTCTCACCCTCCTCCGAGAGGAGACCCGCCTCCGGGTTCTGGTATGGCTTAAGCATACCCACATAGAAGGTTGGATGCGTACGCATCGCCTTCGGGATGTCTAAGGTGTACGACAAGCCCTTTCGGGCTACTACCTTAAAGGGCCCCACAAACCCGGGGCGCAGTTTATTGCGCAACACATTTGAAACTGCATGTGTAGGAAGATTTTTAGCATATAATAAAACACTTTCTCCTACTTTGTACACCTTTTCGTTACGCCGCCCCTTGCGGTCAGCTTGCTCCTTCTGCTTGTCTTGGATTTCCGCCATGGCATCGCAGACGTGTCGTAAGACACTAAGGCGCGTCGATAAAAACTTATCGATGTGCTTTCGCACAGATACAGGGCTGACATCGGGGAATCCTCCCCCCTCAAGCCCTGGGCCACACAAACGTGGCGTCAACGGAACCCTCGGATTCACCAATCCGTTCACGTAAAACGGGGTAAACCCCGTAGATGCATGTACCAAATTGTTGATAGCAAATTCAACCATCGGAAGCATCTCACTCGAACTCTTTGGAGAATCCTGACATAAACTCCGGAGAATATCCTCCACAACGCGTTTAACGCGTTCCGTCTAACCGTCCGTCTGCGGATGATCCGCAGTGGACATGAGGAGCTTGGTACCTAGCACCTTAAACAACGCTCCCCATAATTGTCCCGTAACACGGGGATCCCGATCCGACACAACGGAATCGGGTAGACCATGCTGTCGGAAGACACGGTCTAGGAACACTTTCGCTGTTCCTTGTCCATCTATGGACTCCGGCACCGCCGACAGGTGAGCCATCTTGCTCAATCGGTCTACAAACACCAATATGCCGGTGATCCCGGCCTGATCCTTCGGAAAATCGAAGATAAATCCATACTAATGGATTTCCAACACTCCTTAGGAGCGGATAAGCTCTTTAAAGGCGCAGCTGAACTTGCAGAGGGTTTGACCCTCTGACACGTCTCACAGGTGAGTATATACGCACGGACCCACTTAGACATGTTGGTCCACCAATACAAAGCGCTTAAAGCGCTGTAGGTCTTATCCCGACCTAAATGACCCCCGATAGGGGCGTCATGTGCCTCAAAGAGGACTCTATATTTCAGTTCCTCATCATGAGGCTACCACCCGCGGAGTGTCCTCCGCGCTCGTGCTATAAAATAGCAGACCGTCACAGTACCTGTAACGGTGTAAACGAGCTTTAGCTCGACTTGAAAGGGTTGGCTCAGACGAGCCAAGTCCCTTTTCACCTAATGCGCGGATTAGCGCCGTACACTGTGGGTCTTTCTCATACGCCTGGCGTATGAGATCCACCACAGATGTGGTGACGAATGTCGCGTGTGCGAGCTCGTAATCGGGACGACGCGATAACGCGTCTCCAAGCACATTCTGCTTGCCAGGTTTATACTTAACCTCAAAGTTGTACTCCGCAAAGAAGGAGAGCCAACGGGCCATCCGTTGCGAGAGATGAGGCGACTTTGTCGCTGTCCGTAAGGACGCGTGGTCAGTATAAACCACGAACGGCTTTGAGCCGAGTAGGTGAGCCCTGAATTTGACAAGAGCATACTTCATTGCAAGTAGCTCCTTGTCATGAACGGGATAATTCTTTTCTGCAGTTTTAAGCTGCCTCGACTCAAACGAGATAACGCGTTCCCTTCCTGCATCGTCTGCTTGTAACAAAGAACATCCGATTGCGAAATCGGAGGCGTCGCAGACGACACTAAATGATTTCCCAGAATCTGGGAGAGCAAGAACGGGAGCTTTTAACAAGCTCCCCTTAACCGCTTCAAAAGCGTTTTGGTGTTTGGTTTCCCAACACCAATCCACGTCCTTCTTAAGAAGGTCGGTCAATGGCTTCGCCATTTCAGCGTAGTTCTCGCTGTACTTGTAGAGATAATTGGCTAATCCAATCCACTTCCGTAAATCTCTAAGATTTACAGGCGAAGGCCACTCCACAATGGCTTCCAACTTCGCGGGATCCACCCGCACTCCATCCTTACTGATGAAGCATCCGAGGAAAGGAATTCCTCAGCACCAAAGATACGTTTGGATGCGTTTGCATATAACTGATGCTCTCGCATACATTCGAGCGCCGCTCGAAGATGTATCAGGTGCGTCTGAATATCATACAAGTCGCCTTCCGCACGACTATGAACGAATATATCGTCGAAGTACGTCTGAGCGTACTTTCTATGAGGGCGGAAGAGTTGGGTTACCAAGCGATTAAAAATCGCTGGTTCATTGTTTGGTTTTCACCAAAACTGACTCGTCCATCGTGGATGAGGAGTTCAACTCCTCTTCCGAACGCAATACGACAACCTCGTCGATTTCATCTGATTTTACAGCCGTCTCAAACTCGTTGAAGGACATCTCCTCCAACGACAACAGTTCGCATACCCCAGGCAACCGTTCCAGGCTTACTCCTTCTGTGACAACACCTGTCACGCTATTCAGCATCCGATAGGACTGCTGAATACCGGCCTCGGGACTCATCCCGGGAACCAGATGGGGGGAGTCAATTGCCCCATCTATGGGAAGCGCCACGCGCCTATCCACAGAGGTATCTACCTCTACCACCGGTGACTCGCCGGTCTCACCTATAACAGCGTAATCGGAATCATTTCCGACGTGCGAAAGAGACGAAATCCGGGTCTCTTCGCTTGGAAGCGCCTCGCGCTTAACCACAGGGGTCCCTACCCCTACCACTGGAGTCGCAACTTGTTCGCCGGACACGGCGTGGTCGGAATCAATTCCGACCTGTAGAAGAGACGAACTTCGGGTCTCTTCTCTAAGCTCCTCACGCTTAATCTCAGAGGAATCCACCTCTATCACTGGCGACTCACCAGTCTCGCCTATATCGGCGCGGGGATTAACCGCCGAATCCCCCTCGTTAAGGAACTCTTCCTTAACGCCATTGGGAATGATCATTTCAGACATCCTAATCTCTGGCATCTCACGCCAGAATCGCTTTTGCGATCGAGCAAAGGTGGGTTCATGACTCGCCAATGCTTCACCCGACCGCGGGTGCGTTGAGCCAATGGACTTAGACTTCCAGTCTATCCATGGCTCGTGGCGTTCCAGCCACTTCATGCCCAGAATGAGGTCATACCTCGAGTCCAAATCCAGGAGTAGGCAACGTTCTAAGCTGTCGAAGTATGCAAACTTCAGCTTAAGGTTAATCGAGACCTTGGGTACAGAAACCTGTACACCCGTCGCAAGACGGACTGTGACAACGTCACGAGAACGTGCCTCTAGGGCCTCGGAATACAGCCGACTCTTCACAACAGAAGCTCGTCTGACATAACTGTCAGACGCTCCAGAGTCTATCAAGACTCTCCAAGGCTTATCAAAGCCTTTCACGTCCGCTAGGACTACCAGCATACCTGGCTGGTACACCGACTCGGTGCTAGAAAGCAACGCTTCCCTCGGGGCTTTGTGCTGTCGTCCCCTCCCCTGTGGCTTAACAGCACTGAGGGGTCCCCCAGTAGGGCGCCCCGCACCTACTGGGAGCCGTCCTTTCCCGACGGCTTGAACAAATGCTTTTTCCCCACCTTTGGTCCCTTGTAGCGATTGTCTCGCTGGGGATTTTTCGGACGTCTGTTCCTCAGATGATCCGTGCTCCCACACAGGAAGCATCTCAGCGGCCCATGCCGCTGCCACATAGCCAAGAGCTCCTCCTCGAAGCTCTGCGAAAAATAGTCAGTGTGACTCTTAGCGGGAGGTTTATCCTCCGCTTCGACCTGACTAAGGTCCATGGATTCGGGACCCACCTTAGAGGAACGGAAGTTCCTCTCGGCGTTGAACGCCATCTTGAACTCCTCCTCCAGGGATTGGGGTCGGCATCGGAACAATTCCGAACGTGCTGGCCCTTCTCTCAGGCCTCCTATGAAGACGGGGATGGACACATCGTACGAATACGCTTTCGCGTACATCACTGCCAACAGGGTTTTAAGCTCCTGGATATATGTGTCCAGGTCCCTAGCGCCCTGACGGCACTTCAGAAACGCCAGTTGATTCTGGAAACCAGATCAGGCGTTGCGTACATGTCCATGAGCTTCTGCTTAAGGACATTCCATGTTGGGAACACGTCCGTGACTGACTCCGAACACGTAAACGCCCATGTACGGGCTTTGCCCGTACGATGGGTCAGTGCAAGTCCCACTGGCAAGTGATCAGCGATCACATTCGCTGTGGCGAAGGCCGCTTCGACCTCTCGCAACCACACGTAAAGGTTGTCACCCTTCTCCCCGGTGAACTCATTTATTTTGAATGATAATGGAGGGCGCACCCCCGTGGAACGACCTCCACTACAACTCGCCTCATGAGCGATGAGAGCATTTACCCTTGCCTTTACGGCCTCAAGGCCCTGCTCCACTAGGAGCTTCATGCCTTCGTCACCCGTTAAGGGTAACAGCTTTTTAAAGGCTTCCTTCTGGACGAGGGTCAAACTATCCCAATCGTCCTGATTCATCCTTTGCAGAGGATGCCTTAGTCTACCAACACAGGTGTTGGATTGACTACAAGTGCTACCAGATGTAGCCGGTGAGTATACGCACGGTGCGGCTAGCGCACAGAGGAAGACTCTTCCTTAAAGCGGTATCTACCGCTACTTAGCCGATACGCCCTTAAAAAGGGCTTAGTAGGAGAGCTCTCCTACTCGGGGCCAAGACTCCAGGGTTGGTTTACTAGTTAGCCATAACGGCTGTGTTCCCTTTACGGGGTGTAAGTAAAGGGAGGGCTCCCTCTTACCTACGACACTCACTGCACGCGCGACCGGTCGAGGTCGCGCATCTGCACTTTAGAGTGAAATGTAAACTGAATATATTTAATATGTAATTAGCCTAAATTAATTTTAACTAATGTAAACTATATGTAATACTAGGTAGAATATACCCAATTCGTACCTAGCTAAAATGTAATGTACACACCTGTGTGCCGACACGTGGATGGCTGACACACCACCACCCAAGGGCTCATGCCTCATTGGTTAAAATAACCAAAGGTTCGAAACCTTTCAAACCGGTCAATACTGACCTCAACCGTAGTGTACTCATGTAAACCAACACTAAATGTAACTCGAATGTAACCCCGTTACATGGATGCTTTCCAAAGTCTTCCAGCGATGGCTGGGAAGTTTTAATGACTGGTTCCGGATGCAGCGCCGGCGGGTCTTGCTGCTACTGGACAATGCCCCGCCCATGTGGTCTCAAAAACATTCGACAATATTGAGCTGATCTTCTTGCCGCCGAATACAACGAGCAAGATTCAGTCCTTGGACGCGGGCATCATAAACAGTTTCAAGGTCAAGTATTGGAGGAAACAGATCGGCTTGATGATTGAGCGCTACGAAGCGAAGAACGAGTACCGAAAGCTCAACATTCTGGAGGAGTCAGAGTTTGTCGTTGACGCATGGAACGAAGTTACTCCCTTGTGCATAAGGAAATGCTGGAGGACTACCAACATACTTCCGGCCCTTCATCAAACAGAACTCAACAGCTCCCCGAGAAAGACGGCGGCCGAAAACGACGACAATGCTTTGAGCGGTCTGGAGAGAGAAATGATGCGGCTTAAACACTTCAATCCGATGACATTGGAGGAAATCATCAACCCGGCTGACAAGAACGATGTCTTCGACACGGCATCCGAGGAGGACATTGTCGTGCAAGTTGCTCAAGAAGGGGCGGAAAAAGACGCCGAGTCGGAAGTCAGAGCCGAGTCGGAGATACTGGAGCGCGTTTCCGAAGCGCAAGCCAAAGAATCTTTGAACGTCCTCAAATTGTACTTGATCCAATCCGACCAAGACAATCAGCAAATGCTGGCAAAGTGGAATGAACTCGAGAAAGATCTGCAAGAATTGATGGACAATAGAAAAGTTCAGTCCACCATAGCGAGCTTCTTCCAGTCAGAGCAGAGGCCTTCGGGGGAGTCCTCCAGAGGCAGGGATCTTTCGTTGCCGTGATCATAACTCCTTAGGATAGGATCTTTAGTGAAATAAACGCTTGTAATGCTGAATGGAAGGACGTGTGGCGCGCTTACTCCGGGAACAACGCTCTAGTGCTCTTTTCTCAACCTTTACTAGCCTAATAAAGCATCAGGAGAGTTATCCTCCATAAGTGATCACCCTCTCTTAATGATAAGGCTGGCTAATTTCCAAATAGGGTACATTTAGAGAGGTTTGTCTGTAGATCGGTTAAGCTAGATTGAGAAGTAGTTTCGTCTTATTCTAGTAATAAAGACGTGGATGTCTAAACTCACTGGCCCAAATGTCTAAACTCACTGGCCCTTTTTTTAAAAAGGCTAAACTATGGCGCAGCCAGTGGCCCAGTCTTGAAACTGAGAATTACCTTATACCTATTTTTGCTATAACCATGCGGTCGATAAGCTACTTCGCAAGTTCACCGGGGTGAAGTGACTCACTTCTTTGGCTTCAGATTCGCAGCTTTACGCTGGTTCCTCGTGTGTTATTGGAGCTGATTTACATTCTATGCGACTTACAGGTCAAGTTAAGCAGTATGAGTTACTACAGCGGGCAGATGCCAAAGTAAAAACTATTGCATCGACAAGTTTGCAAGGAGTAGGAGTATTTCTTACAGATGTCCTACATGCCGGAATGAATTTTAACGATTATCGGGTGTTGTTGCTGTTTATCTTTTGATCACTCAGCTACTAGTATGTTCCAATTCAGCTATGTCTATACTTAAATATGCATTTAGTTAGGCGCAGTCAGGGTCGTATGGCAGTAGTGCAGTCGCCACTCTGCGGTCTTCGGCATTTAGAATGTTAAAAGTTGCGCAATCATTTAGGGAGTCCTGATATTCCACCACAATGCCATTTATCTTCAGCATTTCGTTTAGTTCTGGTGCCAAACGGTCGATACGCTCACCGCAGCCAATCACTAGAATTTCTATTAAGTACAAGAGTCATTTAAATTTTAGGACTGGATAGCACAGCAGCATCTCACACCCTACCGATAGGAGGATTGGAGATCGTGAATATGATCAAGTGCTCGCGGGTATCTCATCGATTCTCTTCGTTTTCCAAAGCTAATCGGCATAACATCGGCAATAGCAACGTCCACGTCCATAAAAAGCCGCAAAAATGTACAAAGACTGGGCCACTGGCTGCGCCATAATCTAGCCTTTTTTTATTATAGGGCCAGTGAGTTTAGACATTTGGGCCAGTGAGTTTAGACATCCACAATAAAGACACCATTCAACTGTCTATTGATAGACAATGTGACGATCGATTTGGTCTGTCACCAGTAGGCCCCCTATTCAGATCCGTGATTCATGAATAAATGCTTGATTCAGATTCATGATTCATGAATCATCCTAACCCTACACCGCTAATTACAGTGAGCCAATATGCACAACTGCTAGCAGGCACATATATGCCAATACCATTTGTTGTGTGTAATGAATACAGGTCAGCTGGGCCTATTCTTAGCTCCGCTCTTCCGATTGATTGGTTGCCACTATAACTTTAATAACTGTTTTCATTAATAATGACACGCTTGTCACTTCGTTATTCCTTAATGTTATTGGTCATTGCTTCTTAAATTTCTTTTAATTCCGTCGGTTAATTCTGTAGTCGTAGTCGTCGAAGTTAGCTCTTCGAAAAGTATAAATAGAAGGGTAGACGTGTTAAGAATAAACATTAAGTCCCTTGAAACCTAGAAACATTACATTGTGTGTCCCCTCTTGGTATGCCTCAAAGACTTTTAAAAAAAAGGGTTTCCTTCAGATAGAGTGAGGCTGTTGAATTGGCTGAATTTATTATAGAGTTTATGGTTTCTGAATACACAATTTGTTTTTCTGTCATGATTTGGGGGGTGTCTTTGTGCGTGATTTACTATATATATGGTGATCCATGATTCATGAATCAGAATCATGAATCAGCCCTGGAAAAATGAATCTGAATCATGAATCAGGCTTGATTTATGATTTAGTGATTCAAATAGGAGGCCTAGTCACCAGTCTTTGGTTTCACGCTTATGATCTTTGTGATGACAATAAAATCTTGGAAGTATTTTACGGAGCAAAGCAGCAGCCTTAAAGCTAAGATGAGTAGCTCATGTTATCAGATCACAGTCCAGCCTAAACTGGTCCTACTACGTGGGTCAGTGGGTGAGTTTGGCGGTTTGTTGAAGGACTGATCAATCATATCGTCTTCTTCCAGAATGGGCATACCAGGACCCATAGACGGACTGGTACCCACGTCCGACGAGAAGTCACTTAAGTCGCTGTTGCTATGCATCTGCCGGGTATCAAAACCCCAATCGGACTCGCCATCGTAGCCTGATTGAAATGAAAACTTAATTGATCCGGAATGCCGAGCACCTGCAATGTCTTCACTCAAGCCTGCAAAACTAGCACGATTATATGGGTTAAGCGAAAATGATTCGCTACTTTCCACTGACATAGCCGTCTGACGGGGCTCCGCGCTAATAGTCTTCTTAACAATGCTAGTATCACCAGCGCTTACCGCAAGATTGGGGGCAGTGCTGCTTGCGCCTAAGTTATCGCGCAAACCCACCTCAAGTTGCAGTTGTCCTGGTGTCTTATGCGATAGGAAGTTTGAAGACGCCAAAGTACTGTCGCTGGTGCGGCCGAACCCGCTCAAAGGTTGGCGAAACGGAATTTCCTTTGTGCTTACGTTGCTGTGGCGTTTCTTCATGTAACAGAAAAGCATTCCAGCCAGCAAGATAGCAGCACCGATACCAATACCAATATAGAGGAACAAGTAGCTACCGCCACTTCCACCATTCACAGAAACTGTTACGCTCGAGTATATGGCCATATCAATACGGTTGCCATCCACAGTCACCATGGCGACTCGACCAAACATCGTAAACTGACCAGAAGTACCGAACTGGTATTTGGTCGAGTAACTGACTACACTGTTCGTGAGGTTCTTGTCATCATATTCCGCAATGGCAAAGGTGGACGATTCGTCTCCTGTGTATGTGGAGCAATTAGCGCCATCCTGGTTTCGCTGACAGCCGCTAAAGACGGATACGGGCACAACTGAATAAATACCAGTTCGCGGATTTTTAATAGCATCCGTCGTCGAAACCTCAGCAATCACAGTCGAGTCATCCATGGACGAGTTTGACATATCGAGCATCCAGCTGATATCAATCGTATCCCCAACGTTTACATTCGTAGATGAGAGAGACATGGCCATGGTACCTGGACAATAATTATCCGTGCGAATAGTGAGGTCACCCGAAACACTGGGATCAAATACAGACACATGTGGAGCAGTCCAGCAATACGTGGTCGTACCATCCGTATCAATACCAGAAGGCGGCGTACCAGCGACGTCACCGATTTGTACAGGAAAGAACGTCACAAAGTCGGCGCGCGAGTTGCCGGCGATGTTGACTACGAGATGAACATAACCTGTGTACTTCCCGTCTTTGGGGATCACGAGCTCTGTGGAAGAAAAACTAGCCACCCCGGTTGTGAAATCGTTTGGGCTGTTCTTGGATGTGTAGTACAGAGAACTTTCTGCGGCTGTTGAGAAAAGGTTGCAGGAGCGCCAGTCACACACGACTACATTGGATACCGCTATGTCGTAACTTCCATCCGATCGCGAAGACTCGGCAGATGCACTTGAATTACTAAGCAAATAGTCAGGTACAACAGCACGTTCAATTGGGAGAGAAAATTTGAAGTTCGGGTTAGCCGACGACGTTTCCAACGTGGCTGTGTAGCGGAGCGGAATGATTGCGTTTTTCTCAAGCTTTGGAGCGATATCTACACGGATTGTAATTGGGCACGAGCTGCCTGAATCCTGGACCAACACGTCATCCTTCATTGGCTGCTTCTGCGAATAATTTTCCGACATGTAGTAGCAGTAGGTCGTACTGCCGTCCATTTTGTATGTCATTCTGCATTTGCAATCCAAACTGTGAGTGCTACGACACACTCTATGAGTATTCTAGTTTAAAACATGGTGTCCGACTCAAACGTACATGGTAACTGGACACTACTAAAATAAAAAAAAATAGATCGCAACGTTGAAATTGGGGTACGCGGACGGAATCTCGACGACGGAGTTGGGCAACTAGTATGTGTTTCGTTCGAATCAACCGTATATCGAAAATACTTGTAGGTCCGAATGAAAAACGCCAGTTCGAAGTTGATTGGTGCACTGTTTACATTCTTGTAAGTACGATTCTTATATTACCATAAGCCCCTATACCTTTTCACAGCAGCAACTCTCCACCGTTGGTTCTTATCTTTGTATTGCCTCTAGTTCTTCGTGACTTTGATTGAACCATAGCATTTCCACTGCTGGTTATTTTGCACAGCGCAAAACTTTTCCATCATCACATGCAAATGCCACGTGAGTATATACACTTAAAAGCGTTATCATTATGCTTATGTAAATATAGTCATGGTTGATCCAACGAACAACTTGCTCTTGCTGACACTTGTCATAAAGACAGGGACAAGAAATGGTCCGTAAAATGAAATGGTATTCTCGCTGAGCTAAAAGGTTAAGGCAAAGCTCAACTGGCTGGGCTGTTCTGGGGTGTTTGCTAGTCTATTCAAAACTTACTTGAAATATTTACGGTAGTATCAAATGAATTAGACAGCTATTGTATCAATTCTTGAGTCTAATTTGGAGCAACATTCTTGCTCTTTGTTCATCTTCTTTTCGCCTTCTTTCGCCTTCTTTGCGCCTTCTTTTGCAGCTTTAAACAATGCAAAGAAGAAATATGACGTCAATAGTGTTGAAATGTTTCAGCATCCATCCTTGCGTAGATAATATGAAACTTGAGAGACCTGGCAAAAGCAATACGACGGACGAAACCAATACCGACGCAACAGCTAATCCGAAAAAGGACCGAAGAAAGAAAACAGTGTTTCAGTAGCTTGTAGAAACTTAGTCATAGCCGAGAAGGTATAAGGTTGTGTTAATAAGTTAATACAAAGCCAACTTCAACTGTATCCTACACTACCTATCAGCATATGCACTCAGAATCGAGTACGAGTACACAATCGTATTTACTGATAAGTACGAAATGAATATTGCTACTAATGAAAATAATCATACCCAGTTTTGACAAAAACAAATATAATGACTATTTTCAACAAATAACCTACCTGGAGACAGTCTTGTTAACTAACTACGCGTCTGATACGTTATTTTCTACGCCACCAACCCATATGTGCTGGATATGTAGAGCTTAGAGAATTAGTTTACGTCTTTGTCCGACACGGACGCGTCACAAGTAAGACACTAGAGGTCGTTGTGCCGATATCAGGTAGCGACATCGACGACGATGGTAATGGTCAAAATTGTAACGAAACGAAAAGATAAGCTTAAAAATACAAATGATCGAGGGAAACGAAGTCTGTAGTGGTGTAAGTGAAAGCCGAAACATAGAACATCCAGACCCAAAGCAGGAACAAGCAGCAGATGTAGCCGGTGCGTAAACGCACGTTGCGGCTAGCGCACAGAGGAAGACTTTCCTTAAGGCGATACGCCGCTACTTAGCCGGTACGCCGTAATAAAAGGGCTTAGCGTGAGATCACTCTCTCGCTCGGGAGAGTGACAAGAGGCCCTTCTCGCGCGCGAAGATCAGATCGCCATGTTATCCG
>CM047584.1:2255181-2300309 GCA_026184515.1 Peronosclerospora sorghi | reverse complement strand
GCCTTCAAACAGCTCAAACCATTGCGTGACTTCGTTGACACCACAGTCAACGATCTCCAGACTAAGTTGAAGACCGTCGAAACGCTGTGGACGATCAAGAAAAAAACATGGTCGATCAACGCGCCCAGATCCTGGATCTGGAGAGCCGTCGTGCCCGTGATCGTTATCTGCGATCAGTGCATTAGGGCACTATCGCTGATCAAGCTTGAGAGCTGGATCAGCTTCAGCAGCGCATGGCCCAGTTACAAGAGGAATACGATCGGGCTGCTTCTAGGAATCAGCGCTTGGTCGAACAGGCGTTCAAGCTCACCGCCGAGATTGATAGGCGAAAACACCAGTATAATTGCCTCCGGAAGAAGAATAAGTCCAATTGCATGAAGGTAGACGAATATACCGCCATCATGGCCCAGACAAAGGAAATATCTGATCGGGTCGAGGGAGTGTCTGACCTCCAAGCTGAGCTGGGTGATCTACACGCCGCATATTCTCAGCTAGATAAAGAGCTTCCACCGTGCAATGCAGCTTCGATCAAGTTTCCGCAGAACGCGACGCGATACGCAATCAACTGCAACAGGTTCAAGACGAAGTCATGCAGTTGCGCTCGTTTCACACGGACCTTCAGTCCCAGTTGGCTGGTATGTCGTTGAGGATGCAGATCACACCGGCTGTCCACACCCCTCCGGCAGGTTCTGATCAAGCGACATCGACGGATAGCCTTCCCGCTGCTTATCCAGACGGCTCGATCAGCAGCGTCACCCCTGCGCCTAAAAGGCGTATTCAGCGTTCCCGATCTTCCTCTCGGTCGAAGCGTCCACGCCTCCTTTCCCCCATTTCGGAGGCGAAGACGGAGGAAGATGATCCCCCAAGTCCTTATCAGGACGATGAAGGCGTATTTCCTGACCTGATCGCTTCCATTCCCTCTACTCCCACAATTAGCGAGTTCGAGAGCGAGGATTTACCTGATCAAGGCACTGCCGGGTCTCTTTTTCCTCGTACGGGTGATTTCAAGACGTTGATCGCGGTGCCTGATGATGCCAGTGACGCCGGCATCCTGCCGTGGACTTCAGATCAACTCGGTGGGTTCGATCTGCGTAGCGTCACGGCGCAAGTGGTCTTTGCCTACTTGACCCGCCCCTCAGGATGATTGTTCCCGGCCGCCGTGCATTCCCCTCCGGCTTATTCGTGGTTCAGTCATTTGATTACCCATCATGAAGTGGAGCTGTTATATTCTCAATGACCTTGGGGCGTTTTCACGACCATGCTGCCGCCCATTTCTTTCCGCTCAGTCGGCTGGTTCGCCGACTTTGAGACGAAGTACCGGTCGTTTCTCGACCATCACGCGCTGGCGATCTGGGAGTCGACGCATTACCTCCCCATATCGAAATGCCTTCGCGAGACGGATGAATTCTTCCGGGACTACTAAAATGATCGGCGCCAACGCAGAAGTCGTGCCGGGCGACATGGAAAAAGGGTTGTGGACTTTTTCCTGCGGGGAATGATTGACGGGAGGTGTGATCTCGACATTTTCCTGGACCCGTCGATCACCCATTGTGCTCGCAACCGTCCTTTGAAGTATGCCCCGGACGACGACGGGGCGTGGTACCTCGGGTTCCTTTCAGACCCGCCACCTCGGACCCTATTGGACGCGTTGAGGGAGGTTGATGACTTTTAACCTTGGCGGGTTCAATATCGTTTTCCCCCGAAAGCCACCCTGGACGTAAAATTCCTCGTATTCGTCGCAAGTTCTTCGTGTCTGGTTAGTCGGTTGATCGTTTCTTCTTTAATCAATAAGCACTCTTGATCATGCCATTTCCACTGTTGCTTCCTTACTTTTCAATGCATAATATAGATCGGTATTTCGTCGCATTATCTGCCGTTGCTCCATCACCATGTCTCGCAATATCCATCGTAAACACACCACTTCAAGTCATTCATCATTTCTTCATCAATTATGAGTTTCATCAATCATTTTCTTCAATCGGAGGTTCTTCGATCGTAATTCCATGATCAGTCCGCTGATCACGCATTAGTTGGACTCTTCGTCCACTTGCATTACTTCAAACCGATGTCTGTTGATTCTCTTCCTTTCAAGTCCTTGATCAGAGCATCGCAGTTCAGATCTGCCTCGTCTACCCACGACGGTTCGGCATAACCTTTCCAGTAGACTTGATATTTGCGTAACGTCCTTCCATACCTGGTCTTTCGACCAGATCGGACATCGGTGATACGATCAACTTCAAATTCATCTGGAGCTAGCGTCCTTTCCTAGCTGTCTTCGGGTAACAAAGCTTCATCGAAATCAAAACGATCCGCTTTCCCACCTGTTAGCGCAGTAGTAGGGAGATCTGGAAATTACTTGACCAATTTCAACTTGGACAGGTTCACTACTGGGAACATACGATAGTCGGTGCCAGCTGTAACAAATCTCGCCGCATGATTACCGATCACCTCATCGATTCTTAAGGGTCCATGCCACATATGCGCCAGTTTCTTCGCAAACCCTTCTTTCACCCGATCAAGATATAACCAGTCCCTTGATCCAGCTTCGATCTTGTGTGGTGTCACTTGATCATTGTGCCTCTCAGCTCGCTCGGCCATCGCTTGATACAATCGAGTGCTCACTTGGTCGCGGGCGTATCTGTAGTCTTTCTGCAACTTATATCTCCACCGACGAGCATCTCGGTCTTTACGCCGAATTCCACCCAGTTGTAATGTAGATTCCAACGATGATCGCGGATCCCACCCATACGCCAAATAAAATGGTGTCTCTCCGCGAATGCGATCAGGGGTCGATTTCAGCGCGAATACCAGATGGTCTGCGTACAAGCTCCAATTTTTCTGGCCGACATCTGATACAAACATCTTGATTGCCCGTGTAATCTTCTGCACCGTCCTTTCCGCCTTGACGTTAGCCTGTGGATGGTATGCCATAGTGGCACTCTGACGTTGTCCCATGATTTTGTTAAACGCACGAAATACTTCCGACATAAAACCCGGTTCCCGATCGTGCCGGATCATCTCACTATCCTCGAATCGTTGAAACACACATTCTTCATAGTTTTCGGCGACTTTCTGTGCTGTGCGAGACGATCCAGATTTCGCGATCACCATACTTGTGAACAGATCCGTCCAAATCAGCAGTTCAGTATGTCCATCCGTCGATCGGGGTAGTGACGGGATATGATCCATGGCTATCACTTGGAATGGGTACGTAGCCTCGATATTCCCCGGCTACATGCCCGTGATCGTAGGCTTGCCTTTCCCCGTCTCGCAATCTACGCATTGTCCAACAAACTATTGTACACTTCGGAATAGTCCACGCCAATGGAAGTATCGTCTGATCCGCTGATATGTACGACCTATGCCTTGGTGTCCTCCTTCCAAGCTCACATGATAATTGTGGAGGACATCTGCATGTAGGGTCTCGGGTAAGACCAGCTTAATGTCGTGAAGGAAGTGAAAATTATAATAAATCCACTTAATCAACAACACAAAGAGGTAATAAGCTAGTCCTCCTTGCTTTACTTCCCGGGTACTTAATACTTCCGCCCGAACCAACAAATCAATCAAACATACTTGAGACACACTTCCAAAGGCAGTTCCGGGCTGATCCCAACACTAGCGCGCTTCAAAAGGCTGCTGCTCTACTTGCTAGGGCGTTCGCTCAACGACTTCCTTGTATTACACTTGGTTTTTGTACAGGATCAAAAAATAATGTTTTCACGGCCGCCAGAGATCTGCGCACTTCAAGGGAAATTTAGTTCTATTAAGTGTTACTAATTCCTACATCGAAGTCAATCACTTTTTTCACCCACTACTTTTTGGTTACTTCAGCGCTGACTTCAATACGTAGCGGGGACCACTGAGTCCCTCTGTAACCTGATTGATCATCTTTGACAGATCTGCAGAAACCCTCTGTAATCGGATTGAGCGAGGTGGCCGTCGCATATCTCTCCTGATTGGTCAAAAATTCCAATTATATCTCCACATTCATACCAATCATAAATCAATTAGCCGCGAGGTTGCCGTCGCGAGGTGGCCGTCGCATGTCGCTCCTGTTTGGTTAAAATTTCCATTTATATCTCCACATTCATACCAATCATACCGCGAGGTGGCCGTCGCAAGGTAGCCGTCGCATGTCGCTCCTGACTGGTTAAAAATATCCATTTATATCTCGACATTCATACCAATCATAAATCAATTATTCGCGAGGTGGCCGTCGCGAGGTGGCAATCGCATGTAGCTCCTGATTGGCTGAAAATATTTTTTTCCAAAATGGAATAAAACCACTTGAGAACAAACGAGAATGCCCAATTAACCAACTTGGGCGGCCGAGGGCGCATGACTTTCCGGGATCTCCCACCACAACCAGACCTGCCGATATGCTTATAAGGTGCGCCTGTGTCTTGGCTTTCTGTAGTGGTGCTGACAGTTTGTTTTCGTGATCTGGTTTGTCTGCTACAGCCCGCGCCCTAGCGCCCATAGCTGCAGGACAGTCTGCGAAGCTGAGGGCACGTGACTTCCTGTATGATTTACTGCTAGGATTGAACCTGCCGTCGGGCATGTAAGATGCGTCTGTGTCATGGCTTTCTGTAGTGGTGCTGACAGTTTGTTTTCGTGATCTGGTTCACCTGTTATCCCATGTTCCCTAGCGTCCGTATCCATGGAGTATTAAATATATCTGAGGACGCATGACTTGTAGTTGGCTTTGCCACCATAAATGAACACGTTGTTATGCTTGTAAGTTGCGCCAATGTCTTGACCTTCTTTGATGATGCTAATGGTTTGTTTGCATAGTCTGGTGAACTTATTACTTCATTCGCCCTAGCGCCCTAGCCTTCACTGCTGTGATGCTAAAACCAACACTACTGTAATAAGATACCGTGTGGATGCAAGACACACTACTTAGAGACGGACGCATCGTTCGCATTGTTCATAAGATGAAGGTAAAACACAATCTTTGTTGTTCATGTTCAATGTTTGCAGACACCACATCAAGTCAAGACAACATTGTGCTAGCATGTAGATTTTTGGTATAGTAAAAATTATACCGTGAATTAATAACTATCACAGATCATCTTCTATATGTTGTAAATAAAGATTCCACTTCACCACATTAAACGAAGAGTGTCGATCGTCTTGATCATCTTTGTCATCGCTGACTTTTCCTTTAGCCATATTCCCACAGTAAATTAGCAATCCTCGTTCGTTGACATCGTAGTTGTCAGCAATTTTCGCGCTATCCTTTACCTCGTCTGCGCTCAATTTTGAGACGTCACCATACAGATAACTTTGCAAATCATGAATCCGTTTCTCTTCGTCCTGCGCCTTTTTCATCCGTTCCGCCCTTATCCCGGATATGGATATATCGGGCCACGTTGACGGTCGCGGCTGACGGAGGTTACGTGATCATGTCGTCACTAGAACTTGTGGGGAAGTGGGATCTTCCTTCCAAGTCATCACCTCGGACAATCTGTTGAGATCAACTAATTCTTCCAGTTGGTGATCATCGACAATTTCACATCGTGTTCCATCCCGCATGGCCGTACTGGTGATGTAATCGGCACTCTTGTTCCACTCCCTTTTTACGTGCAACAAATCGTGATCAGGCCATTCGCGAAGAAGCTTTAAGGCACGCTGCTGCAATATTCGAAGTCACTGTGCTTTGCACTCTATTCGCCACGCATTTGCCTGATCACCAAATTCGAGTCTCCACATACTATCACCCTTCCTTTGGGATATAGCGACAGTAGATCCAAACTTAAAAGCAATCCACGATACTCGGCTTCATTCATCATGATGTTAGGTGCATGATCAGCAACCGCGATCATGATCTTCTACTCCGTCGATTTCCACACAATAGCACTAAACGCACCAACACATCGCTTAACACTAGCAAATCCATCGAAACTGATCACGTATAGATCTTCGCCTTTCTCAACCGTGGGAGGTGGCACTTCAATCATCTGCTGAGGCTGATTTTCGGTGCGATCGCGATCAGGGCTTCATCAATTTCGGTGCGAGGGGTGATACTTGCGGCTAACGCCCTTAGTACCTCCTCTTCTACACGCACACATTTCTTGATCTCCAAGTCCCATTGTGATAAGATCGCAGCCCATCTCCCCAATCGTCCGTCTAGCCCGTTGTATCTTAACAACCACTTCAACGTAGACCGACGTGACAGGACAGTGATCGCCTTTCCGACCAACATCGTAAAATAGACGTCCTGAATTCGCAGAAGAGCCAAAACTTCCTTTTCGACGGGGCTGTAATTCATCTCACCGCTCTTCAGTGTCCGACTCGCAAATGAGACGGGGAAATACACTTGATCATGCTCTTGCACAAGCGCGGCAGACACTGCCACTTGCTAGCATAAACCACAATCACCGGTGTTTTGGCTTGATCGAAATGGCGTAGGGTTGGGGTTGACGCGATCTTTGCCTTCAGCATACTGAATGCCACTTGCGCCCTGATCAATCGATCATCTTCGCGATCCGGACTCTCATTGATCGATGATCGACCCTTTAATTCTTGATAGTACGTTTCTCTTAATACATAGAGTGCAGCAGCATAGATCGCGAAGTCTTCAATAAATCTACGGTAGTAATTTAGACTCCCCAGAAACGATTGCATAGCACGCAAAAGACCAGGAAAAGGCAAATCGCTCAGATCATCCAAATTCTTCGGATTTGTTTCTAAACCATGGCTAGAGACGTGATGTCCTAAATAAGGAACTTCACTTCGCCCCCAGTACGATTTAGCCACGCTGATCGATAAGTTCCACTGATCGCACTTTTCCAATAGATTTAGCAGTTTATCACACAAGATCGTCCATGTAGGTGCAGGGATCAAAATGTCATCGATATATGATCGTCGTTGCAACACAGACGGGACTTGTGCTTGATCAGGATATCCCGTAGTAAATACATCAGTTGACTTGGTTAGATCGGCACCGTCCTTAACCTTGAGATACCCATACATGCATTATCGATCAACCGCTGGTAGATCTGCGTAGCATTCTTTAGGCCAAAGGGCATCCGATTCCATTCAAACAATTCAAACGGGGTAACAAAAGCCGAAATCTGACGCCCTCGATCGGTCATAGACACGACCCCAAAAACGACTTGCCATATCCAAATAGCAAAACCACAACGCTTTATCCAAATCTTCGAGCAGATCAGAGATCAGGGGCATTGGGTACACCGTCAAACGCGGGAGTTGATTCATGCGCGATAGTCGATACATAATCGAATATCAACCCCATCTTCTTCACAATAATCACTATAGGTGATGCCCAGGGTGATGTAGATGTCTGGATGATCTTCGTGGCCAATAACCCCTTGATCAAGGCTGATAACTTCTCGCGAAATTGTGGAGCAACCTTCCGACACTTTTGAGCGATCGGGCGCGCATTTCCTACGTCAATGTCACGAAGAACTCCACGTGAAGCAGGAGGCAACACGTTTCATTCCCCGATCAACAGATGTTTCTTCGCCCAAATTATATCATGAAGCTAGTCAATCTCCTCTGCTGCGTTGATCAATGTATCACCGACTTGCAAATCGTCCTTGGTCACTTTTCGGTACTTGCGGACACCTCAGGAAACGTGGCAAGCTGTTTCTCGAGATCTTCCACGAAAAATCTCCGCCTTCGTGGTAGCACACTTGGTCATCGGTAGGAATCACACCGAATTCACCGTGATCGGATGAGACGGGATGCTCACGCATATCTTGACCAGGCTCATCTCTTTCAACAGACCGTTCAACTTCGTGATCTAGTGTCGGACCTTTCACACTTGGCTCTCGATCGCACTCCTCTAGCACTTCTTGTATCTTCTGCGATCTTCCGGATACTAATGACACAGATGCCGTGATCGAGTCCGTAGGTCGTACCGAAATTCCTTGAGGAATAGTATACTCCTTTTGCTCGACCAAAGGACCTTGATCGACACTTTCTTAATCGCACTGAATCAGTAGAAGCTTGATACGCGAGATTATGCCACTCCTTATAACGATTACAGCCCAACGAAATAAACCCAGGGCGACGGGGCACGTCATCTTTATTCATCCAGATACCTAAAATTGTATCGTCTTGTAGGATGATCAGATGATCAGCAACGTTCGTAATACACAAATACCGTAGATTACTAACGTATCTAGTCACAGTGGGGACCCAATATTTTCCGCGAGTAATCCATAACTTCCGAGATCGTTGATCACGAATCCGAACCTCAGAAGATCGACCTACTGGGATCTGCTGATCTGATCAGGTTTCATATAGTTTCCACTTGACCCGTACAACTGCCTAAGCCCTTCCAATGGGATAATCACTTCATCAAGCAAACTTAGTGCGCCTTGGGCGATGTCCAATATAACACCAGCTGGGATTATAAAATCCATATCCAACATAACATCTTGACCAGCGAGTTTTCCCACCCATGCATGGAAGTAATAAACCAAAGATCCCGCTAACGTCACCTTGATTCTAGTACGCCCTTCTGTGAGGTATGAACTTTCTCCGATACCAACACATTCTCGTGTGTGGCTCGTGTCGATCTGACAACCCACCTTACGAGCAAAGGTTGAGTCGATGATCGACACTTCGGCACCAGAATCAAATAACAACGTGGCACGTTCTTTATTAATTTTACCACTCTCCATGGCTTTTTTAAACCATTTCTTGGGCGAGTGGTACTTCCAATATCCACGTGATTCCCACGGAAGTAGATCAAGTTCCATGATTATCCATGATCACCGGGGACCGAGAAAACTCATCAATACGGAAATTAGACAAACGTGGTAAATCAGGCTGATCACATTTTTCATTATCTTTTTCTTCTGCTTGACCAACCCGCTTCTTATCCACAGATGCAAAAATACACACACTAGAGCGCTCGTCTCGTACCTGATTTCAACCTGTCGAGCGTCCTTGTTTAACATGTCTTCGGTTTCCTTGGGCAGCATTCCCGCATGCTTTGTAGGGTTGTACCACTGGCGAATACGATTGTAGAATTCCTTCATAGGGCACTTGCCAGCGTCATGAATTTCGCCACATTCTCGGCAGACATACAAGCAGTGATCAGTCGGGTGGCCCCTCTTGCCACACATCAGACAGGTCAGGCGCTTCCAACAACGTAAGTTGTCATGCTTGATCGATCCACAATGACTGCACTTCTTCGTCGCCCCTTGATCAACTGCACTTGGTTCACTTCGTTTACCAGATCGAGGCTCACTGGGTGGACCGTGCGTTACTGGTTGATCGCTCATAGCAGCAATCATATAACGACGCTGGTCACCGTCACTTCCACTGTCATCTGAACTTGATTCCTCACTCCCAGACATCATCTTGATCGCGCGCACTGCTTTAGGCTTCCGTGATCGAGAATCGCCAAATTTCTGACGGAATCGGCTAGTGCCTACCACCGCCTTTGGCTGGCACGACTTATTGCGCGCATAAGCCCGCAGGGTCTCTTCCAACTCCGTAACATTCTCCAAACGCAAAAGTTCCATTTGATCAGCGAATTTGCGATTAGTCAGCGTGTCAAGAAAATGTTGCACATGGCCACGAAAAATCGTAGACTATACGTCTTTTATCGGAAACTTGGTTCGCATTCCTGCCACATTCAACTGGTGAAGATACTCTATAGGAGTTTTATCAGATCGTAGCTTCATGTAGTAGTATTGGAGAGGTGCCGACTGACCACTTCCACAGTACTGAGTTTCAAACTTATCGACGAGACTTTTCCAGCTTGCACAAGTAGATGTGCTCAGCTAGCGATGCGAATTACGCGCCGGTCCTTTAATCAGATCACCCATAATCAAACACTTCTCATGATAAGAAGCTTGATCACGCATAAATGACGACTTAAGACGACTAATCCAATTCCGCGCTTGACACAAAATCTTCATCTCCTTCTTTCCCTGAAAATTTCTTCAGATCACTGATCGCGGACATCAGGAGTCTGGGAATCGGCTGTTGATCAGGCACTCCAGTGTACGCTGACGCAATAGTGGCTTGTCGAGGCAGAGTGATCGGATCATCTGGATCGATATAATCACGCCGGGATTTTTGATCATGGAACAAATACACTGATTCCATGTCGACATCCTTAACCGTCGCCGATCTTCCTTACTTTGATTGATGATCACGGAGCGAATGCACAGATTCCATATCAACATCCTTGACTGACGCAGCTCTCCCTGGCTTTCGCTGGTGACTTTTCGTGCGTACCACTTCAGGTTTCGCCTTGCCTCTTTCCTCATCCAAAAACCGCCCCATAGCCTTATCAAAAGATTTTTGCAGCCGGTGTTCCTGAGATGATTGATTCTTCCTTGACTGATTGAGGTCCCTTCTTAACAACTGAGAACTTGGCTTCATCCTTCTGGCAGATCGTCATCCGGGTAATCTTGGGTTCCACACTTCCGGCACTGCTCGACTACACTTCAGACATATCGCCCTCGGAAGGAGAAGATTCGTAACAGGATGATCCCGTGTGTTCTGCCACGTTGATCGATGGTCCCGCTTCAATTTTCAGCGGAGAGCGAGGGGGTTCCACCTTAGTAGATAGACCCACTATAGGCACCAACAGATAAAACAACAGCTAGGTAGTGGCCGCAAGATCTTCTGGGTCCTGATCGAACACTTCTTCAGCACCGTAGGCGCCTTTTGTCAGACCAACTTTCTTGATCAGACGTGTTAGCCTTAACACGATCGTAATCTTGTCCTTCCCGTCCGTCACTGGTTGATCGACCGGTCCGTTAAGCTTTCCGCTGATCGTGACCCCGAGTAGGCTCATGATAGAATCCGTCAATAAGAAATCTTCCAGTTCCCCTTTGTAAACTTTCCTGTAAAACTTACTCGCCAGATCAGATTCCGTTGGCACCATACATGATCGACTTTCGTCGCTCTCCAACCCAGGCGCCTTCATCAACACCTTCGGTTGGTCGGACTTGTAATATGTCACCACCGGCTTCCAATCCGGATCACTATACACACATGTAATAGGTTGATCACAACGCAAGTTATGATCCGCAGGGGCTCTCGAAGGAGCCTTGGGAGGTAATTAATGCTTTTCCTCCATTATCTCATCAGGAGACCTCCTGTAACAGGGTTACATTCGAGTCACATTTAGTAGGTGGTGTATGAGAGTACACTACGGTTGGGGTCAGTATTGACCGGTTTGAAAGGTTTTGAACCATTGGTTATTTTAACCAATCAGGGCAGGAGCCCTTGGGGGGTGGCGTGTCAGCCATCCACGTGTCGGTACACAGGTGGTGTACACTGCATTTTAGCTAGGTACGAATTTGGTAAGTTCTACTTAGTATTACATATAGTTTACATTAGTTTAAATTTATTTAGGCTAATTATATATTAAATATACATTCAGTTTACATTTTATTCCATCTTACAGACGCACGAACTCGACCGGTCGTGCGTGTAGTGAGTGCCGTAGCGTAAGGGGGGCCCTCCCCTTAACTACACCCTTAGTAAAGGAGCCTTTCCGTTAAGGCAGTAGCGAAGCAACAGTAAACCAACCCGGGAATCTTGGCACCGAGTAGGAGATCTCTCTCCTACTAAGCCCTTTATAAGGGCGTATCGGCTAAGTAGCGGCGAATGCTGCTTTAAGGAAAAGTCTTCCTCTGTGCGCCAGCCGCACCGTGCGTATACGCACCGGCTACACCTCCCCAGGTCCTGATGATCAGCATTTCCTTTCTTCTTCAGTCATGACGACGGCGAACTGCCTTCCATCGCCACAACCACCTCCTTTTCCACTTTAATCTTCAATTCTGCTTCCGCTTCCGTTTTCACGTCCGCATCAGCACCATCTTGTGCAGAATCGCGGTGATATCCAGCGTCGCCCAAGATCCGGGCACGCGCACCATTGTGGTGGAGCGGCTGATCAGAGTTTTTGAAGCTTTATCAGGCGGTTCCACAGCGGCCGGACTACCGACTAACGAAGGGGGTCCTCCGGTTGTCTTGTGTGACTGGCCTATGTATTTCTCACCTTGTGTACCCGACGGCTTGGGCGTGGGTCGCTCTTCAGATGACCGGGACGTAGATCCTCCAGGTTCCGATGCAAGATTTTGATAAACTCGTAGTTGATCTACAGGTGTCGATCAGGCTTGATCAGGTGTGATCAGGCTTGATCAGGTGTGATCAGGCTTGATCAGGCTTGATCAGGTGTGATCAGGTGTGATCAGGTGCCAAACGTCGATGATCAGGACCGTTTATTGATGATCTTGTGATGAATCGACGAGATTTCAGATGATCACAAGTCGATGATCAAGATCAATGATCAGGGGATGATCAAGGTCGATGATCGATAATCAGGGGTGATCAGGGACAATAATCGATAATCACGGGTTACTGATCGATTTAGACGATCCAGCACGAGTTGGCGAGATTGCGGGTTGGTGATCACAAGTCGCAGGTTGCAGATCGTCGATCTTGGTGGTGATCAGCGAAGGGGTACTTGATCAGGCAGCGGAAATCTTCACCACCCGATCGACGAGCCTCTTAAGCTTAGTCCGCTAGTAGAACACCCAATATACTATGTATTCTAAGCTTAAACCAAAGAGGAGGGGGTCGATATGCCCTTTCTATGTGTGGGATGATCGACGAACGTCCCCGAAATCCACCTAGAGTTCCCAAGGGGCGTTTAGAGCAGCCGAACTCCTAGGGGAAGGAAGTAGACCATTGGGGGAAGAGGTGAGAGCGCACTGCTCGATCGCTTTCCCAAAAATACATTTACAAAACTACCGCTGACACAGCGGGCGGAGTCGCGGGGCGAGTTCTTCTACACTCTACGCCTGCCAGTGGGCCTAAAATGTACTAGGTTCTCCCTCCCGGGACGTAGAGGTGCGTGTTAACTGAATAGAGGCGCTAGGTACCGCCCCTGTAGGTGTCCTTAGTAGTTGGACGCAAAAGGAGAACTTTCTTAGCGCTTATATCCTAGAATCTACCAATTATGTAGCCTGTGCGTAAACGCACGGTGCGGCTAGTGCACAGAGGAAGACTTTCCTAAAGCGGCGATACGCCCTAATAAAAGGGCTTAGCGTGAGATTGCTCTCTCGCTCGGGGCCACGATTTCCCCAGTTTCCTTTAGGTATGCTAAAGCTTTAGCTTTACGCTTCCCTAAGTAGGGACCAGCTAGGGGAGGCATTACCCTGCTACAACACTCAAAGCATGCTCGACCTTTCCTGGTGGAACGTCTAGCTGTACTTATTGTCAATTGGAAACTGATTTATATTTAATATGTAATTAGTCTAACTTAATAAACTAATGAAAAGTATATGTAATGCTAAGTAGAACTGACTTAGTCCGTACCTAGCCGAAATGTAATGTACACCACAGCTTTCTTGCTCCCCGTGCACCCTCACTGATCATGCTAAAAATAGTCTACATACTTTAATTACTGAAACTGCGGTGGAGTCAAGTTCGAAATCGAACACCGTAGTGTCGAGAACCTGACCACCATCGTGCCCGGCCTTCGAACTTACGGGGGGGGTACCCCGCGAACCTTCGTCTTAGATCCGATCGGATAGTCCGCTGCTGGCAGACGACCGATCATCAGCATAGGACACCTGGTCCGATTTTTTCTTCATCTCACCTTGTGTACCCGATGGATTGGGCTGGTAACACACTCGGTGGATCGGTGCTGGTAATTGACTTGTGGTCTAAATGTGGTAGACCGTGCTGGGTAGTGTACCCCGGGCGGAACTCGTCACCCTGGGTACGGGCAGACCAGTTATATTCGAAGTTAGTATGCTCCAAAGGGCAGATCGCTCAAATGATCGTAGAGACTAACCAATACGAGAACAAAACTCCAATAATCCAATAGTCCAGTAGTGAGATCCAAATGAGAACGTGATATACTCCACGAACGATACCTCCACGTAATATTCCAAAAAACGTAATAGCACGTTCCAAACGTGCGCAACTTAAACTTGAGAGGTCGACCAAAGTGCACTCCCGTCGGGGACTTCCGGCGGGCCAAGTGCGTCTGTGACGCGTCCCGGCCGGGTATAATGAGCTGGAGGGGATTATTCGACCCTCCGCTCCCAAAACACTCCGCGGCGTGCAGAGGCGACTGATGTGCAAAGCGAAACGACCCCCGGTTGAGTTATAGGTCCAACAATTAAGTCGTAAATCCAAAAACGCTCTTCTTAGACGAAGCGAAAACAAAACCTTTTCCCAACAGGCAAAACCAAAAACTAGACTACCTACCCCCTATAGTCCCCAATATGTACCAAACATGAAAATATGTAGTACACGCAATCTCATGTGACTTACCCAAATCCGTGTTCTTGACACCCCTTGCACATGACCTGCTTAAAATCCTCCTGGATTTCCACCAATTCGATCGCCGATAGGCCGATCGGTATGCTGCTGACCGGAAACGACCAAAATTCTTGGATCCGCTTCGCCACAGCCGCCCCTGAGTCGTGTTGCAGCCGCGCAACGGTAGCGGCCCGATCTCATCATGTCCAGATCTTCACAGAAGCGGACTTCACCAATGGACGGATCTCCGAATCCACCTTCGCCAGGTACTTGACTTGCATACCCGATCGCCTTGTGAACTCTCTTGACCTTCTTTGCTGCAGGTGCCCTGCGTTCCTCACGCCCCATATTGGTTCGCCGACCAGATCGGCTCGATCTGACAGCTTCCTCAGCAATTCAGAGTCCGACACACCGGGCAATCATCAGATCGAGGACGATCAGCTCCGGAAAACGGTCCGCGAGAAATCCAGTCCCAGTTAGACATCAGGGATTCTTCACTCCTGAAACTGAGGAAGGAGGTGGATACGTTGATCCCCATGTACACGAAGTTGCAGGAGGTAACCACTGAAAACGCACGTCTCCGGGCCCAGATCGTCCAACAAGCAACGCAAGGTAGGTCAATCGGTCTGTTTCCATCTTGGGTCTGCTCTGACCTTCCTTTGCATATAGATTAATTGCTCGCCGATATCGCCAAGACGTTCGACGCCTTATTCATGGTTGATCGGCAGTCTCATAATCATTGCGATCAGCTCCGACCTATCCTTGACGGGCTGATCGGCGCACGACACGATCTGTCTCGCTTGGAGGCCTACCGATCGCACCTCCTGGAACAGCTCGCGGTGGTCGACCGGCAGAGGTTGGAGGACCAGTCCGATCGGACCTTACTCCGCACCCAACATGGTGACCTGGAGAGGCAGAGCAGCGAGTTACAGGTCGTGGTCCGGGAGCAGATCGGGAGGGTCGAGTCCTTCCAGGCCCGATCGGACGCCTGGACCCAGGAATCAGATCGTCGCTGGGCGGCCGTGAACCGGTGATATCAACAGCTGACTGACTTGTTGCACCGGCGTCCGGCTGCATGCTCTAGCGCCGAACGGTCTGCATCGGCCGTTCTGGACGATCTGCATCAATACCGGACCCGACGCCTCTCATTGTCCAAAAGTAAGAACCCCGAAAATTCGCGAACTTCCAAGAAGCGTAAGGACGCGCCGAAGAGGTCAATGGCGCGGGGCATAGCGAGCGACTCCGAACTCGAGGAGAAGCGAGCGGTGCCCCAAAACAACCAAGACGCTGGCGCATTTTCCAAGCCCCATATCGGTCACAGATGACGAGTCTATACCCACCAAATCTCGTGCGCCCCCGCGCCGCTCGCACCAAGTATATTGAGGTCTCCTCCGGAGAGGACTCGGGGGGCAGATCGAGCGATCCCGAGTTCTTGGCCACTGCGTTATCCAAGTCCCGGTCAGATCGACGCCGAGGTTCCGTTACTGCGAAGCCCGCGTCGGGGTCTAACTAATAAGCGATCAGCTATCAGCGTGATGGTGCTGCACCGACGCGCGGGTCGACCGATCGGTACCTTTGTTCCAGCCCGGCACATCTGGGCTGCACAAGCACGCCCGATTAAAAGGGTTGTTGGCCGGAGGTCGTCCTCTCCCATCGCTGACTTCGGATGCCACTTCGCCATGGTCATCGTGGCAGATCGGTAGCTTGTACCCGTCTGCCATGACCAAGCAGATATTAACCCGAGCTCTGTCGCGCCCGGACTCTGTCTTTTTCCTCCAGCTCCCAAGGCTCTTGACGCTTCTGCATGGCGGGCAGACCTGGTCACAGCACCACAAATTGCCTGTCTGTACGCAGATGAGCCATGGAAGGTGTTCGTCCGCCCTAAGCTGGGTTCCATGTTTGCGTCGACTGCGTGAATCGACTCGTTCCTAGGTCGAGTGAAGGCTTTCAACGAAACTTACAGCCAAGCGATCTGGGAGTCTTCGCACTATCTAGTGCTTCCTGGTAGAGCGCAACATGATCAAGGACTGATCTTGTTTCAGAGAAACCGAAAGAGTAGCCGGAGTCCGGCAGGCGAGGCCTGGAAGACCCTATGCCAGATTGTTCTGGGAGGGATGCTGGCCCGCGAATGCGACCTCGACATCTTCTTATATCTTGTGGTTCTCCATTTGTCCAAGCGTCGGGTTGAGAAAGCCGGGGTGCTAGCTGTCGACGGAGCCTGGTATACCGGTCTTCATTGCGACGAGCCGGTCACAGACCTCAAGTATGCTTTGGCCCAGATCGATCGGAAGGAGCCCTGGAGCAATTAGTACCAGAACCAGATCAAAGACCATCCGGCGCTGAATATCGGCCGTCTGTGGGGCGATATTGATTCTCGATGCATCAGTTAGCTGACCAGATAATTCGTAATACATGTCCTCATTCTTTTCATATTCCTGATCATCCAATCCCTTAATCAAATTCATCACTTTCTTCAAACTTGCACCAACACGTTATCATATACAGTTTCCATCCACATCGTGAAAATCATCACCACGTTCGTCATTCACTACTCCAGTTCATCACAGTTCATCACAAATTCACAAAATTCCGACCTTACACATATTCACACCGATCGATATACTGATCGGTGCTACTGTGTGTCTTGGTCTTCGTGGGTCTGCATCACTGCAAAGCGATTCCGACTGACTCGTTCTCGCTCTAACTCTCGTAGCAGTGCTCCAAAATTTAGATCGAGTTCTTCGATCTAAGTTTCTTCGTCATGATCCTTCCAGCGGACCAGATATTCTCGGTGGGTGCGACCGAAACGGTTCTTCTTGACCGATCGGACATCCAGAACCTTTTCCACCTCGAATTCGTCCTCTTCCAATGACCTTTCCAAACTGTCCTCCGGCAGCAGAGCCTCATCGTAATCGAATCTCTCCTCTTCGTCCACCAGACAGAGCATTTTAGACCGACCGGGAAATTCTCTGACCAGCTTCAGCTTGGACACGTGCACGATCGGAAAAACTTTGTAATCCGTGCAGATCGTGATCAGACGGGCAGCATGCTCACCAATCAGCTCTGCTACACGGAAAGGACCGTGCCACATGTGAGCCAACTTCTTCGCATAGCCTTCCTTGACCCGTTCGAGGTATAACCATACCCTCGCCCCTGGTTCAATACCATGAGGTCGGACCTGATCGTTATTCCGGTCTGCTCGATCTTGTGTGTCCTGACGCAACTTTTTATTGACGAATTCTTTCGCATGCTGGTAATGCTTCTGGACCTGCATACGCAACGACGAGCATCGCGATCGCGGGTCCGAGTGCAGCGATCGGTATCGCCGCCTCAAGTGTCAATCGAGGGTCCCATCCATACGCCAGATAAAAAGGCGTTTCTCCTCGGACCCGATCGATTGAAGAGTTGAGTGCGAATACCAGTCTCTCTGAATACTCGTCCCAGTCACGTTGGTCTGGATCGGCCACATACATCGTGATCGCCCTTGTGATTGTCTGCACCATGCGTTCAGCCGATCCGTTCGCTTGCGGGAAATATGCCATCGTCGCGCTCTGCTTCTGGCCTAGCATGTTATTGAATGATCGGAACACCTCGGCCATAAAACCGGGTTCCCGATCGTGTCTGATAACCTCCCTGGCGCCGAACCTTCTGAACACGAATTCCCCGTAACTCTGGGCGATCTGCTACGCAGATCGGGATGCACTAGCCTTTGCGATCACCAGACCAGTGAGCAGGTCGATCCAGATCTGCAGCTCAGTGTTGCCGCTCGTCGATCTGGGCAGCGACGGTATGTGATCTATTGCTATCACATGGAAAGGGTAAGTAGCCTCGATATTTACGGGCGATCGGCCCTTGGTTATCGGTCTGCCCTTTCAGGTCTCGCAATCTGTGCAACAGCCCACATATCTCTGCACGCTCCGAAAAAGTCCTCTCCAGTGAAAGTGGGCCCTGATCTTGTGATATGTCCTGCCTACGCCCTGATGTCCCCCTTCTAGACTCACATGGTAGTGAAGGACATCCGGCTGTAGCAACTCAGGAATCACCAGTTTCGCCAGTCGATCTCGATCTGCACTGTCTAGGTCAACATCCCGGCAGTAATATAGCGGTCCATTGTCGTCCACATCGTAACTGTCTGCAATCTTGGTACATTCTTTCGCTTGATCATTCGTTAACTTGGAGAGTTCACCGCGCAGATATACTTTCAGGTTGAAAATCCACTCTTCTTCGTCCTGCGCCTTGAGGATCCGTTCCGCTCTTAGCTGTTGCACAACGCGCTCACTCAGCCTTTCCTTCGGGAACGATCAGCGAGACTTCTGAGTTCGCGATCTAGTCGCCGCCATCACATGTACCTGATCGGGGCTGTCCTTGGGCTTGATATACTCCGGGAGCCTGTTTATGTCCATAAGTTCATGTAGAACGGCCTCCTTGGTGATCGTCGCCTCCATCTGGTACCGCATGACTTGGTTCGCGAGGTGTTTGGAGCTTCTGTTCCAATCACCGTCAGGGACCGTTTCATGTGCAATAACTCGTGGTTGGGATAGTCTTTCAGTGCCTTCATCACCCGATCATTCAGCAACTTCAGCCGTGGCGCCTTACAGACGATCTCCCCGGTGATCTGCCTTATCACTAGGTTGGAGTCACCACAAATGATGATCCGCGCTTTTTTTGTGATGACAGCAGATAAAGACATAGAAGGAGTCCCCGATATTCCGCCTCGTTGACCATTATGTAAGGCGTGAAATCGGCGGCGGCTGCTACTATAGACCATTGTGGTAACTTCCACAGTATGGCACTATAGGAGCCGACCTTCTTCTTCACTCTAGACGATCCGTCGAAACTCAAGATCAGGAGTTCCTCATCCTGATCGACGATCGGTGGCGGCCGTGAGATTGACTGTCGAGGTTTCTTCCTCGTGGCAATCGCCATCAGAGCTTCATCCACTTCAGACCGAGGGGTGATACTGACAGCCAATGTGCCCAATATCTCTTCCTCTCCCTTAGTGCACTTGACGACCTCGAGGGACCACTGTGACAGGATCGCTGACCATCTGCCGAGCCGACCTTCCCTCCCATTGGCTGATAATAGCCAGGCCAATGTCGACGTTCTCGAAAGAACCTTTTCAGATCGGCCGACCAGTAGGTTGTAGCACACATCCAAAATCCGTAGTAAAGCCAGAACTTCCTTTCGACGATCCCATAGTTAACTTCGTTCGGCTTCAACGTCAGGCTCGTAAAAGTGACTGGGTGGTACACTACATCATGTTCTTGCACTAGAGTGGCAGAAATGGCCCACTTACTAGCAAACACAATGACGATCGGCATTTTTTCCGGATCGAAGTTCCTGAGAATCGGTGCCGTCGCCATCTTGGCCTTCAGCATATCGAAAGCAACCTGTGCACGCTTCATGTGGTCATCTGCCTCCACCGGCGAAAAATCTGCAGGCAGATCGGAGTCGCAGCCCTCTCGTAGAGCTGTTCTATCTCCTTCGCGCAACATATGGTATTCGAATTCCCGGAGCTTGTACAGCACGGCCGCGTAGACCGCGAAGTCTTCAATGAAGCGGCTGTAGTAATTCAGGCTCCCTAGGAAGGACTGCATTTCCTTCAGAGATCTCGGAAACGGGAGGTTGCTCAGTGACTCCAGGTCCTTAGGATTGGCCTCCAGCCCACTGATTGACACCATATGACCCAAATAAGCGACCTTGGACATGCCCCAAAAACTCTTCACAGCACTGATCGACAGTTTCCAGCGATCGCACGTCTCCAAAAACCGTTTAACCTTCTCGCACAGATCGCTCCATGACGAGGCAGGGATCAGTATGTCGTCGATGTATGATCGCCTCCCCAGAACCGACGGTCTACTTTCCCGATCGGGTTCACCCTCTGTAAATACATCATGATTTTCGGTGGGGTCCCGATTGGTACTGATCTTGAAGTGTCCATATAGTGCGTTGTCGATCAGCCTCTGGTAGATTTGGGGGCGCGTTCTTCAAACCGAACGGCATACGGTTCCACTCGAACAGACCGAACAG
Organism: Peronosclerospora sorghi; assembly: GCA_026184515.1. NCBI lineage: Eukaryota > Oomycota > Peronosporomycetes > Peronosporales > Peronosporaceae > Peronosclerospora > Peronosclerospora sorghi. The sequence continues at coordinate 2,279,999 of CM047584.1, read as the reverse complement.
CGTAACAAATACGGAAATCTCGCGAGACCGATCGGTCATCGAAACCACCCAAAATCTACTTGCCATATCCAGCGAGCAATACCATAGGGTCTTGTCAAGATCTTCCAGCAGATCGCTGATCAGCGGCATCGGGTACACCATAAGCTTGGTCAACCAGTTTACCAACCGATAGTCGATTCACAGCCTGATGTCGACGCCATTCTTTGTGATCACAATCACGATCGGAGAGGCCCAAGGCGAGGTCGACGGTTTGATAATCTTGAAAGCCAACAGTCCTTTAATCAGATCAGACAATTTCTCACGGTACTGTGGCGCCACACGTCGGCATCGCTGGGCGATCGGCTTGGCATCACCAACATCGATGTCACAGATTGATCCGCGAGCAGCAGGGGGTAAGGCATTGCCTTTCCCGATCAGCAGATGTTTCTTCTTCCATATGATCTTCTTAAGCTGATCGATCTGGTCGGGACTGTTGACATCCCGATCACCCACTTGCAGATCGTCCAAGGTGACTTCGGGCGGATCGGCAGACACTTCAGGAAGGACTACAATCTGGCTCTCCAACTCCTGAATATATTGATCCCCGCCCTGGTGTATACAAACTTGATCGTCTTCCGGGGCAATATCACCCAAACCGTCCTGATCGGTTGCACACTGCTTTTCCCGATCGGCGGGCTGTTTTTCTCCGACATCGATCTGCTTAGGCGTGCCATCGTGGTCCGCCCCAACAATCTCAGGTTCCCCTTTTTCTGTTTCTGTTTCCGGCTCCTCTGTCTCCTGTTCTTGTGAAACCACCATATTGACGAACCATGGCTCATCTGCTTGATGGTCCACCGTGTCCGGCGACTGCGGTGCCTTTCTTCGAACCAACATCTATTTCGGGGTTACATATCTGGGTCGTTCCACCATAAGTGAGGTGTCTTCTTCCACCGGTCCATCATCGCTGACAAGATCGGTGGTCGCTTGGTATGCCAAGTTCTGCCACTCGACATACCGTCTCGATCCGATCGAGACGAACCCCGCCTTTCTTGGCACCTTTCCTTCCGCCAGCCACATGCCGACAATAGTATTGTTGTCGGGCGTAAGCGGCTTGTTACCGATATTAGTGAGCCGAACGTAATCAAACCGGCCGGCGCTTTTCACAAAGGTTGGTAGCCGCCGGTCGACCCTTGTCACCCATAACTTCCTTGATAGAAAAACTTTATCGACCGGGGTATCAGCGTATTGGTCGACTGGAATGGTGGCATCATCATCCCACCTTACCAGATCGGTGTGCGATCCGAATAGGGGCCGCCGACCAGATAAGTGGATCTGGACCTCATCCGGGAGTGTAAGCACTCCATGAGACAGATCTAGGCGAATACCCGCCGGCACCATAAAATCCATGCCTAACAGGGCATCCTGACCGGACATCTTGCCATCCCAAGCGCTGAAGAAGTAAACCAACGAACCCGATAGGGTGATTTTCACGCGCGTCCTTCCTTCGGTAATGTAAGAATATTCCCCAATTCCAACGCATTCTTGTATCTTGGTATCGTCTATTCGACTTCCGACCTTACGAGCAAAGGCGGAGTCGATAATCGAGACTTCGGCCCCAGAGTCGAACAACATCGTCGCTTTCTGGTTGTTGATCTTACCACAGGCTTTCGCCTGCTTAAACTATTTGTCGGGCGCATGATACTTCCAGTGTCCGCGAGACTCCCCAGGCAGCAGATCCAGCTGCATGACCACCTTCGATCGGGAATATTCATCGGTCGTGAGATTGTAGACCGGATGATCCCGATCGACGCAATTGAGAACAGAACATGTATTGTGGGTTTCATTGTCTTTGCCGACATATGCATAGATGCCAAACGTAGACCGCTCGGCTCGATCCAGATTCCAACCTGGCGAGCGTTATAGTTTAACATCTTTTCCACGTCCGATGGAAGCATCCCCGCGTGCTTACCCGGAACATACCACTTGCGCATCAGATTGAAAAACTCTTCGATCTTGCACTGGCCGACCTCGTGGATCTCTCTCTCCACATGACTTGCACACGAAGATGCAGTGATCGGTGGGGTGGCCGCGTCTTTCGCACTTCTTGCATGTTAATTTCTTCCATCAGTCCCCGCCGTCATGCTTGCTCGACCCGCAGTGAGAACACTTCTTGCGAGGTCGGTCCGGGTCGGACTTGTTCCCACTCCTGCCCTTCCGACGTGCCTGGTTAGGTGTCGATCTGGTTCTTGGGGCAGATTCCGTGATGAAAACGTGGCGACACTGGTCCTCATCCGACTCCAGACTGGACAGACCACTACTTTCTTCTTCCGACCAAGCGCTGTCTTCAGTCACAATCGCCTTGACAGCACGGGCCGATCTGGTTAAGGGTCTCTTCACAGGGTCGGTCTGGGTCTTCGATCTGTAGCGACCCGATCCAACGGCGACCTTCGCCCTCATACTACGCGAGTGTTGCAGCGTCCGCGACGTCTGCTCCACTTCCGTCACATCCTTTAGGCGAAGCAGAGTGAGCTGATCTGCCAGCTCTTGGTCATCCAGGGTACTAATATAGTGACCCACGTGCTCCATAGCGGCACCGGTCGGCGGTTTGACTTCCTTGATTACTATTCCGGCGCGAATTGCGGCCACGTTCAGGAGGTGCAAATACTCGATCGGAGTCTCATCGCCTCGCTTCTGCATATGGTGATACTTGCGGGCAGTAGAAAATACAGAGTTGTAGTACTGCCCCTCAAATTCTGAACATAGCAGATACCAGTCAGATCGGACATCCTGACCCAACTGTTGGATCCAGTTCGCAGCCGGTCCTTTCAGCAGAACCCTGAAGATCAGACACCGTTCATTTTTTGGTGGCTAATCCCGTAGGAAAAAGACCCGACCAAACCACGACCTGGCTTGCTCTTCGTCGGCGTCCTTGCCAGTAAAGTCTTTGAGGTCCGTAGTCGCGGCCATACGAATACGCGGGATCGCGGCAGATCTGAGATCAAATGGGGTAGTAGAGGCTAGGTTAGCCTTACGCGTTCTGCCCGCCCCTTCACCTTCTGACCCATAGTGGTCACCCGGATCGCCGACCAACTCCATGTCGTAATCGCTATTCTTGCTCGATCGGCGCGGTCGGGCTGAATGCGGCTTGCGTTTTCCTTTTCCAACTGGTTTACCACCTCGGATAGCCTTATCCGCTGATGCCACTGACTCCATATCCACATCCCGGCAAATATTGACATTTTTCCGGGCGGATCGGTCCTGGGCATGCGGGCGCGGAGGCGATCGGCATCGATCTCCCAAGAAACGCTCCATCATCGCTTCAAACATGGCTTGGACGTTGGCTTGGGTCAGGGGCAACGTGTTGGTGTCCGCATCTGGAGGTACTGAAGCCTGTTGGGGCCCCTGGGACCCCGACTGCCGTGCAGCCCTTTGCTGCCGCACGTCCTTTTTATGCTCCCATGGGGTCTGGTTCGGCCCCATGGTCATCCGCTCGACACCGACCTCTAACTCCGATGAGTTATTAGAGGCAGGCGGAGAATGATACAACGACTTATCGTCGGAGCACACATCGTCGTATACTGCCGTGGTCTCTGCGACCTTCAATGCCGCGGTGGGGGTTGGGCGGCGGACCACCCCCACCAACGGCACCAAATGGTCATGGAAGGTCGACATCAATATCTCCAGTCTCCAAGTATCCAGATAAAAGAGTTTCTGCACGTTGGCGAGATTTCGCACTTTAATGCCGACCTCGGCCAACATCGCCAGCAGGTTCTTCACCAATAGCAACGGCCGATCGCTTTGGATCGGCTCGGTGGTGGGTCCGAGAAGGCGATCGGGGATGTGGGGGTCTATATAATCCGCATGACCTGGTCTTCGCGAATAAATCGCTTCAACTCGTGGATGTAGAACATCCTGGTCAGGTCTTTGTCTTTGATGACCCCATCTCCGACCTGCGACTTTTCTTCCAAGTCGTCTTCCTCGGAAGGCATTCTGAGCCTCTGCTTGGGAACCTTGGGAGGGTGGACTGGATCGTTCCGATCAGCCTCCAAGTCGTTTTCTCTTTTTATTTTATTTTCGTCAAAATATTTGTTCAAATGCATAGGGTCAGGACAAAAGTCCTGATACTTTTCGGAACTATAGCAAGACCTGCTATAGTCCCGATCGGCTCCTGTGGGAGACTTATGGGGAGGAAAAAACTTATTAATCCCGATCTGGTCCTCCACCCGGCCAGATCAGACATCGCCATCTTTATCGACAACGAGAACATAAGGCGATAGCCGTTCCTTATGTCCTCTCCAGAACGATTCCACATTCAATTCATTGTAAGCAATTCTTTGCTGAATATCACTGAGGTGATATCCACGATCACCAAGTGATGCGGGCACGCGCACCATTGTGGTGGAGTCAAGCTCAAAATCGAACACCGTAGTGTCGAGAACTTGACCACCATCGTGCCCGGCCTTCCAACTTACGGGGTGGGTACCCCGCGAACCTTCGTCTTCGATCCGATCGGATAGTCCGCTGCTGGCAGACGACCGATCATCAGCATAGGACGCCTGGTCCGATTTTTTCTTCATCTCACCTTGTGTACCCGATGGATTGGGCTGGTAACACACTCGGTGGATCGGTGCTGGTAATTGACTTGTGGTCTAAATGTGGTAGACCGTGCTGGGTAGTGTACCCCGGGCAGAACTCGTCACCCTGGGTTCGGGCAGACCAGTTATATTCGAAGTTAGTATGCTCCAAAGGGCAGATCGCTCAAACGATCGTAGAGCCTAACCAATACGAGAACAAAACTCCAATAATCCAATAGTCCAGTAGTGAGATCCAAATGAGAACGTGATATACTCCACGAACGATACCTCCACGTAATAATCCAAAAGACGTAATAGCACGTTCCAAACGTGCTCAACTTAAACTTGAGAGGTCGACCAAAGTGCACTCCCGTCGGGGACTTCCGGCGGGCCAAGTGCGTCTGTGACGCGTCCCGGCCGGGTATAATGAGCTGGAGGGGATTATTCGACCCTCCGCTCCCAAAACACTCTGCGGCGTGCAGAGGCGACTGATGTGCAAAGCGAAACGACCCCCGGTTGAGTTAGAGGTCCAACAATTAAGTCGTAAAGCCAAAAACGCACTTCTTAGACGAAGCGAAAACAAAACCTTTCCCAACAGGTAAAACCAAAAACAAAACTACCTACCCCCTATAGTCCCCAATATGTACCAAACATGAAAATATGTAGTACACGCAATCTCATGTGACTTACCCAAATCCGTGTTCTTGACACCCCTTGCACATGACCTGCTTAAAATCCTCCTGGATTTCCACCAATTCGATCGCCGATAGGCCGATCGGTATGCTGCTGACCGGAAACGACCAAAATTCTTGGGTCCGCTTCGCCACAAAACTAGGTAGGACTATTTGTTTTAGTTAGCAAATTTGTATTTCTTACTTTTTAGTTGCTAAAAATACGGTATCCGTACTCGATTCTGAGTATGCCTATTTTTGCACTGATAAGTAATGTAGGTAACACAACAGCTGTTATACCTTCAACACCTTATGCATATTCATGTTAGGCTAGCTAATCACTTCTTAATACACATTCCATTGAACAAGTCCCTGCTTCAGTCAACTTCGTCTACGCACTACGATCTCTCTAAGATGTTATTCTCACAGCCTAGCTATAATTGGCTGCAGAGATATTGAGATGAGACGATTTTTGTTGTATTAGTGTTGTTATCAAGCATCAACGACTCGAAGTTTTCTACATTACTGCGCTACGATGGACGTAAATACCTTTCAACAGGTTACAGCCCAAAGGGTCATGATGTTTCCAGCGACGACGGCTCCCAGGAAGAAAAACTGGCTGCGTTTGGCGCCGAAGGAATGAAGATTTTGGAGATGTTCCAGAAAATTTGCGACCGCATGGATAAGATAGAGAGTAATGGTTCAGCCTGACGTGAAAAACTTCGGCCTTAATGATTCGATGCGTTTGGGTACCGCATGCGGTTGGCGTCGCTTGAGAGCACGCCTGACAAGAAGCCTCAATGTCAACCTAACTTCAACAACCATAATTATGGTATGGGTACACCGATGGAAAATCGGTGTGGTGGAGTCCAGTTCGAAATCGAACACCGAAGTGTTCGGAACTAGAGTACCATCGCGCCCAGACGAACAACTTACGGGGGGGGGGTACCCGCAAACCTTCGCCTTGGTGCCGATCTGGTGACTGATCGGCACTGCAGGACGCCGAGTCCGATTTGTTTTCATCCATCTCAATTTGTGTACCCATTGGTGTGGGTGGTTACAAACTCGGTGGACTGTCGCTTAGTAGAGACCTTGACAGGTTCCGATATGGGTGTACCGCTTCTGGGGTAATTGAACCGAAAACCAACGAAAAGATAATCCAATGCGTCCAATCTGCAAATGGAGCGGAAATTGTCACTCCAAATGCGGGGAAAATCTGGGGCTTGACTGCACACAGCAGTGAGTAACCCAGCCCATACGAAAAAGAAGAACACGTTCCAAACGTGTGGGGCTTGAGGGGTGAGTGAACGTAATGAGTGCTTCCATCGTAGGACTTCCGGTGGAGGTGTGTCCTGGCCGGGAAATAATGAGCAAGAGGGTACCGTTCTAGCCCTCATATACCAATAACTCCTGCGGAGAGGCGACTTATGCAACCCAATGTAATACGAACACTATACTTAATATCCAATATGTAAATTACATGCAAAACCGTGTGCTTCACCTTAAATCTGCGTACCTTACACTCCAAGCACACGATTGGCCCAAAACATTCCATACTTTTAGCCAACCCGATCGCTCCGACTTGACAACTGGTACACTGGTACATGCTGGTCAAAAAATTTCAATAGCACTTCACCACAGCCGCCCCTGAGTCTGGTCGCAGCCGCACAACGGTAGCGGCCCAATCTCACAAACAGTCTTCGATTCAATGCATTCCTCCGAGTCCAATGTACAAGGTAATTCCACTTAATCTACGATCGCCACATTTTCTCTAACACTTGTCTTCGTAGGCGATCGGTTCCAGCACTCTCCACATATTCCCACTTCTGACCGATCTGACCATTCCGACGACTTGGGAGACACTCAAATTGTCAGCGAACAAGATGAGCACCGAGTCGAGGTCGATCGGCTCCAGAAAAAAATTGATGCACTCCGACAGTAGTTGAAAGCCGAACGTGAAAATCAGATCGTGGTTAACGCCGCATTTTAGAAAATGCGTCGGGACACAGAACGGTTCTCCAAGCTGATCGACGCCATATAAGCTGATCGCTCACTCTTGATGGCCGAGATTAAGCATCTCAAGACCTCTGCTCCGAAACAAACCAAACCAGGTATGATAATCCATAGTTAACTACACCTTGGACCGGTCCTCACTTCCTTTTGTATGTAGATCCATTACCAATCAATTTCATCCAAAACCGTGCAAACACTGGTTGATGCCGATCGGCAAATGCACAGCCAATTCGATCTGCTTCGACCAGTGTTGGAGGGCTGATCGGCACTCGTCACGACAAACGTCGCTTCAAGATCTGCCGAACGCATCTCCAAGATCAGCTCGCAGTGGTCGCTCGACAGAGCTCGGAGAATCGAGACGATCGATCGTGTAACAGGGTTACATTCTGGTTACATTTAGTTATGTTGTACGTAAGTACACTACGGTTGGGGTCAGAATTGACCGGTCCGAAAGGTTTGGACCTATTGGTTATTTTAACCAATCAGGGAAGGAGCCCTTGGTGGAGGCGTGGCAGCCAGCCATGTGTTAGTAGACAAGTGGTGTACACTACATTTAGGCTAGGTACGAATTTAGTAAGTTCTACTTAGTATTACATATAATTTACATTAGTTTAAATTAATTTAGGCTAATTACATATTAAATATACATTCAGTTTACAAATAACACTAATCCAGCTAGGCACGACCTCGACCGGTCGCGCATGCTGTGAGTGTTTGTAGCCAAAGGAATACCTCCTTTAGCTACTCCCTTTCTGAGGGAAGCCTTGTTTCAAGGCGTTACTGAATTCTAACAAGTAAACCAAGGGAAATCTTGGCCTCGATCAAGAGAGAACTCTCCTACTAAGCCCTTTTACAAGGGCGTATCGGGTAAGTAGCGGCGAACGCCGCTTAAAGGAAAGTCTTCCTCTGTGCGCTAGCCGCACTGTGCGTGTACGGACCGGCTACATCTAGGGCCTCGGCATACAGCCGGCTCTTCTCAACAGAAGCTCGTCTGACATAATTTTCAGACGCTCGAGAGTCTATTAATACACTCCAAGGCCTATCAAAGCCTTTCACGTCCGCAAGGAAGACCAGCAAACCTGACTGGTACACCAAATCGGTGCTAGAAAGCACCGTTTCCCTCGGTACTTTGTGCTGTCGTCCCCTACCCTGGGGTTTGACAGCACTGAGGGATCCCCAAGTAGGGCGCCCCGCACCTACTGGGAGCCGTCGTCCCGACGGCTTGGGCGAGGGCTTTTTACCTACCCTCGGCCCCTTAGAGCGAGTATCTCGCAGGGGGGGGGGGTTCGGACACCTGTTCCGCAGGTGATCCGCACTTCCACACAGGAAGCACCTTAGCGGCTCATGCCTCTGCAACATTGCCAGGATCTCCGTTTCGAAGCTCTGCTCCTAGCGGAAGTTTTCTCCTCCGCTTCGACCTGGCTAAGGTCCATGGGATCAGGACCCACCTTAGAGGAACGAAAGTTCCTTTCGGCGTTAAATGCCATCTTAAACGCCTCCCCCATGGATTGGGGTTGGCATCGGAAGAGCTCCGAAAGTGCTGGCCCTTCTTTCAGTCCACTCATGAACACGGGTATGGCCACATCGTCCGAGTACGCTTTCGCGTACATCCCTGCCAACAGGGTCTTAAGTTCTTGGATGTACGTCTCCAAGTCCATAGTGCCCTGAAGGCACCTCAGAAACACCAGATGATTCTGGAAAACCAGATCAGGCGTGGCATACATGTCCATAAGCTTTTTGCATCAGGACTTCCCAGGTTGGGAACACGTCCGTGACCGACTCCGAACACGTAAACCCCCATGTACGGGCTTTGCCCGTAAGATGGGTCAGTTCAAGTCCCACTTGCAAGTGATCAGCGATCACATTCGCTGTGGCGAAGGCCGTTTCGACCTCTCGCAGCCATACAGAAAGGTTATCACCCTTTTCACCGGTGAACTCCTTTATCTTAAAGGATAATGGGGGACGCACCCCCGTGGAACGACCTCCACCTAAACTCGCCTCATGGGCGATGAGGGCATTGACCCTTTCCTCCACAGCCTCAAGGCCATGCTCCACTAGGATCTGCATGTCTTCGTCACCCAGTAAGGATAACAGCCTGTTAAAGGCTTCCTGCTGGACGAGGGTTAACCTTTCCCAATCGTCCTGATTCATCCCTTGCAGAGGATGCCGTATCCTACCAACACAGGTGTTGGATTGACTACAAGTGTAACCAGATGTAGCCGGTGCGTACACGCACGGTGCAGCTAGCGCACAGAGGAAGACTTTCCTCTAAGCGGCGTTCGCCGCTACTTACCCGATACACACTTATAAAAGGGCTTAGTAAGAGAGAACTCTCTTACTCAAGGCCAAGATTTCACTTTTTTACTATTAACTTTCGCTAATACCTTAACACAAGGCTCCCTTAATAAGGGGGTAGCTAAGGAAAGAGCTTCCCTTACGCTACTGAACTCACCACGCGCGCGACCGGTCGAGGTCGTGCGTCCTGTAGCCTATGAGTGAAATGTAAACTGAATGTATATTTAATATATAATAAGCCTAAATTAATTTAAATTAATTTAAACTAATTTAAACTAATTTAAACTAATTTAAACTAATTTAAACTATATGTAATACTATGTAGAACTTACTAAATTCGTACCTAGCTAAAATGTAGTGTACACAACCTTTGTACTAACACGTGGCGGGCTGCCACGCCTCCACCAAGGGCCCCTTCCCTGATTGGTTAAAATAACCAATGGTCCAAAACCTTTCAGACTGGTCAATACTGACCCCAACCGTAGTGTACTCACGTACACCACATACTAACTGTAACCCGTATGTAACCCTGTAATGGGGTGCCATTACTTAATTGATATTCAAGTTAGAATATCACAGTTTAATTTCAGACGCATTGTCTGAAATTTAAATAAGAGATTATAAGTTATTATAATCTACCAAGGAAAAGTCGATTCGGTATAAATACCGAATCTTGCAGGTTAACTAATAGTACAGTTAGTTGAATACTTGATATTATTATATTAATTAGGTAGTTACTATAATTTTAGCATCTAAACCAACCATTAAATAAACACTCTTAATTTTGCGTTCTTAAGACAAAGTGAATATTTATATTTACTTTTTGTATAGGATTAGTTGTTATCAACTAATCCTGCCCTAATTGTATTGCGCGCTTCCTCGCAATTACAGTGTAGGCCTGTAACAGGATCAGTCCTGTTACACCTTGTAGCACTTTGTGGTCCGTCTTAACGACCACAGTTCCGTTCCGCTAGTCAACTAGCGGAGCGAAGATTAAGAGCCGCTCGGCATCATGTCGCGAGACATGACTCCTGCCGAGAGAGAGAGAACGCTAGAAGTGGTGACGAAACACTTCCCTCACTTCACGTCGAGTAGTAAAGACGCGACGGTAGAAATGGTTCGTTCCATGTAGACCGACATCATTACCTTCCTCCTGGGTAAGCCCCCGGAGGAAGTGGTAGAGGTGGTGAATCGCTTTAGGCGAAACCACCTAGAAAATCCAGTACGACCCGCGCCAGAGGCAGCGCGGACCGCAACTGCAACGCATAGCTTTGAAGTGGTAAAGGCGCGAGTACCGCCCTTTACCGGCGAAGGGGTCGAGCCCCTTCGTAGATGGTTCGCAGAGGTGGAAGATGCCATCTCTGCGCAAAATATTGTTGACGAACGTCAACAGGCGTACTTCGCCACAACATGTCTAGGCGGCAGAGCCAGGGCATGGGCGATAAGTCGCAGAGCCACTGATAAATCTGCGTTCCTGACTTATCAGGAATTAAAAGCTGAGCTAAAGCTCAACTTTGAAGCTCCAGAAATGGAGCTAACTAGTCGGCAGGAGTTCATGGAACTCCGGAAAGGTAAACTTGACCTTCAGTCTTACGCTCAGAAGACGCAATATTTGCTGTCAAATATTGTGTATGAGCCGGTGCCCCCTGCTATTCAGGTCACTGGCTTCATGAAGGGACTCAATGATGGTCCCGTCAAACAGAGTCTCTACCGGCACCCTCCAGAGACTCTAAGGGATGCCATTGATATGAGCATCCGTGAGGAGTTCAGCATGCAATCAGCGTCATCGCATGCTGGGTACAGCCGAAGGGCTCAACAGCCCTTCGCTTTTGACATGCCGCAACGGCATTTCAACAATCAGCAGTCAGACAGACGAAGCTCACACTTCGTCTCAAGTAACAGCCACCCGCGACAGAGCATGGGCGGTGAAGGTCCAGAGCCGATGGACCTATCGGTTGCGGTTGCTTCGAACACGAAGCGACCGAAATTTAAGAAGAATATTCGCTGCAATAGATGCGCGAAAATGGGGCATTTTGCCCATGAGTGTATGGCACCGCGTCCGGTGCCACGCAGTCAGCGAACGGAACCGTCCGCTGCACGGCGACGCCAACAGGGACATCACCCTGTTGGTACAAAAAACGAGAATCGCAAGTAGGGGCGGGGAGCCCTACTGGGAATGTTATCCCACATGCCGACATAGGACATGTGAGGGTAATAGCCCCAGACGGGACCATGTCCTGTCAAAAGGTGCAGGGTGATGGGAAGCCTCTTATTACCCTGGAGGTTAAGCCGCTCGGGAGCGATGTCCCCATGCGAGCTTTGTTTGACACAGGAGCGTCAAACAATCTCGTTAGAACTCAGAGTCTAACGCAGTTGAGCTTCGTGGAGGTAGAGATCCCACGAAGTATGTTGTCAGTCCGTTTAGCAACAGGTGCAACCGTGACTATTCCAAAGAGTGTGATTAAAACACGCTTCGAGTTGAATGAACTACCATTCAAGGATGAATTCATCGTCCTCGATTTAGATGACAAGTTCTGTGATACTTGGAATCCCATGGATGTCCAAGTTTAAACCTTCGATCGACTGGGTTAACATATCGATCGACTGCGGCGGACGCACAGGATCTGATCACCCTGTGTTTAATCCGGCTGTATAAGAAGATACAACCGAAGCGTCAGACAGTCTGGTGGATAGCGATGGCACCACCAGGTCTGTTCTGACACGATCATCGGAAGGTACCTACGCTGGTGAGAGTACAGAGGGACTACCACACGCAACAGAAGAGTCGTTGTGTGTTGGAGAGAAACATTCCACGGGTGATAAAGACCACCGTGAGAATGAAGTGATATCCACGGTGGGAAACACCCACTGTGCGACCGAAGGTTCCAACACGACGAAAGAATTCCGTGTTGATGAGAGTGAACTAACGATCGAGTGCAATCGTGAGCACAACTCCGTGGTGTCTAGTGCCCACCACGTTGCGTTAGCCATGCACATGGGTGATAAAGACCACCGTGTAGTAGAACAGGCGGCCGATCAGACGAGCACATCTGATCGCCAAAATTCCATGGTAGGCAGTGGCCACCATGATGATGAGTATTCGCACACGGTGAATCGTAATCACCGTGTAGCATTCAATCAGACGAGTGTGTCTGATTGCATGGGCAGTTCCGTCGAGACGATCAACGTCTTGAAGCAAACGGAGACCGGATTAGCTACCCAGTCTCTGTTGATGGAACACCCTCCGAAAGAAGGTTCGGAGGTGATGGCTCTTCCAGCGCTAAGCTGGAAGAAGTTTATGAGAAACTTGCACGATGATCAGATCGAACAGATCTGTATTATCGTAGCAACATATGATGTAGTGCATATTCGTGAACGAATATCCACATTACAAGTAGAAAACATTGGGAAAGAGGTTCCCAATGATCAAACAAGAGTTCAGCGCTTTGAAGCGCGGAGCTGGGAGTCGCTTAAAGCGAACTCCCCATTTTATGAGGTACTTCGGGAATACGCTGACGTATTCCCAGAAGAAGTACCTAGCGAGCTCCCTAAGGATAATGGAACTCGTCATGAGATTGACCTCGTGCCAGGCACGAAGTGTTGTGTTACGCTGCAATGGACGTTGTCGCGTGATCAGGTAAAAGCGATCGACGAGTTTTTCGAAGCTCGTCGTAAATCAGGCCAAGTGCGGGAGTCTACCTCACCGCACTCTACCCCCACCTTTTGTGTGAAAAACTCCACAGGTGGGTGGAGAATCGTTCACGCTTACAACAAGCTGAACGCAGCTACGGTACCGGCACAGACGCCGATACAGCGAAAAGATGTCACATAGATGGCATGTGCGGGAGCACCATCTTTAGTTCTCTCGATCTAAGATATGGATTTTATCAAATCCTAATGCGTGAGAAGGATATCCCTCTCACGGCGGTAAGCACCCCAAGCGGCATGCTTTGGGAGTGGATTGTTATACCGCAGGGGCTTCGAAATGCCCCTGCCACGTTTAACAGATGCGTAACGCATCTATTACGCCCGGTGCGAGAATTCGCACCGAGTTATTTCGATGACGTGTTCATCCATAGTAAGGGTGAACACGATAAAAGCGATGTAGATGTCCATAGGGAACATCTACGTCGAGTGTTAGAGCTTATGCGTAAGCATAAGCTCTATGCAAATCTAAAGAAGTGCACCTTTGGTGCACCTGAGATACCCGTTCTTGGATGTTTTGTGGGCAAGAACGGTGTGCGTCCTGATCCAGAAAAGATCAGGGTGATCGTTGAATGGCCTACGCCAAACAACGTTAAGGAACTTCGAAAGTTCCTTGGGTTGGCAACATATTTGCACAAGTATTCGTGCAGCTATGCTGGGTTAATACGACCTCTTTCTCAATTACTTAAGAAAGATGTCGAATGGCATTGGGATACCCAATGCCATGATGCTTTTGATGCAGTCAAGAAAAGATTGACTGAAGCTCCTGTCTTGGCTATAGCCGATAACGAGCGTCCGTTCCACGTCGTTTGCGACGCGAGCGATTTCTCTATCGGCTGTGCTTTGATGCAGCGTGATCACGATGATCGTGATCGCGTAATCTTCTATTAATCGCGTCAGTTGCGCCCAGCCGAGCGCAACTATCCAGTGCATGACAAGGAACTCCTTGCCATGAAGTATGCACTGGACAAGTTTCGGATCTATCTATTGGGAGATAGACCGTTTGTGGTTTACACGGACCATGCGTCGCTACGCACGGCCGTGAATTCACCACACATTTCTCAAATAATGGATCGATGGCTGTCATTCTTTGCTGAGTACAACTTTACGGTTGAATACAAACCCGGAAAGTTGAACGTGATAGCAGATGCGCTATCACGAAGGCCCGATTACGAGACGAAACCGTCCGTAACCGAAGGTGCTAGTGCAAACGCCATCCGTTGAACTGCTTTGTCGTCGTCAATCATACGACAAGTACGCGACGCGTACAAAACATACGAGGAGACACGTCTGTTGATTGATTACTTAAGTAATAAATCAAGTGAGAAGCGCGACGAACTCCCAGAGTTCCTCCGCGCTAACGTGCATCGATATCGACTGCACGATGGTCTGCTGCTTTACAGCACAGACCAAAAAGATGAGTGTCGCATCGTCGTTGCAAACGATGATGATCTCAAACATCAAATTATGTTTGAGTATCATGATGCACCGATTCGGGGCATCAGGTCGAGAGAAGACATAAGCTTCTCTCGCACGTGGCTTTTACTGGCGAAACCGGTACAAGTGGGTACGGAAATACGTACGCGCTTGCGAGATTTTCCAGCGCGTTAAACCTGCGCAGTCTGCACAGGCTCCGCTGCAATCTCTACCGGTTCCGACAGAGTGTTGGAAGTCCATTTCAATGGACTTCGTATTCGGTCTTCCACCCGACAATAGTCGGAAGACTGGAATAGTGGTCTTTGTAGACCGTTTCAGTAAGATGGTACATCTTACTGCATTATCAGCGAATGTAACCTCCGCTCAAACAGCGCGAATATTCGTTGATACGGTATTCCGTTTGCACGGAATGCCGGAAGACATTGTCTCGAATAGAGATCCGAGATTTACAGGACGTTTCTGGCAAGAAACGTTCTCATTGTTGGGAACCCAGTTGAAGATGTCAACTGCGGACCATCCAGAAACGGATGGGCAGACGGAACGAGTTAACCGCGTTCTCGGAGACATGTTGCTATCATACGCACATGCCTTTGAACAGTGGAGTGACTACCTGTCACTCACTGAATTTGCGATTAAAAATTCGGTGCATGCTTTAACTAAGCATACACCGTTCTACGTGAATGCCTTAAGGCATCCACGAACCCCAGCTTTACTTGGCGGTACGCCAAATCTAAGTGGGAGGGACCCGCTCAAATTTTGAGCGAGTCAATGCGCAAGTTGCGACTGCAACTTGTGAACAAAACGATAGCCCTTCTAATGAAAGTACAGTAGAAGCGGAAGCAGCTTCAATTGAAACTGAAGCTGCATACGATGAATATGTGTCTGCAGCAATGGCTGCAGACAACGAGGACAATGCACCTACTGCTGATAAAGCAGTAGATGAATTTGTATTACAGCGCCAAGCTGTAATACGCTATATAAAATATTCACTTGCCTCTGCTTTTGATAAGCAGAAGCAAAATGAAGACAAACAAGGAAGGAAGAACAAAAACTCCTTTCTGAAAGGTTAATTGGTATTATTAAGTACCACCAATTTGCCTGCACATGCAATAAGCAACTTCTCTACACGGAAGTTGCTTCCTAAGTACATTGGACCTTTCAATATCCAAGAGATTCGGGGGAATGCCTATACCTTAGACATTCCCACAGCAATGCGGCTTCACCCAACATTCTATGTTGGGCGGATCAAGCCGTATCACTCGTCTTCGTCTTAAGACGAGACGCAGAACCACGGAAGATACCGTGCTTCTCCAAGTCTCCCAAGAGAGACTTGTAATCGGCTTCCAGCGGTTGGTGAGAAGAGCGGAGAGTCGTTACCTCCGCCTTCGACTGCTCAAGATCAGCCGGACACCAATCGAGCTCTCCCTTATATCGGGAAAGCTCAATGTACAGAAGATCATACTTCTTCTGGAGGGCAGTGTGCGCCCCGAGGATGTCGCGGACATCCTCGCGAAGAGACCGATATGTCTTCACACAGTGAGACATATCGCTGCTCAAGGAGGAATAACCCTCCTCGAGCTTGCGGAGCAAAGAACCATGCTCCGCAACAACAACGGCGAGGGAATTCTCAACCTCCGCCGCCCCTGATAGATAATCAGGGGAATAAGCGATACATTATCGAGCGCTTGATCTCGAAGCTCTATGTTCCTTCGAAGAAGGGGCAGCGTACCGAGTACTTAGTACGCTGGATGGGTTACCCCCAAGAGTTCGACTCTTGGGAGCCGATTGAGGTTCTGAGGGCCGACGCCCCAGACCTTTTAACTGAGTTTGAGAAGGAGTCTCAAACTCATAATGCGAAGTAGCATCAACACTAGGTGTTGATGCATTTAGGGCATCGATTAAGCCCTGAATTTCGGCGGGTACGGAAAAACCACCGTACCCCTGCAACTCCTCCTCTGACAGACGAGGAGCGCCCTGCGGACACCGCGGGCAAACGAGGTGAGAAGGAACATCACAGTTCAACCCTTCTTTGATGCAAGCAAAATGGATGTATTCCATTTTGCCTGTTCGTGAGTGCTTTAAAAAACGCTCGCGCATTACGTGAACTTTATTCACGTAATCATCTGGGATTTTCTTGTAGTTGTCAACAAAAGCATTCCAACTCTGAGTCAAGGCGTCTTTATCGTCCCTGTTCCTCCTTGACCCTTTCCGGCTCGAATAATATCGAAACTGGAAAAAATAGGTCAATAAAGTACAGACGTCTATCGTCTGTACTTCGATCGAATCGACGTGACTGGATGTCCTCGCAGTCATCCAGCACGTTGATATCGAACAACGCATATTGGCAGTCCCGCTTACGGTGACCGCCACTGTTGGGGGCAATAGCCCATCCAGGGGTCCAAAACCCCACTTTGTACGGAACATGTGGTTCCGTATGACGATACGCTTCAGAAGCGGCACGCGCCGCTTCTGTTCGAGCTCTTTAAGCAGGCGGAGCACCGCCTGCTTCAACACCACGCGCCGGGGTTAAATCACCCCGACGTGGAGAAGTACTTGGTCCAGGTAGGGATCTGCGTTCCCGCAACCACCTGTGATAATCATTATCGCTGTCATAGCTGACAGCGACACCAGAGTTATCATCGCTGTTAGGCGATGAGCACCTAGCGAGTTTCGACTCGCTAGATCCTTTAGTGGGGACAGCTGAATCCCCATCACTTTGTTCGGAGTCAGAACTCCCGAACATGGCCCTCTTGGCAACACGCCATTTGGGAGTTGCCATCGTGCGAGATGTTGCATTAGCAACATCTCCCTGTTTCTTGCCAGATGCCGCCTTAGCAGCATCTGTGGTCGAAGACGGTACGTCTTCCGACATTTGCGTAGTTGACGCTGCTGATGCAGCGTCACTGTTGTCACTCAACACCTCGGCACCTAGTGCTGAGGCGGAGGAAGAAGCTCCTTCAATGTTTTCATCAGCGCTCTTTAGAGCGCCGCCGCGTGCCTTGACCATCGAGTCGATGGTCAATCAGTTGGTAAATGAGAACGACCAACAAGTGCCACCTATGATTGGCCAAAATAAGAATTATTATTGGCCAACCACCTTAAGTGGGGGGTAATGTAATGGGGTGCCATTACATAATTGATATTCAAGTTAGAATATCACAGTTAAATTTCAGACGCATTGTCTGAAATTTAAATAAGAGATTATAAGTTATTATAATCTACCAAGGAAAAGTCGATTCGGTATAAATACCGAATCTTGCAGGTTAACTAATAGTACAGTTAGTTGAATACTTGATATTATTATATTAATTAGGTAGCTACTATACTATTAGCCTCTAAACCACCCATTAAATAAACACTCTTAAGTTTGCGTTCTTAAGACAAAGTGAATATTTATATTTACTTTTTGTATAGGATTAGTTGTTATCAACTAATCCTGCCCTAATTGTATTGCGCGCTTCCTCGCAATTACAGTGTAGGCCTGTAACAGGATCAGTCCTGTTACAAACCCTGTTACAGTAGAGGCACGTTCTCGTGACGTTGTCAGGGTCCGTCTAGCGACGGGCGTACAGGTTTCTGTACCCAAGGTCTCGATTGACCTTAAGCTGAAGTTTGCAGACTTCGACAGTTTAGAACGTTGCCTAGTCCTTGATTTGGACTCTAGGTATGACCTCATTCTGGTTATGAAGTGGCTGGAACGCCACAAGCCATGGATAGACTGGATGGCTAAGTCCATTGGATCAACTCAACCGCGGTCGGGTGAAGCATTGGCGAGTCATGAACCCACCTTTGCTCGATCGCAAAAGCGATACTGGCGTGAGATGCCAGAGATTGGGGTGTATGAGATGGTCAGTCCCAATGAGTTCAAGGAAGTGTTCCTTGACGAGGGGGATTCGGCGGTTAATCCCCGCGACGATATAGGCGAGACTGGTGAGTCGCCAGTGATAGAGGTGGATTCCTCTGAGGTTAAGCGCGAGGCGCTTAGAGAAGAGACCCGAAGTTCGTCTCTTCTGAAGGTCGGAACTGATTCCGACCACGCCGTGTGCGGCGAACAGGTTGCGACTCCAGTGGGAGGGGTGGAGACCCCTGTGGTTAAGCGCGAGGCGCTTCCAAGCGAAGAGACCCGTAGTCCGTCTCTTTCGCACGTCGGAAAAGATTCCGACCACGCCTTATTAGGTGAGACCGGCGAGTCACCGGTGGTAGAGGTAGAGACCTCTGTGGATAGGCGCGAGGCGCTTCCAATAGATGGGGCAATTGACTCTCCCCATCTGGGTCCCGGGATGAATCCCGAGGCCAGTAGTCAGCAGTCCTATCGGATGCTAAATAGTGTGAAAGGTGTTGTCACAGAAGGCGTAAGCCTTGAACGGTTGCCTGGGGTAGGCGAACTGTTGTCGTAGGAGGAGATGTCCTTCAACGAGTTAAAAACTGCTTTGAAAGCTGATGAAATCGACGAGGTTGTCGTATTGCTTCCGGAAGAGAAGTTGAACTACTCATCCACGATGGGCGAGTCAGTTTTGGTGCAAACCAAACAGGCATTGAATGCCCGAAGCGGCCTTAACATCCTTCGGATCCTGAGGACCCTTACCATTCCTTGTTGAAGGGATTTGGAGATGTCATTAGTGACAACCCGCCGATGAGGTTACCACCGGGTAGGGGAGTCCGACATGAAATTGATTTGGTTCCTGGAACTAAATACTGCGTCACCAGGCAGTGGCCTCTCCCCAAGGAGAAATGCGACGTCATCGACGCATTCTTCAATGGGAAAGAAAAGACAGAGATGGTACGGGAGGGCAAGTCTCCCCATTCATCTCCCACTTTTTGTGTTCGTAAACCGAACGGAAAGTGGCGCATTGTGCATGCGTACAACAAGCTGAATGCAGCTACTGTACCAATGCAAACTCGGATTCCTCGGAAGGATGTCCTCCAGAACAATATGGCAGGCTGTACTGTGTACAGTGCCTTAGATCTGGTGGACGGGTATTATCAGGTGCTCATGCGAGCGTCCGATATTCCTCTGACAGCGGTTATCACGCCTAGTGGCATGCTGTGGGAGTGGCTTGTTATGCCACAAGGGCTTTCAAATGCACCAGCGACTTTCAATCGCTTGGTGACTCAACTCTTCCGCCCTCACAGAAAGTACGCTCAGACGTACTTCGACGATATATTCGTTCATATTCGTGCGGAAGGCGACTTGGCTGATGTTCAGACGCACCTATTACACCTTCGAGATGTGCTTGAATGTATGCGGGAGCATAAACTATATGCAAACGCATCCAAATGTATTTTTGGTGCTGAGGAAAATCCTTTCCTCGGATGCTTCATCGGTAAGGATGGAGTGCGGGCGGATCCCGCGAAGGTGAAAGCCATTGTGGAGTGGCGTTCGCCTTTAAATCTTAGAGATTTAAGGAAGTGGCTTGGATTTTTGGTTAGCCAACTATCTCCACAATTACAGCGAGAACTACGCTGAAATGGCGAAGCCATTGACCGACCTTCTTAAGAAGGATGTTGATTGGTGTTGGGAAACCAAACCTCAAAACGCTTTTGAAGCGGTAAAGGGGAGCTTGTTAAAAGCTCCCGTTCTTGCTCTCCCAGATTCTGGGAAACCATTTAGTGTCGTCTGCGACGCCTCCGATTTCTCAATCGGATGTGCTTTGTTACAAGCAGACGATGCAGGAAGGGAACGCGTTATAGCGTTTGAGTCGAGTCAACTTAAAGCTGCGGAACGGAATTATCACGTTCATGACAAGGAGCTACTTGCAATGAAGTATGCTCTTGTCAAATTTAGGGTTCACCTACTCGGCTCAAAGCCGTTCGTGGTTTATACTGACCACTCTTCTTTACGGACAGCGACAAAGTCGGCTCATCTCTCGCAACGGATGTCCCGTTGGCTCTCCTTCTTTGCGGAGTACAACTTTGAGGTTAAGTATAAACCTGGCAAGCAGAACGTGCTTGCAGACGCGTTGTCGCGTCGTCCTGATTACGAGCTCGCTCACGCGACATTCATCACCTCGTCTGTGGTGGATCTCATACGCCAGGCGTATGAAAAATACCCACAGTGTACGGCGCTTATCAGCGCGTTGGGTGGAAAGGGACTTGGCTCGTCTGATCCAACCATGTCAAGTCAAGCTAAAGCTCGTTTACACCGTTACTGGTACTGTGACGGTTTGCTATATTATAGCACGAGCGCGAAGGACAATCCGTTGGTGGTTGTTCCTCATGATGAGGAACTGAAGTATAGAGTCCTCTTTGAGGCACATGACGCCCCTATCGGGGGTCATTTAGGTCGGGATAAGACCTACAGCGCTTTAAGCGCTTTGTATTGGTGGCCCAAAATGTATAAGTGGGTCGGTCTGTATATTCGCACCTGTGAAACGTGTCAGAGGGTAAAACCCTCTGCATAGTCAGCTGCGCCTTGGCGAGCTGATCCGTTCTAACGGAGAGTTGGAAATCCATTAGTATGGATTTTATCTTCGGTTTTCCGAAGGATAAGGCCGGGAATACCGGCATATTGGTCTTTGTAGGCCGTTTGAGCAAGTGTCTCACCTGGAGGCGGTGCCAGAGTCAATTGATGGACAAAGAACATCGAAAGTGTTCCTGGACCGTGTCTTTCGACATCATGTTCTACCCGATTCCGTTGTGTCGGATCGGGATCCCCGTTTTTAGGGACAATTTTGGGAGCGTTGTTTAAGGTGCTAGGCACCAAGCTCCTTATTCCCACTGCGGATCATCCGCAGACGGACGGACAAACGGAACGCGTTAACCGCGGTGTATAGGATATCCTCCGGTGTTTGTGTCCGGATTCTCCAAAGCGTTGGAGTGATATGCTTCCTATGGCCGAATTCGCTATAAACAATTCGGTCCATGCATCTACGGGGTTTACCCCGTTTTACGTGAACGGATTAGTGAATCCGAGGGTTCCGTTGACACCATGTATCCGGTGCGTATACGCACGGTGTGTATAAGCACGGTGCGGCTAGCGCACAGAGGAAGACTTTCCTTAAAGCGGCGTTCGCCGCTACTTAGACGATACGCCCTGATAAAGGGATTAGTAGGAGAGAGCTCTCCTACTCGGGGCCAAGATTCCCAGTTTGGTTTACACTTAGCTTTCTCTAATGTCTTAACGTAAGGCTCCCTTACTAAGGGTGTAGACAAAGAGAGGGCTCCCTTTACGCTACGGCACTCACTACCCGCACGACCGGTCGAGGTCGTGCGTCTGAAGTTGTTTAGTGAAAATGTAAATTGAATGTATATTTAATATATAATTAGTCTAAATTAATTTAAACTAATGTAAACTATATGTAATACTAAGTAGAACTTACTATATTCGTAGCTAGCTAAAATGTAGTGTACACCACCTGTGTACCGACACGTGGATGGCTGACACGCCACCCCCCAGGGCTCCTGCCCTGGTTGGTTAAATTAACCAATGGTTCAAAACCCTTCGAACCGGTCAATACTGACCCCAACCGTAATGTACTCACGTACACCACCAACTAAATGTGACTCGAATGTGACCCTGTTACTTCTCCCCCATCAAGACTATTGCTTACGCAATAAACAAAATTTTGTTGGAGAACTCCAACTGACAGAACCTCTGGCTGACCATGAGCACCTTCAGTGGTCCTTGGAGTCTCCTCCAGAAGAGGAGGTAGACTATTCCGAGAACTCGGAGGTGAATGCCCTTGGGGATATCTCCCCAAATGCTGACCGCTCCGACAACGCCGAACGGCGATGTCGGCAGTCCAATCCGTTCCCCACACGGGGGGAAAATGCAATAACTCGTGCGGCACCTCTACCAACTGCGGATGATGCATCCGGGTCGCCGAAGGCGACTATCACCGATGAGCCGGACACGGCTCAGAAATCCCGACATGCCGTACCGGCACGGAAGAGTCCTCGTGACCATCAAAAGAAGGCTAAAAACGAGGTGAAAGGGGATTAGCATCCCATGTACCCGGCCCTGCGGCTGTACTGCCGCGAGAAATCGCGCGCCAGAGACAACTCCGGGCAAAACTGCTACCACCGAAGCATTTCTATGTCAACTAGTACCGAGCGCGTCTCGGGAAACAGGCACGGGGTATCGTCGTTGAGACCCTCCGCGAAGTTCAGTTCGTTCTCCTACGAGGTGAAGATGTCGAGGGGGTAGAGCGGACATTCCGCGCTTGGGCGGAAGGGGAGAAACATTTCCCTAACTTTGACGAGCTGTACAACAGCTATTCCGATCCTGACGTTCGGATAAAGAGGGCGTTGCGCTTGGCGTTTGCCCAAGCCGAAGCGCTGGGGAAATTAACTACCCCTTATTGCACGGGCCCTGCTAGCGCTCATGCCCTCGGTGTGGTGCCGGAGAGCAATGCAGACTCTGCATCTGCCTCCGGCAAACTCCCAGCTACTGGGAGTGGAGGGGCTTCTTCGTCCCCTTTGGTGGATGAATCTCAGTGGGATTCTCCCGCTCGAAAGCGTCAACGACGTCACGGCAATCCTGCCGCAGGGGAGTCTCGGACTCCCACGAGCTCTGGGAATGTGGATAACCTTTCCACTTCACCAGGTACTGGGTCTCACCCCGGTGATGGCGTCGTGCCATCAGGCGTTCCACATGGTAATGTGGGGTACCCTCCGTATCGAGGACTGGAGGAGGGGTCGCGCAATTGCGACGTGAGTTCCACGAGCGCTGTGATCGACACAGCCGTCGCATCCAAGATGCCCAGTAGGGACTCCACAACGAGGGGAGTGCGAATGAACGCATCGAGGGGCGGCTTGACTCCCTCGAGTCTCTCGTTGCGGAGCTACAGGGTCGTATTTCAACCCTGTCGGATATGTTCCGACCTGTCGTGCCTTTCGGCTATCCAACTTCTCACCCTCCTCCAAGAGGGGAACCGCCTCCGGGTTCTGGTATGGCTTAAGCATACCCACATAGAAGGTTGGATGCGTACGCATCGCCTTCGGGATGTCTAAGGTATACGACAAGCCCTTCCGGGACTATACATTAAAGGGGCCCACAAACCTGGGGCGCAGTTTATTCCTCAACACGTTGGAAACTGCACGTGTAGGAAGATTTTTTAGCGTTTAATAAAACAATTTCTCCTACTTTATACACTTTCTCGTTACGCCGCCCCGTGCGGTCAGCTTGCTCCTTCTGCTTGTCTTGGATTTCCGCAATGGCATCGCAGACGTGTCGTAAGACACTAAGGCAAGTCGATAAAAACTTATCGATGTGCTTTAGCACATATACATGACTGACATCGGGGAATCCCCCACCCTCAATCCCTGGGCCACACACACGTGGCGTCAACGGAACCCTCGGATTCACTAATCCGTTCACGTAAAACTTTTTACACCCCGTAGATGCATGGACCGAATTGGTTATAGCAAATTCAACCATTGGAAGCATCTCACTCCAATCCTTTGGAGAATCCGAACATAAGTTCCGGAGAATATCCTCAACAACGCGATTAACGCGTTCCGTCTGACCGTCCGTCTGCGGATGATCCGCAGTGGACATGAGGAGCTTGGTACCCAGCACCTTAAACAACGCTCCACAGAACTGTCCCGTAAAAAGAGGATCCCGATCCGATACAACGGAATCGGGTAGACCATGCTGTCGAAAGACACGATCTAGGAACACTTTTGCTGTTCCTTGTCCATCTATGGACTCTGGCACCGCCTCCAGGTGAGCCATCTTGCTCAAACGGTCTACAAGACCAATATGCCAGTGTTCCCGACCTTATCCTTCGGAAAACCGAAGATAAAATCCATACTAATGGATTTCCAACACTCCGTTGGAACGGACAAGCTCGCCAAAGGCGCATCTGAACTTGCAGAGGGGTTAACCCTCTGACACGTCTCACAGGTGCGTATATACGCACCGACCCACTTATGTGGTGGAGCGGCTGATCAAAGTTTTTGAGGCTTGATCAGGCGGTACCACGGCGCCCGGACTTCCGACTGACGAAGGGGGTCCACCGGTTGTCTTTGACTGCTTTTGTTTCTGCTCACCTTGTGTACCCGACGGCTTTGGCGTGGGTCGCTCTCCAGGTGACGGGGATGGCACACTACAATTCCTTGTGGCAAGACTGAGTTGAATTGTGATGAGTCGACTAATGCGATCAGGCGATGATCAGGCGCAATCAAGCTTGAACCACGTGCG
>CM047584.1:2232684-2255171 GCA_026184515.1 Peronosclerospora sorghi | reverse complement strand
TGCACTAAGTGCTCCCGCCCGGGACGTAGAGGTATTTAGTAGGAAGAAAGGCGCAAAGGTGCCGTCCCTGAAGCGATCTGCACGATCGTACGCAAAAAGAAGAACTTTATTATTGCCTATATCCTAATATCTACCAAAAACCTAATATCAACCAATCAGAACTACCCATTCCTACGCATTTTGTCGACCATTCGACCGCTTACCTTCGGGTTACCGTCAGGTAACCGTGCCAGTTATCGCATCGTCTGAGACGTCCTATCCACGCCTCGTCCCTGTCCGCCACCGTTGTGTCAACAGTTGTACCGTCTGGGTTACCAACTGTGGTACCGATTGTGGTGCCCACTATCGTACCACCTTTTGTACCGACTATTGCACCGACAAAATTTGTGGTACCCTCTACCACAGCTACGCCTATAGGGGTGTCTATAATTATGCCCCTAATTACGTACCAATTTTACGGTACGCTTTACAACACTTATACATGTTGGGCCACCAATACAAAGCGCTTAAAGCGCTGTAGGTCTTATCCCGACCTAAATGACCCCCGGTAGGGGCGTCATGTGCCTCAAAGAGGACTCTATACTTCAGTTCCTCATCATGAGGAACTACCACCCGAGGAATGTCCTCCGCGCTCGTGCTATAATATAGCAAACCGTCACAGTACCTGTAACGGTGTAAACGAGCTTTAGTTCAACTTGACAGGGTTGGCTCAGACGAGCCAAGTCCCTTTCCACCCAACGCGCTGATAAGCGCCGTACACTGTGGGTCTTTCTCATACGCCTGGCGTATGAGATCCACCACAAACGAGGTGACGAATGTCGCGTGAGCGAGCTCGTAATCAGGACGACGCGACAACGCGTTTTCAAGCACGTTCTGCTTGCCAGGTTTATACTTAACCTCAAAGTTGTACTCCGAAAAGAAGGAGAGCCAACAGTCCATCCGTTGCGAGAGATGAGCCGACTTTGTCGCTGTCCGGAAAGAAGAGTGGTCAGTATAAAACACGAACGCTTTGAGCCGATTAGGTGAACCCTAAGTTGACAAGAGCATACTTCATTGCAAGTAGCTCCTTGTCATGAACGTGATAATTCCGTTCCGCAGCTTTAAGCTGCCTCGACTCAATCGCGATAACGCGTTCCCTTCCTGCATCGTCTGCTTGTAACAAAGCACATCCGATTGCGAAATCGGAGGCGTCCCAGACGACACTAAATGGTTTCCCAGAATCTGGGAGAGCAAGAACGGGAGCTTTTAACAAGCTCCCCTTTACCGCTTCAAAAGCGTTTTGGTGTTTGGTTTCCCAACACCAATCCACGTCCTTCTTAAGAAGGTCGGTTAATTTCTTCGCCTTTTCAGCGTAATTCTCGCTGTACTTGTGGAGATAATTGGCTAATCCAAGCCACTTCCGTAAATCTCTAAGATTTAGAGGCAAAGGCCACTCCACAATGGCTTTCACCTTCGCGGGATCCGCCCGCACTCCATACTTACCAATGAAGAATCCGAGGAAAGGAATTTCCTCAGCACCAAAAATACATTTGGGCGCATTTGCATAGAGTTTATGCTCTCGCATACATTCGAGCACAGCTCGAAAGTGTATAAGGTGTGTCTTAACATCATACGAGTCGCCTTCCGCACGACTATGAGCGAATATATCGTCAAAGTACGTCTGAGCGTACTTTCTGTGAGGGCGGAAGAGTTGATTAGCCAATCGATTGAAAGTCGCTGGTGCATTTGAAAGCCCTTGTGGCATAACAAGCCACTCCCACAGCATGCCGCTAGGCGTGCTGACCTCTGTAAGCGGAATATAGGACGCTAGCATGAGCACCCGATAATACGCGTCCACTAGATCTAAGACACTGTATACAGTACAGCCTGCCATACTGTTCTGGAGGACATTCTTCCGAGGAATCGGAGTCTGCATGGGTACAGTAGCTGCATTCAGCTTGTTGTACGCATGTACAATGCGCCACTTTCCGTTCGGTTTACGAACACAAAAAGTGGGAGATGAGTGAGGAGACTTGCTCTCCCGTACCATCCCTGCCTCTTCTTTCCCCTTGAAGAATGCGTCGATGACGTCTCATTGCTCCTTGGGGAGAGGCCACTGCCTAGTGACGCAGTATTTGGTTCCAGGAACCAAATCAATTTCATGTCGGACCCCCCTATCCGGTGGTAACCCCATCGGCGGGTTGTCACTAATGACATCTCCAAATTCCTTTAATAAGGAATGGTAAGGGTCCTCAGGATCCGCGAGGATCTTGAGGCCGCTTCGGTCATTCAATGCCTGTTTGGTTTGCACCAAAACTGACTCGTCCATCGTGGATGAGGAGTTCAACTCCTCTTCCGGACGCAACACGACAACCACGTTGATTTCATCTGCTTTCAAAGCAGTCTCAAACTCGTTGAAGGACATCTCCTCCAACGACAACAGTTCGCCTACTCCAGTCAACCGTTCCAGGCTTACGCCTTCTGTGACAACACCTGTCACACTATTCAGCATCCTGTAGGACTGCTGACTATTGGCCTCGGGACTCATCCCGAGACCCAGATGGGGGGAGTCAATTGCCCCATCTATTGGAAGCGCCACGCGCCTATCCACAGAGGTATCTACCTCTACCACCGGTGACTCGCCGGTCTCACCTACAACGGCGTAGTCGGAATCATTTCCGACGTGCGAAAGAGACGAACTACGGGTCTCTTCGCTTGGAAGCGCCTCTCGCTTAACCACAGAGTTCTCTACCCCTACCACTGTAGTCGCCTCAGAGGAATCCACCTCTGCCAATGGCGACTCACCAGTCTTGCCTATAACGGCGTGATCGGAATCATTTCCGACGTGCAAAAGAGACGAACTATGGTCTCTTTGATTGGAAGCGCCTCGCGCTTAACCACAGGGGTCTCTACACCTTCCACTGGAGTCGCCTCAGAGGAATCCACCTCTGCCACTGGGAACTCACCAGTCTCACCGTTAACGGCGTGGGGATTAACCACCGAATCCCCCTCGTTAAGGAACTCTTCCTTAACGTCATTGGGAATGATCATTTCATACATCCCAATTTCTGGCATCTCACGCCAGAATTGCTTTTGCGATCGAGCAAAGGTGGGTTCATGACTCGACAATGCCTTACCCGATCGCGGGTGCGTTGAGCCAATGGACTTAGACTTCCAGTCTATCCATGGCTCGTGGCGTTTCAGCCACTTCATAACCAGAATGACGTCATACCTAGAGTCCAAATCAAGGACTAGGCAACGTTCTAAACTGTCGAAGTATGCAAACTTCAGCTTAAGGTCAATCGAGACCTTGGGTACAGAAACCTGTACGCCCGTCGCTAGACGGACCGTGACAACGTCACGAGAACGTGACTTTAGGTCCTCGGTATACAGCCGACTCTTCTCAACAGAAGCTCGTCTGACACAAATTTCAGACGCTCGAGAGTCTATCAAGACACTCCAAGGCCTATCAAAGCCTTTCACGTCCGCAAGGACGACCAGCAAACCTGGCTGGTACACCAACTCGGTGCTAGAAAGCACCGTTTCCCTCTGGTCTTTGTGCTGTCGTCCCCTACCCTGGGGTTTAACAGCACTGAGGGATCCCCCAGTAGGGCGCCCCGCACCTACTGGGAGCCGTCGTCCCGACGGCTTGGGCGAGGGATATTTACCTACCCTCGGCCCCTCATAGCGAGTGTCTCGCTGGGGATTTTTCGGACATCTGTTCCGCAGATGATCCGTGCTTCCACACAGGAAGCATCTCAGCAGCTCATTCCGCTGCAGCATTGCCAGGAGCTCCGTTTCTTGACCTTGAAAAGTAGAGTCTCCGTGACTCTTAGCGGAAGGTTTCTCCTCCGCTTCGACCTGCCTCAGGTCCATGGGTTCGGGACCCACCTTAGAGGAACGAAAGTTCCTTTCGGCGTTAAACGCCATCTTAAACGCCTCCCCCATGGATTGGGGTAGGCATCGGAAGAGCTCCGAACGTTCTGGCCCTTCTTTCAGTCCACTCATGAACACGGGAATGGACACATCGTCTGAATACGCTTTCTCGTACATCCCTGCCAACAGGGTCTTAAGTTCTTGGATGTATGTCTCCAAGTCCCTAGTGCCCTGACGGCACCTCAGAAACGCCAGCTGCTTCTGGAAAACCAGATCTGGCGTGGCATACATGTCCATAAGCTTTTGCTTAAGGACTTCCCAGGTTGGGAACACGTTCTTGACCGAGTACGAACACGTAAACGCCCATGCACGGGCTTTACCCGTAAGATGGCTCAGTCCAAGTCCCACTTGCAAACGATCATCGATCACATTCGCTGTGGCGAAGGCCGTTTCGACCTCTCGCAGCCACACATAAAGGTTGTCACCCTTCTCCCCGGTGAACTCCTATATCTTAAATGATAAGGGGGGACGCACCCCCGTGGAACGACTTCCACCTAAACTCGCCACATGGGCGATGGGGGCATTGACCCTTTCCTTTACGGCCTCAAGACCCTGCTCCACTAGGAGCTGCATACCCTTGTCACCAATTAAGGATAACAGCCTGTTAAAGGCTTCCTGCTGGACGAGGGCTAACCTATCCCAATCGTCCTGATTCGCCCTTTGCAGAGGATGCTTTAGTCTACCAACACAGGTGTTGGTAGACTACAGGTGCTACCAGATGTAGCCGGTGCGTATACGCACGGTGCGGCTAGCGCACAGAGGAAGACTTTCCTTAAAGCGGAGTTCGCCGCTACTTAGCCGATACGCCCTTATAAAGGGCTTAGTAGGATAGAGCTCTCCTACTCAGGGCCAAGATTCCCGGTTTGGTTTACTAGTAGCCTTCGCTACTGCCTTAACGGCAAGGCTCCCTTACTAAGGGTGTAGCTAATGGGAGGGCTCCCTTTACGATACGGCAATCACTATACGCACGACTGGTCGAGG
The DNA here is from genome assembly GCA_026184515.1 of Peronosclerospora sorghi. Lineage (NCBI taxonomy): Eukaryota > Oomycota > Peronosporomycetes > Peronosporales > Peronosporaceae > Peronosclerospora > Peronosclerospora sorghi. The sequence continues at coordinate 2,250,275 of CM047584.1, read as the reverse complement.
TCGTTCGTCTGCAGTTGTTGAGTGAAAATGTAAACTGAATGTATATTTAATATATAATTAGTCTAAATTAATTTTAACAAATGTAAACTATATGTAATACTAAGTAGAACATACCAAAATCGTACCTAGCTAAAATTTAGTGTACACCACCTGTGTACCGACACATGGATGGCTGACACGACACCCCCCCAAGGGCTCCTGCCCTGATTGGTTAAGATAACCAATGGTTCAAAACCCTTCGAACCGGTCAATACTGACCCCAACCGTAGTGTACTCACGTACACCACCAACTAAATGTGACTCGAATGTAACCCTGTTACACACCACGTGTGTGTGGCCCACGGCTTAAGGTGGGAGTATTCCCTGATGCCAGCCTGTATCTGTGCGAAAGCACATCGATAAGTTTTTTATCGACGCGCCTTAGTGTCTTACGACACGTTTGCGATGCCATGGCGGAAAGCCAAGACAAGCAAAAGGAACAGGCCGACCGCAAGGGTCGGCGTAACGAAAGGGCGTACAAAGTAGGAGAAAGTGTTTTATTAAACGCTAAAAACCTTCCTACACATGCTGTTTCTAGCGTGTTACGACAAACTGCGCCCCAGGTTTGTGGGGCCTTTCAAGGTGCTAGCCCGAAAGTTCTTGGCATATACCTTGGATATCCCGAAGGCGATGCGTACGCATCCAACCTTCTATGTGGGTATGCTTAAGCCATACCAGAACCCGGAGGTGGGTCCCCACTTGGAGGAAGTTGGGGAGTCGGGTAGCCGAAAGGCACGACGGGTCTGAATAACGCCGACAGGGTTGAAATGCGACCATGAAACTCCGCAATGGCGGATTCGAGAGAGGCAAGCCGCTTCTCGATGCGTTCATTCGCACTCCCCTCGTCGTGGAGTACCTCCTGGACATCCTGGATGCGACTGTGTCTATCACAGTGCTAGTGGAACTAACGTCGCAATAGTGCGACCTCCTCCGCCAGTTCTCGATACGGAGGGTACTCCACATTATCATGTGGAGCGTTTGATGGCACGGCGCTATCATCGGAGTAAAACCCAATATCTGGTGAAGTGGAAAGGTTATCCACATTCACAGAGTTCGAGGGAGTCCTAGACTCCCCTGCGGCAGGATTGCCGTGACGTCGTTGCCGCTCTCGAGCGGGAGAATCCCGCTGCGAGTCAACGACCAAATGGGCGGAAGAATCCCCTTTACTCCCAGTAGCTGGGAGTTTGCCGGAGGCAGATGCATAGTTTATATTGCTCTCCTGCACCACACCGAGAGCAGGGCGCGTGTAGTCATAGGAAGGTAATTGCCCCATCGCTTTGGACTGATCATACGCCAAGCGCAACGCCCTCTCTATCCAAACATCGCGTTTGGAATAGCTGTTGTACAGCTCGTCGAAGCTAGGAGTTGCTTCTCCCCTTCCGCCCAAGCGCGGAATGCCTCCTCGACATCCTCGCCTTGCAGGAGGACGTAGGGAACCTCGTGGAGGGGCTCCACGACGGCACCCCGTGCCTGCTTCCCGAGGCGTGCTCGGTATGATTTCACACTGAACTGCTTTGATGTTAGCAGTCTTGCCCGGAGTTACTTCCGGTGCGCGAGCTCACGCGGCAGTTCAGCCGCAGGGCCGGTGATATGGGAGGCTAAACCACTCTTCACCTCGTTTTTGGCCTTCTTTTTAGGGTCATGAGGACCCTTCCGTGCTGGTACGGAACGTCGAGCTTCCTGAGCCGCGTCTGTCTTGTCGGTGATGGTCGCCTTCGGCGACCCGGATGCATCATCTGCAGTTGGAAGAGGTGGCGCACGAGTTAGTGCGTTTTCCCCACGTGTGGGGAACGAGTTGGACTGCCGACATCGCCGTTCGGCGTTGCCGGAGCTGTCAGCCTTTGGGGAGATATCCCCAAGGGCACCCGCTTCCGAGTCATCGGAATATTTTCCACCCTCTTCCCGGGGTGAATCCTCAGCACCACTAAAGGTGCTCATGGTTAGCCAGAAGTTCTGGCAGTTGGAGTTCTCCAACTTAAATTGATTTATTGCGTAAGCAATAGTCTTGATGGGGGAGGATGTAACATGGTTACATTCTGGTTACATTTAGTTATGTTGTGTACGTGAGTACACAACATAAGGGTCAGTATTGACCGGTTCGAAGGGTTTTGAAACATTGGTTTATTTAACCAATCAGGGAAGGAGCCCTTGGTGGAGGCGTAGCAGCCAGCCACCTGTTAGTACACAGGTGGTGTACACTACATTTTAGCTAGGTACGAATTTAGTAAGTTCTACTTAGTATTACATATAGTTTACATTACTTTGGGGGGCGCTAGAGTGAAACCAAAAAATGATAGAGCCAAACCAATCGCGCTCCCGATTTATTTTTCAGTTAAATTACTTCCTTTTTGTCCAGTAGCAAGCTGTCCGGTATATGTTTGTATCGGTGCCACCGAAATGAGAAACTGAGAGTGGTGGAGAGAAGCCTCACTGTGCAGTGTGATGAGTCAGGACTGGACGGGCTTCTTCAGGGAGGTTTTACAAGTATCTACCGCACAGCTGCTACCTTAAAAAAGGAGCAGTCGTCTCGGTTCTTATTAAGCATTCATGCATCGTTCATTTTGTCTTGCACTCACTTGAGATTGTTTTATGTAGTTCCTGAAGTCCAAGCACGCCATGGATCTCGAACAGCGTCACGCACGGGAGGGTACAGCGTTGTCGAGTCCGGTGCTGCAATGACAGCGGGAGAAGACGCGTTGACGCTGCGTTTTCGCAATGTCACGGGCGTCGTGCCCGCGGACGAACGACTCAAGTTTGAGCGAATGATCTTTTGCACGACACGCGGCAATTGCTTTACGAGGTTTTCACCCATTGACGAGCCATTGGTTAATCCAACCAATGGGCAGTCGGTCGTCAAGCACGCCTTTGTCATTTTCTTCCACTCCACATTTATTTAGAATAAACTGCGCAAGATCTACGATGCGTTTCACGCGAGACTGTACTCTTTACCACCAATCGATGATCGTGAAGCGATAGCCCACTTGATCCAGAGCAATGCGGGGGAACTGAATCAGAGCAGTCACATCCTGCGTCGTAATTTAGAGAGTTTTTCCTCTTGTGTCGAGACGTGGCCGAGACGCTCGAGTCATGAAAGTGGTCGGCGCCAATGTAATTTGAGACCAACAAGTTCACGGATGCGTTCCAGAATTTCTGGTTGCACCTTTGGGTCTCGAGCATTGTGTTGAATAGATCCAACAATATATTTCCACTCACAACTTTTCTCTAAACTTTTCAAACATATACGCTGTCGGCGACACAGATCGCCGGCGGCTCTAAACTGCGGGCCTGGCTAAAGTTACAATCTATTGCTTGCTACTGGACAAAAAAGGAAGTAATTTAACCGAAAAATAAATCGGGAGCGTGATTGGTTTGGCTCTATCATTTTTTGATATTTTCGCTCTAGCGCGCCCCCATTAGTTTAAATTAATTTAGGCTAATTACATATTAAATATACATTCATTTTACAAAACACGCCAATCCAGCTAGACGCACGACCTCGACCGGTCGTGCGTGCTGTGAGTGTTTGCAGCCAAAAGGAATACCTCCTTTAGATACTCTCTTTCTAAGGGAAGCCTTTTCTCAAGGTGTTAACTAACTCTAACAGGTAAACCAAGGGAAATCTTGGTCCTGAGTAGGAGAGAACTCTCCTACTAAGCCCTTATATAAGGGCGTATCGGCTAAGTAGCGGCACATCGCCGCTTAAATAAAATATTCCTCTGTGCGCTAGCCGCACCGTGCGTGTAAGCACCGGCTACAGATCGGTTATGTATTCTTAGAAACGCGAGCTGGATCAGCAGATCTGTAGCCGGTGCGTACACGCACGGTGCGGCTAGCTCACAGAGGAATCCTTTCCTTAAGCGGCGATACGCCGCTACTTAGCCGATACGCCCTTATATAAGGGCTTAGTGGGAGATTGCTCTCTCACTCGGGGCCAAGATTCCCTGAGTTTACGGTTAGTAAGCACTAACGCCTTGGTACAAGGCTTCCCTTAGAAAGGGAGGTACTCCCTTTTGCTTTAACACTCACTGCGCGCGCGACCGTTCTGGGTCGTGCGCCTAGAAGTCTTAAGTGTGTTTGTAAACTGATTTATTTATAAAATTAGCCTAACTTAATTAACTAATATAAACTATATGAAATACTAGGTAGAACTTACTTAATTCGTACCTAGCCATAAAGTAGTGTACACCACATGTTTACCAACACGTGGCAGGCTACCACGCTTCCACCAAGGGCTCCTGTCCTGATTGGTTAAGACAACCAATAGGTCTGAACCTTTCGGACTGATCAATACTTGACCTTAACCGTTGTGTACTTACGTACACCAACGTAACCAAATGTAACCCAGTTACAAGATCACCGAGTTACAACTCACGATCGCCGATACTCCGAGAGAATTGATGCCTTCCAAGATCGGCTCGGCATTTGGACCCAAGAGTCAAACCGACTCTGGGGAATCGTCCACCGGTGCCCGATGAGTTGGCTACGTGTCTGTCCAGTTCGCCAGTCGCTAGCTCCATTCATTGCGGAGCAGCCTCGAGTGCCCTTGCGGACCCTCGGTCTCATTTTGCCCGCAGTATTTCCAAACAAAACTCGGGCGGAAATTCTCGCCATTCATTGGCTGAAATTTCTCCCCCAAAAATTCGCACGCATATCAAAACGCGGCGAGAGGCGCGAGGGCTCGGGGCGTAGCGGCCGAGCCAGACTACAAAGAAAAACCAGCGGCATCGCGGAAGAGAGCCAAGACACCGGCAAAGCTTCTTCTCGCAACAGCGGATTCAACCATGCCAGTTCAAGCCACGAAAACCGAAGCGCCCTTGACCTCAACTACTGCCCGGTGAAAGTCAGCATTAACCTAGCCTGGGGCGGATTCTGAGGGTGGATCGGATTCAGATGAGCTAGCTCCCGCTATATCTCGGTCCCGATCCACCCAGAGTCGTAGTTCTGATGCCGCCCGCAGTTGAAGCGCCAACGACAGGAGCCGACCAAGTAGTGCGCCCGAAGGACGACAGCGCGAAAAACATATCCAAACCCTTCGTCTTCGGGGAATTCCGATCTCCTTCGGCGATCTGTTTCGACCAAGCAGCAGCTGGTCCACATTTTTTCGTGTCTGGACTACTGTCTTTTCCCGCTGGCGGTCAGTCATCCAGCTACAACCGAATGGCGACCCGATCTTATCACCGGATCGCAGATCACCCGTCTGTATGACGTCAAGCCGTGGGAAATTTTGATTAGCCCCGACCTTAATGCCATGTTTACACCGACTCCATGGATCGCCTCGTTCTTGGGTCGTCTCTGGCAGTTCCGCAACACCGACATCTAAGCGATCTGGGAATCCACCCACTACCTGGTGCTTCCCGCCGGACAAGTAAAGCTGGACAAGGATTTGGCCACGTTCCAGAAACAGCGAAAATAGCGTCGGAGTCGGGCGGGTGAATCCTGGCTGTCCATTTGTCAATTCATATTGGAGGGCATGCGGGCAATGGAATGCGACATCGACATCTTCCTATACCCAGTTCTACTCCATATGTCGAGTCGTCGCGTGGAGAAAGCCGGGTATTTGATCGAAGACAGAGCTTGGTACACCGGCTACCACTGTGACACAGTAATTGACAACTTGATTAACGTCTTGACCCAGCTTGACAAGGAGCATCCTTGGCGTAACCAATTCCGCCACAATATCCCAGATCACCCAGCCATGATTGTCAGTCGGCTATGCGGTGATCACGAGCTTTGCAATTGTAGGCGCCAATCGGGCAATCATTCGCGCATTCATCATTATCAAAATGTCATTTTCGATTACCCGATTTTCCCATCTGTCTTAGACTTCACCTCTATTAATCAAGTTACACCCTTACCACATCCAACTGCATCCACACGTAAGAGTCTTTACCGTCGTCATCGAAAAGTATCCACATCCTCAAGCCACTTTGCTACCATCGAAATACCACCAGTTCATCACTGTGAGAGACACACTCGTAGTCCTAATTACCATAAAGCATCATAAATATTCACGTCAATCAATACACATGCCGATCGACGCTATTGTAAGTCTTGATTTTCCACTTCGCACGTCAGCGTCGCTACATAATAATTCCGATTCATTCGATTTCGCTCGAATTTCTTAACCAGAGCGCCACAATCCAGATCTAATTCACCGGTCCAATTTACTTCTTCGCGATCCTTCAAGTGCGTTCGACCAAAACGCGTCTTCTTGGACGATCTGAAACCCAAATGGACGAACGGTTTGACATCATCACCGTCGATATCAGCAGCACCCTTCCAGACCAGCCAGTTTTTGTGGAGAAGCTCATAGAAGATTTTGGTCAACCGTCATGAAAATGGACGGGAAATTCTGGAGCAAAAGCGACGCAGGGTACAGGTACATGATGGTAAGCGACAGACGAATGATGCATATCAGGATGGGTAGAGTTGATTGGTCGATTTTAGGTAATTGGTTGATTTTAGGATTTAAGGAATAATAAAGTTATCTTTTTCCGTCCGATCAAATAGATCATCGATTGGGACGGCGTGATAACTTCTCGTCTCCCTTTCATTACATGCGCACCTTTACACTTCCCCGGTGGGAGCACGTAGTGAATTTTTGGCCCACCGGCAGACGTAAAGTTCCGGAGAGCACGTCCTCAACTCCGCCCGCTTTTTCAGGGGCCCCTTTTCGTAAAGGCTACATAGAGGGTGATATAGCCAAGTGTTCTCACCTCTTCCCCCATTGGTTTACACATATCCTCTAGAAATTCGGCTGCTTTAAGTGCCCCTTGGGATCTCTAGGTGGATTTGTGTGAAATCCGTCGATCTGCACATAGAAAGTGCAGATCGACCCCTCTCTCTTAAGTTTAGGCTAGGAATACAAATATATTGGGTATTTTCTTAGCGATATAGGCTTAAGAGGCTCGACGATCAAGTGGTGAAGACTTCCGCTATGTGATCAAGTACCTGTTCGCTGATTTTCACTAGATCGACAGCGTCGATCTACGATCATCGATCTGCGATGTTCGACACCTCGTTTTTCCCCGAGATATCGAATCTGCGATTTACCACCAGATCTACACCTGTCGATCTGCTACGAATTCGCTTGATCTGCTTCGGAATTGCACTGATCTACGTCCCCAGTCGCCTGGAGAGCGACCCACGCCCAAACCATCGGGTACACAAGGTGAGCGGGCCATAGGCATGCCACAGAACAACCGGAGGACCCCCTTCGTTAGTCGGTAGTCCGGGTGCTTTGGGAACGACTTTCCAAGCCTCAAAATTTGGCCAGACGCTCCACCATAATGGTGCGCGTGCACGGATCTTTGGGCGACTCCGGATATCACCCGATACCCTGCAAGATGACGCTGACGCGGAAGTGAAGACGGAAGCGGGAGCAGAAATGAAGATTAAAGTGGAAAAGGAGGAGATTGTTGTGACGATGGAAGGCAGTTCGTCGTCTCCACTTCTGAAGAAGAAAGGAAATGCTGATCATCAGGACCTGGGGAGGTATCCTGATGACATAAAGGAGGAAAAGCCTCGATCACCCCCCAAAGCTCATTCGGGAGCCCCTGAGGATCACAACACAAGTTGTTATCCGCTTATATAATATGGATATGATGATCTGTATTGGAAGCCGGTGGTGACGTACTACAAGTCCGAACACCCGAAGGCGTTGATGAAGGAGCCTGGTTCGGAGATCTGCGAAAGTCGATCAAGTAGGGCGCCATCCGAATCCGATCTGGGAGGACTTTTTATATGAAGCAACTGGATAATTTCTTATTGATGGATTCGATCATGAGCCTGCTTGAGGTCACGATCAGAGGAAAGCTAAATGGACCAGTCGATCAACCAGTGACGGATGGGAAGGTCAAGCTACAGCTGGTGTTAGGGATGACGCGCATGATCGAGCAAGTTGGTCTGACGGAAGGCGTCTAGGATGCTGGAGAAGCGTTCGATCTGGACCCTAAAGATGTTGCGACTGCTACCCAGTGGCTGTTTGATCTGTTGGTGCCTATAGTGGGTCGATCTACTAAGGTGGAACCCTCTCGCACTCCGTTGAAAAATTGAAGCGGGTCCGTCGATCACGTGGCAGATCCCACGGGATCATCCTTCTATGAATCTGCTACTTCCGAGGGCGTTTCTTCTGAAGTGGAGTCGAGTAAAGATTTTGATAGTGTGGAACCCAAGATCACCCGGATGACGATCTGCCAGAAGGATTAAGCCAAGTTCTCGGTCGTGAAGAAGGAACCTCGATCAGCCAAGTCGGAAGATGATCAGTCACAACAGTACCCACGGCTGAAAGAGTTTTTTATGCGGCTATTGGGCGGGTTTTGGCTTAGGAAGAGGCAAGGCGACACCTGAAGTTGTACGCATGAAAAGGCACCAGACAAAGCCAGGAAGAGCGGTGACATTTAAGGATATTGAAATGGAGTCTGTGTATTCGCTCCGTGGTTACCAGCCAAAGCCAGGAAGATCGGCTACGGCTATGGATGTTGACATGGATTCTGTGTATTCGATCCATTATCAACAATCCCATCAGGGTTATCTCGATCCAGATGAGCCGATCACTCCGCCTCGACCAGCTACGGTTACGTCGGCGTACACTGCAGTGCCTGATCAACAGCTCATTCCCAAGATCAGGATGTCTGCGATCAGTGATCTGAAAGAGTTCTCAGGGAAAGAAGTGGATGAAGACTAAGCGCGAAATTGTATCAGTCGTCTTAAATGAGCATTTATGCGTGATCAATCCCCTGATCACGAGAAGTGTTTGATCATGGGTGATCTGCTTAAAGGGCCGGCGCGCAATTGGCATCATCAGCTGAGCAGATCGACGCGTGTGAACTGGAAAAGTCTTGTCGAGGAGTTCGAAACTCAGTACTGTAAAAGTGATCAATCGGCATCTCACCAATACTACTACACGAAGCAGCGATATGATGAAACCCCCATCGAGTATCTTCACCGGTTGAATGTGGCAGGAATTTGGGCCAAGTTGTCGATCAAGGAAGGTCCGCCTACGATCTTGCGCGAACATGTGTAGCATTTTCTTGACACGTTGACTGATCGCAAATTCGCTGATCAACTGGCACTTTTGCGTTTGGGGAATGTTACGGAGTTGGAAGAGACGCTGCGGGATTATGCGCGCAATTAGTCGTGCCAGACAAAGGCGGCGGTAGGCAATAGCCAATTCCGTCAGATATTTGGTGATGCACGATCATCTCCCCAAGCGCGGAAGCCTTTGCAGTGCGCACGATCAATATGATGTCTGGGAGTGATGAATCAAATTCAGATGACAGTGGAAAAGATGGTGATCAGCGTCATTACATGATTACTGCGATACGTGATCAATCAGTGACGCACGATCAACCTAGTGAGCCTCTATCTGGAAAACGAAGTGAACCAAGTGCAGTTGGTCAAGGGTTAACGAAGAAGTGCAGTCATTGTGGATCGATCAAGCACGACAATTTACGTTGCTGGAAGCGCCTTACGTGTCTGAGTGTGGCAAGAAGTGTCACCCGACTGATCACAGTTTGTATGTCTGCCGAGCATGTGGCGAAATTTATGATGCGGGCAAGTGCCCTATGGAGGAATTTTACAATCGCATTCGCCCGTGGTACAACCCTACCAAGCATGCCGGAATGTTTCTCAAAGAAGCCGAAGACATGTTAAATTAGGACGCTCTCCAGGTTTGTATCTGGTACTAGACGAGCGTTCTAGTTTGTGTATTTTTTCATATGTGGATAAGAATAAGTCTGATCGAGCAGAAGAAAAAGATAACGAAAAATGTGTTCAGTCTTGTTTACCACGTTTGGCTAGTTTCCGTATTGATGAGTTTTCTCGGCCCCTGTGATCATGGAAGTTGATCTACTTCCGGGGGAATCACGCGGATGTACCACTCGCTCAAGAAATGGTTTAAACAAGCCAAGGCGAGTGGTAAAATTAATAATGAACGTGCCACATTGTTATTTGATTCTGGAGACGAAGTGTCGATCATCGACTCAACCTTTGCTCGTAAGGTGGGTTGTCAAATCGACACGAGTTAAACACAAGAATGTGTTGGTATCATAGAAAGTGTATACCTAGCAGAAGGGCGTACTAGGATTAAGGTGAAGTTAGCGGGCTCTTTGGTTTCTTACTTCCATGCATGGTTGGGGAAACTCGTTGGTCAAGATGTTATATTGGGAATAGATTTTATCATCCCAGCTGGTGTTAGATTGGACGCCGCCCATGGCGCACTAAGTTTGCCTGAAGAAATGATCATCCCATTGGAAGGGCTTAGGCAGTTGTATGGATCAAGTGGAAACTTTATGAAACTTGATCGGTATGAGCAGATCCCAGTAGGTCGATCTGATGAGGTTCGGATTCGTGATCAACGATCTCGGAATTATGGATTACTCGCGGAAAGAATTGGGTCAACACTGTGATTAGAGGCGTGGTTAATCTACGGTTTTGCGCATTAGGAACGTTGCTGATCATCCGATCATCCTACAAGACGATACAATTTTAGGTATCTGGATGAATAAAGACGACGTGCCCCGTCGCCCTGGGTTTATTTCGGTGGAGTCTAATCATTATAAGGAGTGGCAGAATCTCGTGTATCAAGCTTCTACCGATTCTACATGACGATCAAGAAAGTGGCGATCAAGGTCCTTTGGTCGAGAAAAAGGAGTATCCTATTCTTCAAGGAATTTTGGTACGACCTACGAGCTCTATCACGGCATCTGCTACATTAGTAACCGGAAGATCGCGGAAGGTGCAAGAAGTGCTAGAGAATTGCTATCTGGAACCGAGTATGAAGAGGCCGACACTTGATCATGAAGTTCAACGATCTGTTGTAAGAGATGAGACTATCGAGATATGCGTGACCACCCCGTCTCAGTCGATCATAGCGAATTTGGTGTGATTCCTACCGATGATCAAGTGTGCTACCATGAAGGGGGAGATTTATTCGTGGAAGAGTTGGAGAAACAGCTTGCTACGCTGCATGAGGTGTCAGCAAGTACCAAAGAAGTGATCAAGGATGATCTGCAAGTTGGTGATCCATTGATCAACACAGCAGAGGAAATTGATCTGCTTCGCGATATAATTTGGGCGAAGAAACATCTGTTGAATGGGAAAGGAAACGCGTTAACTCCTGCTGCACGTGGAGTTGTTTGTGACATTGACGTAGGAAATGCGAGACCGATCGCTCAAAAGTGTCGGAAGGTCGCTCCACAATTTCGCGAGAAGTTATCAGCCTTGATCAAGGGTCTATTGGCAACGAAGATCATCCAACCATCTACTTCACCCTGGGCATCACCTATAGTGATCATCGTGAAGAAGAATGGGGTTGTTATTCGGTTATGTATCGATTATCGCGCGGTGAATCAGCTCACACGCCTGATGGTGAACCCAATGCCTTTGATCTCTGATCTGCTCGAAGATTTGGATAAAGCGTTGTGGTTTTGCTGTTTGGATATGGCAAGTGGTTTTTGGGTCGTGTCTATGACCGATCGAGCGCGTCCGATTTCGGCTTTTGTTACCCCGTTTGAATTGTTTGAATGGAATCGGATGCCCTTTTGGCCTAAAGAATGCTCCGCAGATCTACCAGCGGTTGATCAATAATGCATGTATGGGTATCTCAAGGTTAAGGACGCTACCGATCTAGCCAAGTCAACTGATGTGTTTACCACGGGAGAACCTGATCAAGCACAAGGCCCGTCTGTGTTGCAACGAAGATCATATATCGATGCGATTTTGATCCCTGTACCTACATGGACGATCTTGTGTGGTAAAGTGCGGAATCTATTGGAAAAGTGCGATCAGTGGAACTTATCGATCAGCGTGACTAAATCATACTGGGGGAGAAGTGTAGTGAAGTTCCTTACTTAGGACATCACATCTCTATCCGTGGTTTAGAAACAAATCCGAGGAATCTGGATGATCTGATCAATTTGCCTTTTCCTGGTACTTTGCGTGCTATGCAATCGTTTTTGGGGAGTCTGAATTACTATCGCAGATTTATTGAAGACTTCGCGATCTATGCTGCTGTACTCTACGAGTTACGAGAAACGGACTATCAAGAATTAAAGGGTCGATCATCGATCAATGAGAGTCCGGATCGCGAAGATGATCGATTGATCAGGGCGAAAGTGGTATTCAGTATGCTGAAAGCGAAGATTGCGTCAACCCCAACCCTACGCCATTTCGATCAAGCCAAAAAACCGGTGATCGTGGTTTATGCTAGCAAGTGGGCAGTTTATGCCGCGCTAGTGCAAGAGCATGATCAATTATATTGCCCGTCGCATTTGTGAGCCGGACACTGAATAGCGGTGAGCTGAATTACAGCTCCGTCGAAAAAGAAGTTCTGGCTCCTATGCGAATTCTGGACGTCTATTTTATGATGTTCGTCGGAAAGGTGATCACTGTCCTGTCAAGTCGATTTACGTTGAAGTGGTTGTTAACATCCAACGGGCTAGACGGACGATTGGGGAAATGGGCCGCGATCTTGTCAAAATGGGACTTGGGGATCAAGAATGTGTGCATGGATGAAGAGGAGGTACTAGGGACGTTAGCCGCAAGTATTACCCCTCTCACCGAAATCGATGAAGCCCTGATCGCGATCTCACCGAAAAAGCAACCTCGACAGATGATTGAAGTACAACCTCCCGCGGTTGAGAAAGACGAATATCTATACGTGATCAGTTTCGATGGATCTGCTAGTGTTAAGCGATGTGTTGGTGCGTTTGTTGCTATTGTGTGGAAATTGCCGGAGTGGAAGATCATGATCGCGGTTGCTTATCATACACTTAACATCACGGTGAATGAATCCGAGTACCATGGATTGCTTCTAAGTTTGGATCTACTGTCGCTATATCCCAAAGGAAGGTTGATCGTGTGTGGAGACTCGAATTTGGTGATCAGGAAAATGCGAGGCGAAATAGAGTGCAAGGCACCGCGACTTCAAGTAATGCAGCAGCATGCGTTAAAACTCCTTCGGGAATGGCCTGATCACGATCTGCTGCACGTTAAAAGGGAGTGGAACAAGAGTGCCGATCACATCACCAGTAAGGCCATGCGGGATGGAACACGATGTGATATTGTCGATGATTACCAACTTTAAGAATTAGTTGATCTCAACAGATTTTCCGAGTTGATCACTTGGAAGGAAGATCGCACTGTCCCACAAGTGTTGGTGGCGACGCGATCACTTAATCTTCGTCAAACGCGTCCAACAACGTGGCCCAAAGTATCCATAGAAGGGATAAGGGCGGAACGTGTTAAAAAAGCGCAAGACGAAGAGAAGTGTATTTGTGATCTGAGATGTTACTTGCATGTTAACGTTTCACAATTGAGCATAGACGAGGTGAAAGATTGCGCGAAAATCGCCGAAACTTATGATGTGGATGATCAAGGGTTGTTTATCTACTGTGAAAATATGGCTAAAGGAAAAACAAGCTGTGATCAAGATGATCGAGATGATCGACATTCTTTGATTAAGCTCGTTTTACCTGATACCCTACACGCGGATGTCCTCCACCATTATCATGTGAGTTTGGAAGGAGGGCATCAGGGTATGGGGCGGACGTATCAGCGGATCAGGCGAAATTTTCATTGGCGTGGTTTATTTCGCAGCGTGCAACGATTTGTTGATCAATGCGTAGATTGTGAGACGGGGAAGGGCAACTTACGATAAAGGTTATATCGCCAGGAAACATTGAAGCTACGTATCCATTTCAAGTGATATCTATGGAACATATCCCGTCGTCGCCCCGATCAACGGATGGGCATACGGAACTACTGATCTGGACTGATCTGCTTACGGGTATGGTGATCGCGAAAACTGGATCATCTCATACAGCTTAGAAAGTCGCCGAGAATTACGAAGAGTGTGTATTTCGTCGATTTGGAGCTAGCGAGGTGATCAGGCATGATCGAGAACCCAGTTTTATGTCCGAAGTATTTCGTGCGTTCAACAATATCGTGGGACAACGACATATTGCCACTATGGCGTACCGTCCACAAGCGAACGGCAAGGCGGATAGAATGGTGCAAACAATCACACGAGTGATCAGTTTGTATTTATCTGACGTCGGTCAGAAGGATTGGAGCTCGTATGCAGAACGATTGGTATTTGCACTAAATTCAACTCCTGGTCGGATCCGTGGAGATACACTATTTTACTTGGCATATGGGTGGGATCCGCGGTCATCGTTGGAATAAACGCTGTAAATTGGTGGAATAAGGCGCAAAGATCTTGATGCTCGCCGGTGGAGGTATAGGCCACAGAAAAATTATCGTTACGCTCGTGATCAAGTGAGGGCTCGATTGAACCAAGCCATGGCTAATCGAGCTGAAAAGCATAATGATCAAGTGTCACCACATAAGATCGAGGCCGAATCGAGAGTTTGGTTATACCTAGATCAGGTGAAAGAAGGGTTCGCGAAAAAACTGGCGCATATCTGGCATGTACCTTTCAGAGTTGGTGAGGTAATCAGTGATTATATTGATTACTGCCAGCACCGAGTATGGTATATTCCCGTTGGTACACCTATCCAAGTTGAAATTGGTCTAAGAATTTTTTGATCGACCTACTACTGTGCTAGACGCTGGAATAGAAGATCGTTTTGATTTCGATGAAGCCTTACTACCCGAAGACAGCTGGGAAAGAACCCTGGAGCCGGACGAATTTGAAGTTGATTGCATCGCCGATGTCCGATCTGGTGGAAAGACTAGGTTTGGCAGAACGTTACTCAAATATCAAGTCTACTGTAAGGGGTATAATGAGCCGTCATGGGTATACGAGGCAGATCTGAACTGCGATGCTCTGACCAAGGACTTCTAAAGGAAGATGATCAACAGACATCGGTTTGACGTGATGCAAGTGGACGAAGAGTCCAAATAACGCATTATCGACGAACTGACTATGAAATTATGATTGACGAACCCTTGATTGTAGAAGATTGATTGACGAAACTCACGATTAATGGAGAAGTGACGATTGACTTGAAGTGGTGAATTTACGGTGAATATGGCGCGATATGGTGATGGAGCAACGGCAGATGAGCCGATGGAAGATCAATCTATGTATATGCATGAAAAATGACGAAGAAACAATTCGGAATGGTATGATCAAGAAATGTTATTGATTGAGGAAGAAGTGATCAACCAGCTAGCCTGATCCATAAAACTTACGGCGAAGGCGAGGGATGTTATGGCCGGGATGATCATTAAGGTAAATGCGATACTGGATCCGCCAAGGTTCCTCGGAGACAACTTCACGTATCGCATCCTTCAAGGTCCGAGGTGGTGGATCTGATATGCACCATGGGTACATTGATCCACCATCAGCTGGAGTATACTTCAAGGGGCGGTTCCGGGAGCATTGCGAGATCGACGGGTCCGGGAAAATGTCAAGATCGCATACTCCGTCGATCATGCCGCGAAACAAGAATTCGACCATATTCTTCCACAGTGCTCCGGCACGACCCCTACGCTGACGTCGACTCTCGTAGTAATCATGGAAGAAGGTGTCACGCTCCCTGAGGTATCGATCTATGGGAGATGATGAGTCGACTCCCAGATCGCTTGTTCATGATGATCCAGGAATGTCTGGTACCTCGCTTAGAAGTTAGCAAACCAGACGACCGAGTGGAAAGAGATGGGTGGCAGCATCTGTTTGCAGAACTCCCAGGGGCATCGTGCATACAATAACGCCACTTCAGACCGGGTGATCAGGTGACTACATCACTGATCAGTCGCAGTGGCGTCCATAACAACTGAAAACAACCATCCTACGGGGCGTGTCAAGTAATTGCAGATCACGCGTGCTGAGATGTTATCCAGTTCGAAGCCGTTGAGTTGATCTGGGGTCCACGTCAAGGTGTCCACATCTTGCGCACCATCAGGCACCAAGATCAACGATCTGGATGCACCCGTGCGAGGGAAGAGAAACCCAGCAGTCTTGATCGAGAGAATCTTCACTCTAGAGATCGCCGATTGCAGGGCTGGACAAATTCTGCGTGATGTCCGATGGAGAAGTGTTACAACCGCCTTGATCATCATCCGGCTGATTGGGACTGGAAAGATCATGCCCCATACCTTGGACGGACTGAATGGGAGAAGCTTTAAACGGACGATCTTCATCCGACGATCCATTCTCCTCTGGAATAGAGGAACTCGACGTTGCCGCTTGGACAGAAGAGTAGATAGTTATCGCCGAGCACGTTTCTTGACCGAAGAATTGGCCGGATGAAGGAATTTTTATATGGATCGCCATGAAGATTAGTAGGAGAGCTTGCGGCCTGATCCGGATTCTGCACAAGGGGCGCCTGTACTCGGGTCGATCTGCATTTGTAACGCCGCACCAGCCAAAACGGATTGGACGTAAGAGTGTTGTGATCGCAATCGCGTAGCTTCGTTCTGAGCGCGTTTCAACTCGTCGCGTAGTTTGTCACGATCTGCTGATACCGACTGAAGATCACGTAACTGAGAAGCATGGTGACGGAGGCGGCCCCGTGCCGTCAAACGTTCCGCCTGCAACTTTGAATTCTGGGCACGTAGATTCTTCAGCTCGGCATTACTGATAGATGCCTCATCGAGGCGTTCGGATAGCTCTTCAACCGTGGCTTTGGTAGCGACGAATTTATTCATCATGACAAGATTAGCTTCACTGTCCGCCCGGACGCGATCTCGTTGATCTTTGCGCTTACTTTCCTTAGATTCCAGCTTGATCACCTTTTTGGTCAAGTGCTTGTTTTTGGACATGGCAGGATCACGCTCTTTTTGCATCATCCCCAATCGTTTGCAGAGTTGATCGATCGTTGCTCCATCTTGGAGTGCCGGCGCCCGTGCGTTCTTGATATTGGCCTCGCAGAGCTCTTCCTCACGGCGCGAGATCTCCTGCGCTTGATGATCGATGGTCTCCGCTTGGATTGATAGCTGATATCGATCTTGATCATGAACACACTCCAGATCGTGGATCCGATCGTGTTGCTCTAATATGGTTTCCTCGGCGGTCTTCAGTTGTTTCGTCAGTTTAGACTCACTGTCCTGGAGCTTGTTGACAGTCACAAGAATGTGATCGCGTAAAGGCGCAGCTTTTTTGCAGAGCCACTCGATCTGCTGCTCACGATCAGCGAGTTTTCTGACAACGTTTGCTTTTGACCTCTGAAGCATCTTGACAGAGTCTTCAAGCATCGACAGCGAGTTGTTCAGTATGTCAATCTCCTCTTGTTTCGTGCAGGCTCGGTTGATCATCTAGATTAGATCGTCAGCCTTAGATCGATCAAGGGATGATTTGGTGTCGATGATTGACTTCATGACCGACTTGTTGAAAATGTACTAATGGAAATGGATGATCACGACGGACATGATCGATGATGACCTGATGGGTGAAATAGATGATCGACGGTTGGCAACGACCAGATCGAACCACGCTCCAACCGCTATACGGCTGGGACGAGGCTCAGGGGCGGCTGTGGAGAAGCAAATCGAAGTTTTTTTGTCAACTGTGATGAACATGGAAGGTCCATCCGGAGAAAAAGCGACGCAGGGTACAGGTACATGATGGTAAGCGACAGACGAAT
>CM047584.1:2150568-2219381 GCA_026184515.1 Peronosclerospora sorghi | reverse complement strand
ATTCGTCTGTCGCTTACCATCATGTACCTGTACCCTGCGTCGCTTTTGCTCCGGATTTCCCGTCCATTTTCATGACGGTTGACCAAAATCTTCTTTGCGCTTCTCCAATAAACATGACAAACAAAACTGCCTTCGCTGTCACCTTGTGTACTCATGGGATCTAGTTGTTACACGCATGAGGTGGACTTTGATAAAGATGATCTTGCCGATCAGGTTGGGTCTTTACCTGATCAGGACGAAGGGTGTGCACCGGGGGGAAATCTTCATCATGGGTTAGGGTGGGCGCAACCTGAGACCACTTCGTTAAAAATTATACTCGATAGATCGGGTCAAACAAGCGCGAGAGACAATCCAAAACCACGAAGAAACGTAAACTCCACTAATCGCCACGCTCTTCCACAGAAAAGCCAATTACACGACCTTTCAAATAGATCTGTATTCAAGATATGGATAGTATGCTTTTAGATTTGGTGATCCCAAAACAAATCCCGTCCGAGTACTTCCAGCGAACCATCGTGTGCCGGCAGGCGTTTGTTCCGGGGATAGATTAGACGGGACGAAGGCTTTGTTCTTAATACCAAGTACAAGCTACCGCGACTCTTTACTTAAAGGGAAGTAGATCACACACTCATGCTAGGGAATGAGGATCTTTCCTATATGTAAAAATATATACCACACCAAATTACATGACTTACCTGAAACTTGGTATCATTATCTTCTGTAAAGTGATAGGTCGAAATCACCTTCCGCATCCCACTTGATCGACCTTGGCTCCATCACGTCTCCATCGGTGATATGGTCGTCCGATTGATAGGCTGACTCGCAAAGATGCCGACGATCACTTGATCCGATCCGCTACTTGTTTCCCAGATCAATCATTGGTTCCGATCGTCAACATGTTATTCTCCAATCTCGTCATTTGACCCAGAAAGACACTTGATCTGCAGATGGAATTGGTCTCGTCGCGAGGTCACCCTTCGCTAGATCGATATTTTTGTCATCCGATCTGAACGACTTTCAGACAGTATTGTTCGCGTCCATCAGCTACTCAACTCGTATTTTAACGGAGATCTAGTAGTTAGTAGCCTAACGGTAACGTCATTTAAAATTTGCTTGAAATTGCCAACCAGGAAACGGGATCGAAGATGTCATACGTCCAATAGGCATTGACCCCGGTCCAATTTTGACCAAACAATTCCCAGATGTAGACCAATAGACCAGTTATTTTTGCCTTTTCATCGCTTCACCGCTATCACGCCGATCAGGATGATCGACGGAGATTTCTGATAGATGGGCATTTGGGCTAGTCAGGATCCGGATTCCAGAAACTAACGTTCTAAGTTTCACAATCGGCTCCACCGCATCCGTTTTGTGACTGGTGAACCCTTCGTTTTTAATCAGTGATTCCTGCAGTCGCATCTCCAAACCCTGGTTCAATTTTAATCTTAATGCCATTTTCTCGGGAATCGCGATTATCTCCCGTTTTACAAGAAGACATGCACGCGTAACAATGTGGTGGGGCGCTAACCGGAACGGTTTTGTACTTGTTCAGGTGTCACACACTGCGCCCGCATCCTATCGAAGGGGATCTCCCGTTAATCATCTTCTATAAATATGTTGGTTGCACACGCTCACCTTGTGTGCCCGTCGGTCAAGGCGATTACGCTCTTGCTGATCGACACAAAGCAAGTGTTTCTAGTTGAGTCCTTAAAATGGAAGTCTTCCTAATTAGCTATTCTGAATGGAGGATATTGCCAATAAAAGCGGAGAAAATGAAGGAACAACTAGTACGATAAGTGCACTCAGATATCCTGCCACACCAACTATATTCCAATAATGTAAGACCTAATACTTGGTCGAATACCACTGACAAGGTGATCACGTACCATCTGTAGCCAAAACTTCCACCTCAGTATTCTATCTGCATTGGTCACAGAAAAATCGACATCTGTCGAGCAATGATCATCACTTGTCGACTCATCGTCCGACCGGTTCTCCCGGTACTTTCTGTGGGAAGTTGACACGAGTTGGGTGCGCGTGCGAACAACTTGTTAAGCTCAAGCCGGTCAGTGCTTGGTGTCCTATGCGTGTGCAGGAAGGGCGCCCTGAGTGTAAGTTCAGAGCGCCGGGGATGAGATATTTAATGAAGATAGAAAGATAAAAAGTGTATTAATATAATTAGAGATTTAGTCCCAAATGCTCTATCACAAATTCCATGCATATAAACCACTTTAAACACTGCGGTTTCGTCCTTTGAAAATGCTACTGGTACCGGCCAAAGGAGTACTTCATGTGCTATGCCTTTAATGCCTAATATGAAAATTTTTACAGATACACCTTTAGTACAAAAAGCTAGAGAAAGTGTATTAGAATTTTTATCAATTAATCATCCATTAGATTGGCCATTAATTTAAAAAAATGTTTCTTTTTTTTTAAAACGTATTTTTAAATTAATAAAACATATAATACAAAGAAATGAATATTTGAAATTCCTAATTTATTCAAATTGTTCTTAATAAAAAAACAGATTTAGCTCCGTATACACCGGCCAGATCAAGACCGGGCGAATACCGGTACCAATCAAGTGCTACCGGTACCGGCCAGCTTTTCCAACTCTTTCTACCTTGCAGTCATTTTATTCTTGCATGCACACCTGCTGGTACGAGAGGCTGAATCTATGGTTGTAGTAACCGTTCTTTCTCTTTCACCGTTATGTCCGTGGAACACCGCATAACAGTGTTACACGGACTTGGTAAAATACACCTCACTGTACTAACATGAACGCGCACACGACTCCTCAGCACGTGGGCACACAGCTTGCGGTGGTTGCAGCTGGTGCTGCGCTTTCTTATTACGTGGGATCCCGACACAAAAAGGCAAAACATGCAGCCGCGCAGTGTCGCGCCAAAGCGGTCATGAAAGCTCTCGCGGATGCGCTGCCTACGGACCTTGAGCGTCGCAAGCTCACGTCGGTGGTCGTGCGCGTGCCAGCCACAACGGCCAACATGGGTCCTGGATTTGATACCATTGGAATGGCGCTAGATATCTGGACGGAGATATCAGTGGAGGTCGTGGCGTCTCGGCAGGACGACGCGCCTAACTCGTGCCGCTTTACCCTCTCAAATGAAGGCGAGGGCGCCACCGAGTTGCCACGAGATGAAAGTAATCTCGTGATTGTAGGCATCAAGGCCGCGTTTAAAGCTGCGGGTGAAGATCTACCAGACCATCTGAAAGTGCACTGCAAGAACCGCATCCCTTTCGCTCGTGGACTTGGCAGCAGTTCGGCTGGTATTGTGGGCGGTATCATTGCTGGGCTCGCTTTAGCTGGTATGCGCTTGCCGGTTCATGGTCGGGAAGAACTTCTACAACTAGTACGGAAGTGGTTATCTCGTGAGCAATCTAATGGGGGTTGCTAACTGACGGTGTTCTTAAACCATTATGTAGGCCTCGGAGATCGAGGGACACCCCGACAATGTGGCTCCAGCCATTTACGGTGGCCTGCAACTCGGAATTTTTGCGGACGATCGATGGTACTCGTCTCGTGTACAGATTCCAGATGATCTGCAGTGCGTCGTATTTATTCCTGACTCTACGGGCCCCACAAGTGTGGCGCGCGCTATCTTGCCAACTGACGTGTCCCGAAAGGATGCTGTGTTCAACATTGGACGTGCCGCCATCTTTGTCAATGCGTTCCGATCGGGTAACCTCGACGAGCTTCGTTATGCCACACAAGACATGCTGCATCAACCGCAGCGAGGTGCCTCGCAGTACCCGCACCTCGAGCCCTTGATCAATGCCGCTCTTAATGCTGGCGCACATGGTAGCTTCCTTAGTGGCGCAGGACCCACCGTTCTGGCGATTACTAGCGGCCGTGCTGGGGATATCTTCACCCAAGAACTTGCTGAACGCCAGGAAAACAGGGTGGCTAATGCTATGCGTGAGACTGCCGCAGCCTTGGGCGTTCCAGGTTGTGTGTTCATCACCAACCCAGAACATCGTGGTGCCTATATTGTGCGTGCCGAACCGCGCTTTTCGGACCGCACTGTTGCGCGCTATGAAGGCGACGTTGCCGACTTATAAAAGGCTATTAGTAGTCAAGATTCCTTTTGAAATCGTGAAGGATTGATGGATGAGGAGTGTTAGAGTAGCTCGGCTTACCAAGAATGGGTAGCCACAAGATTCTTCGAGGTTAATAGGTTGGTGGCTATAATAAAGTTGAGTTAACGAGTTTCGATGGGATCTGGCAATTCAGGATGTTGTTGGTCGGGCACTGTGCGGTCGGATCGGTTGAAGCTTCTGGGACTTCACACGGTTCGTAAAAATTAAAGCTGTCAGCATACTATTAGCGTGGACAGCCTCGTTACCGCCAGTCATAATACCCTGCTGTCCATGCGAGACAGACATCAGTGACGCTCCTTGAGGAAAAGCATTTCCCAATGCCTCAGCCACTGCTTTTAGATCACCTTGTAATACGCGGTCATAGCTTATGCCGACGCTCAGGAAGCACCCTAAGACATCCTGTAGCTCCATCGCTGGAATTGATACCCGAACAGCGGCACGTAATCCACGGCGTGTCTTAGTAGCCACGGCTTGAGGCGAGAGAGTCATCAGTTGCAGGCGCTCACCAAGACGCACCTCTGCACCTAAATGTAGCGATAAATCCCGTGCAGATGCTTCTGGTTGCAGAATCTGATAGCGTAACTCGCTTCGCTTAAGGCCTCGAGGTAAAGCACCACGTCGCTGACGTGCTATAGGGTAGTAAGCAGGCAATAAATTTGACTCCAGATTAAACTTATCTGGTCGCTGTGTCATCTCCGACAACATGCCGTGTGTTGCCTGATTTATAGCTTCCAGAGCAGGTTTGTGATCGAGCGCAAATAGGTTACGGCCACTCGCCTTCGTCACGACAAACGTCTTGTCAGTTGCATCGTAACAAGTGAACAAGGCGTGGGCAACCTCTACACTGGGACAGCAGATCGCAAGACATGCGCCGTGCTTCGTTACATACCCTACATCAGCTCCTTCCGAGCATAACTGAGTAGCGTGTTCTCGACAATTGACAGAACTTCGAGACGAGCTACCGCCGACGATTGTGTAGGAGCAATCCACGATTTCATTCACAGCCCGAGTTATTTCTTCTTCCTCTCCATCCCTCTGGTCACCAACTCCACACGTGTCATTTCCACCACCAATCACAGTCCAAACAAAATCCGGGCTCTCCTCAGGTTCCATTGCAAGCATTTTCATCCCATCTAGAAGGCATCTCCGCGCAGCAGCACGAGGGCTTTCGCGGTCTAAATCGGCACTTAAAATTGCATAAGACCCTTCTGGGTCGTAAATACCCCACAAACCCATGGTACCATGAGCCCCAGGGTTGCTGTGCTGTCGATGCCGTGAGTTAGTAGTGTTTTCACCCCCCCTGCCGGATCCCGTCGCTGGCAAAGGGGCGCCGACATACACACTACCACTGGATGTACCACCCATAAAAAGAGTATCTGGAGCGACCTTTGCAAGCGCTTCGTACACTGCGTGACCGCTATGGTGGTGCGAGTAGGATATCAGCATGAAATGTGGAGTCTGATCACCCAATGCACTTACAAGTTTTGCAAACGCTGTTGTAACAGCTGCTAACGTATCATGATCACTCGATACGGTGCTTGCAACTTGTACATCACACCTAGTTGTACGAGCGGCGTGAGAGCAATTATCAGGTCGACTTGAAGTAAATTCATTTATTACCGACGAAAAACGCGAAGAAGCCCCTGCTGGTGACTGACCAGGCTCGCCATTTGGCATAAAACAACTTCTTGCCTGCAAGGAGCAGCTCGTGCATAAGCGCGCTTGGGTCTCAGATTGTGCCCCAGGTTGTAATGTCCATTTTCGACTACATTGTCCGCATACAGCTTCACCACAGGCTCGGCAGTGGTGTCTGGATTTCACAATAGAAAAAGAACAAATGCAAATCGCACACTTATTCCCGCGTGCTGGCTTCCACTGATTTTTCGGTAATACCACAATGGGGCGGAAGAGCGTGTTGAAAAGTAGCTCGCGGATACCAACAAGCCGCTCCGTAAAGTTCTGAATGATCTTAGCCCGTACTGAACTAGCGAATTGCTTTTGAAAGTCAATCACCATCATGCAGGTCACTTTGTACGTTCCTACAGCATCTCCTGACGGAGACACGAGGTAAATACCTTTGTTGATCACGGCACGCTTGCACTTAGCTACGCTCGAAGGAATAACAACGTCTTCACCGGCAAGTCGAATTGCCAGCTCGTCTCCTTTGAAAGATTCAACCGAGCGAATATAACCGAATCCACGCTTTCTTCCGTCGGCCATAGTTTCGATATTTGCGTACTCGACAAAAAAGAAATCCACTGGCTTTACGAAGCGCCCTGCGAAACGACTCGCATGCCACTTAACTTGTAAATTCGGAAACGATGCGCTCGAGTCTTCGTCCTCACTCGACGTTTCATCATGACTTCCACTAGCAGTTGTGGTCGCTGAGGCGCTAGATTGGAAAGGTAATGTCTGCCCAGAGCTGGTCATGGACGGCGGCGAGCGATCAGATAACTCCATACGTTTGATAACTGAGGCATGCAGCAGTCCTGGAAACACCTGCGATTCAATGTCAAAATAGCTCCTCGAGTCGGTCGGCGTCAGATATTCCATTATCGTGCCAAGATGCGCCTTCACTTCGCATGAGACCCGAAAGTAGAGTTTCGTGGAGGCGTCTTCCTCTGAAGGAAGGGTCGCTGGCCTGTAGATGTGCACGTCCTGCGTACGCTTAGCCAATTTCCACGACACTTTGCCACATAAATTGGCGACGTCAATAGCTTCATGGGCTTTTTCTTCGAGCCTCATCGCGATGCTCGCCGCGTCCTTATGTATCGACGACGACGCGAGTGAACTTGCTGTGTTATTGTGTCCTTGATTGCCTCCGGACGATCCGATGCCGCTTCCGTTAAATTTCTGCGACTCCATGAGCTCGTCGACATGAAGTCTTCCTTTTTGGCCTCTATCCAGCTTTTTCTTGCCGTCACTTTTATCACTATTTACGTTTTCCTTCGCCTCTTGCTTTCTATCGTCGTGCTGATCACTTTCTTTGCTCAGTCCTTGCGCACATGGGTAGCTGCCGAGCGAAAAGGTCATGTCAAAAGAACTCGGACGCATTGGCTCCACAGTGTCGACGCCATCCTGGTCTACGCCATCCAATCGGAAGCGGTCCATGTCCAGGGCAATTTAGTTGTTGTCTTGTCCGTTCGGAGCTTTACAATAAGATAACTGATGTTTAAGTGTGCTTTTTTCCGTGAGTAGAGTCAGCTTGTATCGTCGATGCAAATTGTACACTGAATTAAACTATGGCTAGCTCATCAACGTCCATTATTCCGACCCCTAACAAAAAGTGTCGTCTCATCGCTGCTGCGCACTACGTTGCAGCGTGACACGATTGATAGAAATCCATTTGGTGTCAAGCCCCTTGTATTACGAGTCGTATGATCGCACGTGCCCACGTCTTGTTACAATGTACAGAAACTGAAGCCAACAAGTCGCTGGCTTTTTTCTCATGGAACACAAGATCCCGTGTTGCACTTCATGCGACTTGCCTCATTGAGTTAACCAGTTTCTCAATTTCAGGGTAGTGCTAGCACAACCGCGCTACAAGGCATTTTCTCGCTCGCAACGATGTGTCATTATCATATTGTGACTATGGGACTTATGATGGATTTTTCCTCGTCAAATTAGAATAACTTTCAAACGAAGACTGCACTCTCGACGTATTGCTTGTATGCACAAGGTTTCCGTCAAAGCAACGACTAAGTGCTGAAGGGATTCTTCTTGTCAGTAGTTATAACTAGTCGTCGTTTCTTACCTATTTAGGTCGCCAACAACATCTGCCGGTCTACCAAAAATAACAAATACACAATAATGATTGTTGCATATGAATTCTGTGATGGATCCGCTATTACGCTTAGCGCAAACAGAAGTTCGTAATTATGGTCATCATCCCCATCAATTTTACCAATTTCGGAAGCATTACACACTTAACGCAATCAACCAAGATTTAACCCACGTAAATTGCCTAGCACGGAATTTCATTGGTGTTTCTTCTACAGAAAATCATATTCTAATCGTCATTCCCATTGCTAGTGTATCCCCAGCGAAGCTTCCGCTTTACGTCAACGATGAATCTGTAACTGCCCGCGTAGTAAAGCGCACATCGTTAATGCTTCTATAGAAGTCCATACCAACGAAAGCAAAATACAGATAGAGCATTCGAACGGTTGAATTCTTCAAGATGATGTCACAAAATAAGTATAGGGTTCCATGTTAGATGGACACCACGATAAAATTCAAGAGGAGGTTTACTTTGTTTCAGCACTGTAGCACATTTCATTATTTTCCTTGTTAATAACCTGAGGATGAATCGGTTACGCCCGGTATTTCAAGATCACCAGATGAGCGTTGTCTAGTCCGCTTTGGCGATGCATATTCACTACCCTGCTATTGCACATAGCAAGATCCAACGATCGTACAGGTGCACGAAAGCTTATAGGTTAGTCTTAAAAAAGAAAATATCCTTTCCCTTGTAACGGAAGTTGCTTCATGGTTAAGCACTTCCCCTACCACCTCTCAAACGTAATCACGTATCGACATTAGCGTTCGTCACATTGGTATAAGATTTTACTTGCCTCTTAGAAAGTCCCCATTTGCGATAAAAAAGGAAAGCGCTATAAGCCCCCCCCCCATTTTGAATTGTTTAGATTTACTTAGTATAAATATATCGAAACGAATATAAAACGGCCATCGCTAGGGACACACCAAGAATTGCTAGGGACACACCAAAAATTACTCCGGACACACTTTTTTGAAATTGGCATGTAATGAATGCGCAAAACAGCAAATACAAAAATACTAGGGGATGGTACCCGTCGTTCCGACGAAGTGTCATTGAAATTTCACTGAAACTACAGTATATCTAATTTTTGGGTTTAGTTGTCCATACCGTATCTTAGTATTTTATGGCAAAAATGAAAATTGTATTAGAATAATTCTTTGTGACACGCCGGGGGTCGTCGTCGTTTAATGGTATTCTTTGTGACAGGCCGGGTCGTCGTCGTTTAATAAATAGATTTTTACGTACCACTATCGTAAACGAGACCATAGTTACAACGGCGTGAATACTCGCCATTTTTAGCGGCAGGAAAAAAACTCCTTCAATCACTGTTCGCAACGACCCAACTGTTCGTTGCTGTCGTTCATCCAAACGTGTGTACTGTATCACACGTGTTCCAAATGCCACGTACTGGCGTGCGATATTCCACTACAATTAGATAGTGCGAGCAAGTAGCGTAACAAAGAACAAGTAACAAACGTAAATTTATTCTCCACAGTCCTTACGCAACTTAAACGTAAAACAGCGACCCAAATCCACAATCACGTGATACGAGAAACCAGAACGTAAAGATAGATCCAACTGCCAGTGCAGCGTACCAAATCTTCGAACATAAAAGTCATAAACCAAGCTACGCTCTATAGCGCACTTGTTCTCCACTCAATAATCACACTAAAGTCAATAATAAAATTCAGAAGTGATTTATTAGTGTTAAGTTTATACCTAAAACTAATAATATGCAAATACACAATGTTTTGTACCTTACTTAAAGTTATGTACAGTACATCACCTTTTCACTCTAAAGTCGCTGAAAGTACAAAATGGCGACGCGAGCTGCTGCGCAAAAAGCGCGCGCTTCTAACACTTCTTCTCGACTTTTCCGTGAAAACCAGCTAGTCCACCGCAACCGCCGCTAATCCAAGACCATCCTGCCCACGTTCCAGCTTCTCAGGATTCAACGGCTTGGTAAAGACATCGGCCAAATTTGCGTCCGTAGGTTGATAGCTTGCCTTAACCACACCATCCTTAGCCTTTGAAAGCAAAAACTTCACCCGAATGTCCATGTGCTTCGCCTTTGAAGTTTTTCCCTCGCTTCCCAACATATTTATTGCAGCCTGGTTGTCGCAAAACAACGTCATCGGCAGTTCCACTTTCAAACCAACTTCGCTTGACATCTCCTTGAAGCCAATTAGCTCACACAGTGTCACCGACGCTGCATAAATTTCCGCTTCCATGGTGGAAAGCGAGACGCAAAACTGTCGCTTGCACACCCAATGCACAATGCACCCTTCCACAAAGATCGCGCCACCGCTTATGGACTTTCGATGATCCTTGGATCCAGCGAAATCAGCATCGCAAAATCCGACAATTCCAACTTCGTCCTTTCCTTGAGATTTCGCATCGGCGTTCACCTCCAAACGCAACTTCATCTTTGACGTGCACTTGAGAAAACGTAAAATTCGCTTGGCGGTCATCCAATCCAGCTTAGAGGGCGCATGAGCTCTGCGCGTAGCCTTGTGCACTGCATATGCAAGGTCAGGCCGGCAGCAGCGCGCGATCCAAAGCAAACTTCCGGTCAACGACTGGAAATTCTTGTTCGTCGGCCCTCCATCGTTTCCACGGTCTTTCAACATTTCATGATCCTCGAGGTTTTGATCTTCAAACTCTTCCCCGATTGGCGCCTTCACTGCGTTTGCGTCTTTCATGCCGTAGACCTTTAGCAAGCACCTGATCATGACTTCCTGATCCAGGAAGTAACCACAGCCTTCTTGATACTTCACGCGCATACCAAGAAATTTCGAAACTTCGCCCAAATTTTTGATCTACAAATCCTTGAGTTCCTCAAAAAAATCTGTCACGTGCACCTGCTTTGTTGCCGTGACCAAAAGGTCGTCGACATATACACCTACCACCACCGTTTCACCACAAACCTTCTTGAAGTACAGACATCCGTCCGTAAAAATTTGTTCATAACCTTGACTTAGAAGCTTGGAATGTAGGAGGCGGTTTCGTTGCCTCCCCGCCTGCTTCAATCCGTAAAGCGTTTTCTTTAATTTCAAAACGACATCGCTTGATCTTCCAACTTGCAATCTTTCCGCTTTTCTTCCTCGATCTTCATTCCACTGGGGGTGAACAGATATATATCATGTTCTTCCTCCAACGCTTTCAAATAAGCGTTGGGGATGTCCCCATGCATTTCACGCACTCTCCATTTCCGAGCAAGCATCAAAATACATCGTACGGTGGTCATCTCCATCACCGCGGCAAAGGTTAGTTATAATCGACCCCGAAACGCTGCTAGTTTCCGCAGGCCACTAACCTCGCCTTGTAGCGCTCGACTTGTCCGTTTGCATCGGTCTTGACCTTGAAGACCCACTTCGAGTGCAACGGTTTGGCGTCGGTTGGCTTCTTGATCACCTCCCAGACTTCGTTATCTTTCAACGCCTTGATCTCTTGTGCCATTGCATCAATCCATTTATTCGCGTCTTGGCGACCCATCGCATAGCGATAACTCCTCTGGTAGCCCTCCATTATCATGTTTATCGACGCTTCCTTTTCTTCATCGTCGTCGTTGTCCTCTTTTTTGCTTTCCGCCTGATCCATGCCCTCGGCGTACTGGCGCGTGACATTGCGATCCCTCGTCCATCCCGGCTTTCTTTTTGCTTGCTTTTTCGTGACTTGCTCGACACTTGGAGTCCCTTCAGCTCCTTCTGACCCTCGGTCACTTGGTGGAGATTCCGCTTTACATTCTTCTGCTTCCCCAATTCTTAGCTGCCGATTCTGCACATCCGTAAGTGTTTCCACGTTCTTCACGTGCTGGGTGATTGTCACCTTCCCTTCGCCTTTCAGATAGACCTTGAACCCCTTGGTCTCCTCGCTCCTGCCGATAATTAATCCGACCTGCGAACGATGCGCGAGCGTCTTCTTTACGGGATTCCTGTATACTGTGCACGGCGAGCCAAAAAAAAGTCACGATCCGGCCTAGGTTTGGCTTGGTTCCCGTGAGCACTTCCAGCGGCTACATCCTCTTGGGATTCGCGCCTGTCGGGGTGCGGTTCAGCACATAGGCTGCATACTCCGCCGCATCCCCCCAAAAAGACAAATTCAATCCGCTTCCTAACAGCATGCATCGGGCCATGTTCATCACGGTCCGATGCATGCGCTCGGCCTTGCCATTAATAGCTTGATTCCCGGCCTCGCTTATCTGCCGTGCGATGCCGGTACTACGACAAAGTAATCAGCGTTCTTGAATTCCGCCCCTCCGTCGGTCCTTAGAACAAGAATTTTGCATCCAAACGTTCTCTCTCTAAAAGGCCAAAAAATGCTCGAATTTCTTTGGCCGCAACGTCCTTGGACTTGGCCAGAAAAATTCTAGTATAATTGCTCTTGAAATCGATAAATTAACCAGGTAGCGATTCCCCAAACGATCTTTTGGTGTGATTGGACCCTTAAGGTTGGAACAAAACACACCACCGATCCGATCGATGAGCGCATTTTCACCGCTATCTTTCTTCGACTGGTTGTTTTTTATCTGCTTCCCTTGTGCGCAGGTAACACAGTGCCTGCGCGTCTCATCTGTAATCCGGATCCCATATTGAGGGTCCTTTGCCAACCTGAGAATTGTATCATAATTCAGGTGGCCCATCCGCATGTGGAAGTGCATCAACGTTCCACTTTGGATGTCATCGTCCGGCGTATAATTTTCTTCCGTCGGATATTGCACCGACATAATCATTTCTTTATACGTCTTTTTCAGACGATCCACTTCACCTTCCACGGTGAACACATTATTTTCTGCGCGGATATGAGTAATCGGGAGGCGTGTGTCATGTCGGACAAGCGTCCTTTTTCCATTCACGTAATCAATGACAAAACCGCCCTTCTCGAAGGCACCATACGAGAAAATATTTCGGGCTGCTCCTTCTACGTAAAAAACGTCCTTGATTTTCACGCGAGTTTCCGCGTTCCCATACACAAAACGAATGTACATCGTGCTCTTCTTGGTGATAACAAAAGTTTTGCCATCCACTTGATGGCACTGACGCGCTACATTCTTCACATCCGACAAACATGTAAGGTCCGGTGTCAAGTGCATACTTGCACCACTGTTCAGTACCCATGTGTCTTGACCGCATGGTATATCGTTGCCAGCGATCATTAGCGCGAAATCGGACCTTGGAAACTTGTTCTTCTTAAGCATTCCCTCTTGAAGTGCCCCTGCTCGCCACATGCGTAGCAGCTACGATTTCTTACCGTCACAGTCTTTTTGGGCTTTTCCACAACCAAATTAATCGATCCAGAACCGTGAATTTTCTGCCGCCGGCTGTTGTACTCAACAGCCTACGCAAAATGGCAAATTTCTTCAGCTTGCTGCAGATAGTCCATCCGATGATGGTTGTAACGCGACACGATCACATGCGCCATCTCCGGCAAAGCATGGTAAATTATGTTGTCCAGCACCATTGCATCGCAATTCGTCCCAAATGCATCAGCCACTGCCGTGAGGTAAAGAAAATCATCAGGCCATCTCCTTCCTGGTGCCTTGCGTGCAGCTAAAAGTTTCATCCCCTCCGAATGCGTTATACGCACGCTGAAGGCTGCGTTCATCTTGTTCATAATATGCCACAGCGCTGGCTTTTCTCTCCACCAGGTTTCTGCCAACCGATCGTAATATGCTTCCTCTGGTCCAGCCAGATAATGGCCCAGCAGTTCGACCTTGATGTCTTCCGTCCATTTAAACCCGCAGCATTCTGCTGCAATGGTTATCTGCCTGAGAAATTTCGTTCCCCAAGCCCAAAACCAGACTCCAGCCCCTTTTAATCTTCAGTTCCATCGAAAGCTCGTACCTGAAGTTTCTTCTCCTTGGTAGTGGGTGGTCTTGGCATCGTATATGCTTGCACGTGAACGTTCCCAGGGGCTACGTATGCCTTCTGGTACTGATTCGCAGGTTGCTGCTGCACATAGACGTTCGATGGTTGCACGTATGCCTTACCGGGGTTAGGACCACAGCCCCTAGTGAACACATACTTCCCAGCTTCACTAATGTTCTTGAAGCTCACTTTGCCGGTGCTCCCGGTGTTGCACCCATCCTTCTCCTCATCGCTTCCGTCCAGGGAGGCCAAGCTCATCTTGGTGTCTCCCTTCGACTTTTACGCCGCAGTTTTTGCCGGCGTCCCCTTTGTAACAGGGTTACATTCGAGTCACATTTAGTAGGTGGTGTACGGGAGTACACTACGGTTGGGGTCAGTATTGACCGGTCCGAAAGGTTTTGGACCATTGGTTTTATTTTAACCAATCAGGGCAGGAGCCCTTGGTGGTGGCGTGGCAGCCAGCCACGTGTTGGTACACAGGTGGTGTACACTACATTTTAGCTAGGTACGAATTTAGTAAGTTCTACTTAGTATTACATATAGTTTACATTAGTTTAAATTAATTTAGGCTAATTATATATTAAATAGACATTCAGTTTACAAAAATACTTAAGACTGCTAGGCGCGCGACCACGCCCGGTCGCGCGCGCAGTGAGTACAGTAGCGTAAAGGGAGCCCTCCCTTTGGCTGCACCCTTAGTAAGGGAGCCTTGCCGTAAAGGCATTATCGGAGCTAGGCGCGCGACCACGCCCGGTCGCGCGCGCAGTGAGTATTGGAGCCTAAGGGAGATCTCCCTTACGCTACCTCCCTTTATAAGGGAAGCCTTGTTATAAAGGGGTTAGCGAAAGCTATCTGTAAACCTCCCCGGGAATCTTGACCCCGAGTAGGAGAGCTCTCTCTTCTACTAAGCCCTTTTATAAGGGCGTAACGGCTAAGTAACGGCGAACGCCGCTTAAAGGAAATATTCCTCTGTGCGCTAGCCGCACCGTGCGTGTACGCACCCGGATACACCCTTGGTAAATGATGATTCCAATTCATCAAAGCGATTCATCATACGTGCGAACAATCGCATTATATCCTCCGGTTTGACTGTCTCATTTGACGAGTCACTGCCCTTAATTGGGCTCATAACTTGTTCGTTGCTGTAGTTCATCCAAACGTGTATACTGTTCCACACGTGTTCCCAATGCCACGTACTGGCGTGCGATATTCCACTACACTTAGATAGTGCGACCAAGTAGCGTAACAAAGAACAAGTAACAAACGTAAATTTATTCTCCACAGTCCTTACTCAACTTAAACGTAAAACAGCGACCCAAATCCACAATCATGTGATACGAGAAACCAGAACGTAAAGATAAATCCAACGGCCAGTGCAGCGTACCAAAATCTTCGAACATAAAAGTCACAAACCAAGCTACGCTCTATAGCGCACTTGTTCTCCACTCAATAATTACACGAAAGTCAATACTAAAATTCAGAAGTGATTTATTAGTGTTAAGTTTAGGGAATTGATCAGGCCACACACCCCAAGTTGATCGGGCCACCCCCCCTCCCTTTTATGTCCAATTGCGTCAAATATGGGTAAGTTTTGGGTTTCAAAATTGAACCTTTAAATTATGCTAGCTTTATTAAGTTGACATCCTAGTGCTCTGGGTAGCAGCAAAGAGCGGTGATTTGGCAACACTGCGAGAAGGTCTGGCACGTCTTACGCCCGAGACACGCTCTTACTCCTAGTGGCGAGAACTTTTGTACGGCTACTCGCCGCTGGCCAATGCATGCTCACAGGGCCATTTTCTCTGTGCCCAAGCACTCATTGCGCACGGTGTAGACTGCAACGTCCGAGACTCACAGGGAAATACTGCGTTGCATAATGGTACGTATTATGGAAAATATGAGGTGGTGCGACTACTTTTAGAGTCGCCAGGTGTGGACTATTTTTCCAAGACGCTAACCAAGGCGCAAAAAGCTCTAGATATAGCGCGTGAACAGTTTAGGCATTCAGATGGACGATGGCTTAAGTATATTTAATGTGTAGAGCAGATTGAGAAGGTAAATACAACGTGGTGAGGTGTCTGCAAGCGTTTACTTGATTTTTTGGCTGTATATCTCGCTTATGACGATACAGAAATTTTTTCTCTACTCGGATTGGTTATACGAAAGAACGGGCAACATTCTGTCGATTTCATTAGGGATTTCTGGCTTGGATTCGTGGAAGAAACGGTATGAAAACTTTATATAAACGTCGTGAAAGCAATGCAACATGATATTACTAGTAGGTATGCAATGGTGATGAGAACTGCTGCACGAGATGTCGCTGAGATTAACCTATTCCCAATGAAGCCTGGTGAGCGGCGACCAGTTCCAAGGTACGTTTTTCAGTTGTAATTTTTTAGTGGACATCGTTAAGATACTATGTGCTATCCCTTAGTTCAGAGATTTTGTACACAACGAGCGATGGAATTTAACAGAGCGATGAACCTACATGGCTTACTCGAAAGTATTATCGGTTGTACTTGGTGTCAAGGAAGCAGGGTTCCAGCCTTGCGTCTTCCGTTCGATCGATGGATTTCGCTTTTTCGAGTCAGGCTGAGCTTGCCGCGTGGATGACATTTTTAACGACCATGCTGGTATGTTTCCTTGAACATGCGAATGCTGATGGGTAAATTCTGATCCGGTTGTAGTTTATTAGGTCAATGCTCCAGAAATCTCAATTATAAGCGCTTCTGGAAATAATAATGGCGGTCTAATTACCCAGTCATACCATCCTGTTACAAGTCTTGATCGAAGAAGCAGTCCAACTGAGGCTGCCGTAATGCAGGAGCAACGCTATCTAGAGCGCGCTCTGAAAATGTCACAGGAGGAAGCACAACGGCACTCTCGAACCCAGGCAGCGCCATCTTCACCTCCTCCTTCCGTTACGATGCTTGAAAGTTTTGCTTTGTCCCAAACACTTATTGGTCCCGATGGTAGAGATCGTGCAACTCCTTCGCGAGGATAATGTGGCCCATCTCTCCCCCCATATGCAAGCTTCGAACCAAGCGGTGAAGAACATTATTGCGCGAGATGCCCGTGCCCTACTCCCTGATGAGTGCATAATTTGTTTTGATGCGCCTGAAGAGGCAGTCTGCGTTCCATGTGGCCACAATGCTGTCTACATGGATTGCGCGCAAGAGATTCTAGACGCCACAAGGATTTGTCCTGTATGTCGACAGCAAATAAGGGAGGTGATCCGACTCTATCGGGTGTGAAGCTATAGTGAAGTTGATTGATGAGCGAGTGAAAATGTAATGGGGTGCCATTATATAATTGATATTCAAGTTAGAATATCAAAGTTTAATTTCAGACGCGTTTTCTGAAATTCAAATAATAGATTATAAGTTATTATAATCTACGAAGGAAAAGTCGATTCGGTATAAATACCGAATCATGCAGGTTAACTAATAGTACAGTTAGTTTAATGCTTGATATTATTATAATTAATTAGGTAATTACTAAACTGTTAGCCGCTAACCACCCATTTAATAAACACTCTTAATTTTGCGTTCTTAAGGTAAAGCGAATATTATATTTGCTTTTAGTATAGGATTAGTTGTCATAAACTAATCCTACCCCTCCCGTATTGCGCGCTTCCTCGCACAACACAGTGTAAGCCTGTAACAGGATCAGTCCTGTTACACCTGGTAGCACTTTGTGGTCCGTCTTAACGACCACAGTTCCGTTCCGCTAGTCAACTAGCGGAGCGAAGATTAAGAGCCGCTCGGCATCAAGTCGTGAGACATGACGCCTGCCGAGCGAGAGAGAACGCTGGAAGTGGTGACGAAACACTTCCCCCACTTCTCGTCGCGTAGTAAAGACGAGACGGTAGAAATGATTCGGTCCATGGAGACCGACATCCTTACCTTCCTCCTATGTAAGACCCCGGAGGAAGCGATAGAGGTGGTGAATCGCTTTAGGCGAAACCACCTAGAAAAGCCAGCACGTCCCGCGCAAGAGGCATCGCGGACCGAACCTGCACCTGCAACGCATAGCGTTGAATTGGTAAAGGCGCGAGTACCGCCCTTTACCGGTGAAGGGGGCGAGCCCCTTCGTAGATGGTTCGCAGAGGTGTAAGATGCCATCTCTACGCAAAATATTGTTGACGAACGTCAACAGGCGTACTTCGCCACAACATGTCTGGGCGGCAGAGCCAGGGCATGGGCTATGAGTCGCAGAGCCACTGATGACTCTGAGTTCCTGACTTATCAGGAATTAAAAGCTGAGCTAAAGCTCAACTTTGAAGCTCCAGAAATGGAGCTAAGTAGTCGGCAGGAGTTCATGGAACTCCGGCAAGGTAAGCTTGACCTTCAAGCTTACGCTCAGAAGACGCAATATTTGCTGTCAAATATTGTGTATGAGCCGGTTCCCCCTGCTATGCAGGTCACTGGATTCATGAAGGGACGCAATGATGGTCCTGTCAAAAAGAGTCGCTACCGTCACCCGCCAGAGACTCTAAGGGATGCCATTGATATGAGCATCCGTGAGGAGTTCAGCATGCGATCAGCGTCATCGCATGCTGGGTACAGCCGAAGGGCTCAACAGCCCTTCGCTTTTGACATGCCGCAACAGCATGTCAACAAGCAGCAGTCGGGCAGACGAAGTTCACACTTCGTCTCAAGAAACATCCACCCGCGCCAGAGCATGGGCGGTGGAGATCCAGAGCCGATGGAACTATCGGTTGCGGTTGCTTCGAACACGAAGCAACCGAAATTTAAGAAGAATATTCTCTGCAATCGATGCGCGAAAATGGGGCATTTTGCCCATGAGTGTATGGCACCGCGTCCGGTGCCACGCGGTCAGCGGACGGAACCGTCCGCTGCACGGCGACACCAACAGGGACATCACCCTGTAGGTGCAAAAAACGTAAATCACCAGTAGGGGCGGGGCGCCCTACTGGAAATGTTATCCCACATGCCGACATAGGGCATGTGAGGGTAATAGCCCCAGACGGGACTATGTCCTGTAAAAAGGTACAGGGTGATGATAATCCTCTTATCACCCTGGAGGTTAAGCCGCACGGGAGCGATGTCCCCATGCAAGCTTTGTTTGACACAGGAGCGTCAAACAATTTCGTTAGATCTCAGAGTCTAAAGCTGTTGATCTTCGTGGAGGTAGAAACCCCACGAAGAATGTTGTCAGTACGGTTAGCAACAGGTGCAACCGTGACTATTCCAAAGTGTGTGATTAAAACACGCTTCGAGTTGAATGAACTGTCATTCGAGGATGAATTCATCGTCCTCGATTTAGATGACAAGTTCAATGTGATACTTGGAATCCCATGGATGTCCAAGTTTAAACCTTCGATCGACTGGGTTAACCTATCGATCGACTGCGGCGGACCCACAGGATCTGATCACCCTGTGTGTATTCCGGCTGTATCAGAAGATACAACCGCAGCGTCGGACATTCTGGTGGATAGCGATGGCACCACCAGGTCTGTTACGACACGATCAGCGGAAGGTACCTCCGCTGGTGAGAGTCCAGAGGGACTACCACACGCAACAAAAGAGTCGTTGAGGGTTGGAGAGAAACATTCCACGGGTGATAAAGACCACCGTGAGAATGAAGTGATATCCACGGTGGGAAACACCCACCGTGAGAATGAAATAGTATCCACAGTGGGAAACACCCACTGTGCGACCGAAGGTTCCAACACGATGAAAGAATTCCGTGTTGATGAGAGTGAACTCACGATCGAGTGCAATCGTGAGCAAAAATCCGTGGTGGCCAGTGCCCACCATGTTGCGTTAGCCATGCACACGGGTGATAAATACCACCGTGTCGCAGAACAGGCGGCCGATCAGACGAGCACATCTGATCACCAAGAAAATTTCATGGTAGGCAGTGGCCACCATGATGATGAGTATTCGCACACGGTGAATCGTAATCACCGTGTAGCAGTCAATCAGACGAGTGCGTCTGATTGCATGGACAGTTCCGTCGAGACGATAAACGTCTTGACGCAAGCGGAGACCGGATTAGCTACCCAGTCTCTGTTGATGGAACACCCTCCGAAAGAAGGTTCGGAGGTGATGGCTCTTCCAGCGCTAAGCTGGAAGAAGTTTATTAGAAACTTGCACGATGATCAGATCAAACAGATCTGTATCATCGTTGCAACAGATGATGTAGTGGATATTCGTGAACGAATATCCACATTACAAGTGGAAAACATTGCGAACGAGGTTCCCAATGATCAAACCAAAGTTCAGCGCTTTGAAGCGCAGAGCTGGGAGTCGCTTAAAGCGAACTCCCCATTTTATGAGGTACTTCGGGAATACGCTGACGTATTCCCAGAAGAAGTACCTAGCGAGCTCCCTAAGGATAAGGGAACTCGTCATGAAATTGACCTCGTGCCAGGCACGAAGTATTGTGCCACGCGGCAATTGCCGTTGCCGCGTGATCAAGTAAAAGCGATCGACGAGTTTTTCGAAGCTCGTCGTAAAGCAGGCCAAGTGCGGGAGTCTATTTCACCGCACTCTATCCCCACCTTTTGTGTGAAAAAGTCCACAGGTGGGTGGAGAATCGTTCACGCTTACAACAAGATGAACGCAGCGATGGTACCGGCACAGACGCCGATACCGCGAAAAGATGCCATCATTGATGGCATGTGCGGGAGCACCATCTTTAGTCCTCTCGATCTAAGAGATGGATTTTATCAAATCCTAATGCGTGAGAAGGATATCCCTCTCACGGCGGTAAGCACCCCAAGAGGCATGCTTTGGGAGTGGATTGTTATGCCGCAGGGGCTTCGAAATGCCCCTGCTACGTTTAACAGATGCGTAACGCATCTATTACGCCCGGTGCGAGAATTCGCACCGAGTTATTTCGATGACGTGTTCATCCATAGTAAGGGTGAACACGATAAAAGCGATGTAGATGTCCATAGGGAACATCTACGTCGAGTGTTAGAGCTTATGCGTAAGCATAAGCTTTATGCAAATCTAAAGAAGTGCACCTTTGGTGCACCTGATATACCCGTTCTTGGATGCTTTGTGGGCAAGCACGGGGTGCGCTCTGATCCAGAAAAGACCCTCAGGGTGATCGTTGAATGGCCTACGCCAAACAACGTTAAGTAACTTCGAAAGTTCCTTGGGTTGGCAACATATTTGCACAAGTATGCGTGCAACTATGCTGGGCTAATACGACCTCTTTCTCAATTACTTAAGAAAGATGTCGAATGGAATTGGGATAACCAATGCCAAGATGATTTTGATGCAGTCAAGCAAAGCTTGACTGAAGCGCCTGTCTTGGCTATAGCCGATAACGAGCATCCGTTCCACGTCGTTTGCGACGCGAGCGATTTCGCTATAGGATGTGCTTTGATGCAGCGTAATCACGATGATCGTGATCGCGTAATCTGCTATCAATCGCGTCAGTTGCGCCCAGCCGAACGCAACTATCCAGTGCATGACAAGGAACTCCTTGCTATGAAGTATGCACTGGCCAAGTTTCGGATCTATCTATTGGGAGATAGACCGTTTGTGGTTTACACGGACCATGCGTCGCTACGCACGGCCGTGAATTCACCACACATTTGTCAAAGAATGGCTCGATGGCTGTCATTCTTTGCTGAATACAACTTTACGGTTGAATACAAACCCGGAAAGTTGAACGTGATAGCGGATGCGCTATCACGAAGGCCCGATTACGAGACGAAACCGTCCGTATCCGAAGGTGCCAGTGCAAACGCGATCTGTTGCACTGCTTTGTCGTCGTCAATTATACGACAAGTACGCGAGGAGTACAAAACAGACGAGGAGACACGTCTGCTGATTGATTACTTAAGTAATCAATCAAGTGAGACGCGCGACGAAATCCCACAGTTCCTCCGCGCTTGCGTGCATCGATATCGAATGCACGATGGTCTGCTGCTTTACAGAACAGACCAGCAAGATGAAAGTCGCATCGTCGTTCCAAACGACGATGATCTCAAATATCAAATTATGTTTGAGTAATATGATGCACCGATTTCGGGGCATCAAGGTCGAGAGAAGACATACGCTTCTCTCGCACGTGACTTTTACTGGAGAAACCAGTACAAGTGGGTACGGAAATATGTACGCGCTAGCGAGATTTGCCAGCGCGTGAAGCCTGCGCAGTCTGCACAGGCTCCGCTGCAATCTCTGCCGGTTCCGACAGAGTGTTGGAAGTCCATTTCAATGGACTTCGTATTCGGTCTTCCACCCGACAATAGTCGGAAGACCAGAATAGTGGTCTTTGTAGACCGTTTCAGTAAGATGGTACATCTGACTGCAGTATCAGCGAACGTAACCGCCGCTCAAACAGCGCGGATATTCGTTGATACGGTATTCCGTTTGCACGGAATGCCAGAATACATTGTCTCGGATCGACATCCGAGATTTACAGGACGTTTCTGGCAATAAACATTCTCATTGTTGGGAACCCAGTTGAAGATGTCAACTGCGGACATCCGGAAACGGATGGGCAGACGGAACGGGTTAATCACGTTCTCGGAGACATGTTGCGATCATACGCACATGCCTTTTAACAGTGGAGTGACTATCTGCCACTCACTGAATTCACGATTAACAATTCGGTGCATGCTTCAACTAAGCATACAACGTTCTACGTGAATGCCTTAAGGCATCCACGAACCCCAGCTTTACTTGGCGGTACGCCAAATCTAAGTGGGGTAGGGACCCGCTCAAATTTTGAGCGAGCCAATGCGCAAGTTGCAACTGCAACTTGTGAACAAAACGATGGCCCTTCTACTGAAAGTACAGTAGAAGCGGAAGCAGCTTCAATTGAAACTGAAGCTGCATATGATGAATATGTGTCTGCAGCAATGGCTGCAGACAATGAGGGCAACGCACCTACTGCTGATAAAGCAGTAGATAAATTTGTATTACAGCACCAAGCAGTAATACGCTATATAAAAGATGCAGTTGCTTCTGCTTTGGATAAACAGAAGCAAAATGCAGACAAGCAAGGATGGAAGAACAAAAACTCCTTTCGGAAAGGCGAATTGGTATTATTAAGTACTACCAATTTGCCTATACATTCAATAAGCAACTTCCCTACACGGAAGTTGCTTCCTAAGTACATTGGACCTTTCAAGGTCCAAGAGATTCGGGGGAATGCCTATACTTTAGACATTCCCACAGCAATGCGGATCCACCCAACATTCTATGTTGGGCGGCTCAAACCGTATCATTAGTCTTTGTCTTACAACGAGACACAGAACCACGGAAGATACCGTGCTTCTCCAAGTCTCCCAAAAGAGACTTGTAATCGGCTTCCAGCCATTGATGAGCAGAGCGGAGAGTCATTACCTCCGCCTTCGACTGCTCAAGATCAACCTTGTGCCGATCGAGCTCTTCCTTACAGCGGGAAAGCTCGATGTACAGAAGATCATTCTTCTGCTGAAGGGCAGTGTGCGCCCCGAGGATGTCGCGGACATTCTCGCGAAGAGACCGATATGTCTTCACAGAGTGAGACATATTGCTGCTCAAGGAGTAACAACGATCCTAGAGTTTGCGGAGCAAAGAACCATGCTCCGCAACAACAACGGCGAGGGAATTCTCAACCTCCGCCGCCCCTGATAGATAATCAGGGGAATAAGCGATACATTCTCGAGCGCTTGATCTCGAAGCTCTATGTTCCTTCGAAGAAGGGGCAGCGTACCGAGTACTTAGTACGCTGGCTGGGTTACCCCCAAGAGTTCGACTCTTGGGAGCCGATTGAGGTTCTGAGGGCCGACGCCCCAGACCTTTTAACTGAGTTTGAGAAGGAGTCTCAAACTCATAATGCGAAGTAGCATCAACACTAGGTGTTGATGCATTTAGGGCATCGATTAAGCCCTGAATTTCGGCGGGTACGGAAAAACCACCGTACCCCTGCAACTCCTCCTCTGACAGACGAGGAGCGCCCTGCGGACACCGCGGGAAAAAGAGGTGAGAAGGGACACCACAGTTCAACCCTTCTTTGATGCAAGCAAAATGGATGTATTCCATTTTGCCTGTTCGCGAGTGCTTTAAAAAACGCTCGCGCATTACGTGAACTTTATTCACGTAATCATCTGGTCTTTTGTTGTAGTTTTCAACAAAAGCGTTCCAACTCTGAGTCAGGGCGTCTTTATCGTCCCTGTTCCTCCTTGACCCTTTCCGGCTCGAATAATATCGAACCTGGAAAAAGAGGTCAATAAATTACAGATGTCTATCGTCTGTACTTCGATCGAATCGACGTGACTGGATGTCTTCGCAGTCATCCAGCACGTTGATATCTAACAACGAATATTGGCAGTCCCGCGTACGGTGACCGCCACTGTAGGGGGCAATAGCCCATCCAGGGGTCCAAACCCCGCTTCAGAAGCGGCAGGCGCCGCTTCTGTTCGAGCTCTTTTAGCAGGCGGAACACCGTTGATTCAACACCACGCGCCGGGGTTAAACCACCCCGACGTGGAGACGTACTTGGTCCAGGTGGGGCGGTTCTGCGTTTCCGCAACCATCTGTAATGTTCATTGTCGCTGTCATTGCTGACAGCGACACAAGAGTTATCATTGCTGTTAGGCGATGAAGCACCTAGCGAGTTTCGACTCGCTAGATCCTTTCTCGGGGACAGCTGTGCCTCAATCACTTTGTTCGGAGTCAGAACTGTCTCCGAACATGGAAGAACCCTTCCTGGCAACACACCATTCGGGGGTTGTCATCGTGCGAGATGTTGCATAAGCAACATCTCCTGTTTCTTGCCAGATGCCGCCTTAGCAGCATCTGTGGTCGAAGACGGTACGTCTTCCGACCTTTGCGTAGTTGACGCTGCTAATGCAGCGTCACTGTTGTCACTCAACGCCTCAGCACTAGGTGCTGAGGCGGAGGAAGAAGCTCCTTCGATGTTTTCATCAGCGCTCTTTAGAGCGCCGCCGCGTGCTTTGACCATCGAGTCGATGGTCAATCAGTTGGTAAATGAGAACGACCAACAAGTGTCACCTATGATTGGCCAAAATAAGAATTATTATTGGCCAACCACCTTAAGTGGGGGGTGATGTAATGGGGTGCCATTACATAATTGATATTCAAGTTAGAATATCACAGTTTAATTTCAGACGCGTTGTCTGAAATTCAAATAATAGAGTATAAGTTATTATAATCTACGAAGGAAAAGTCGATTCGGTATAAATACCGAATCATGCAGGTTAACTAATAGTACAGTTAGTTAATACTTGATATTATTATATTAGTTAGGTAATTACTATACAGTTAGCCGCTAACCACCCATTTAATAAACACTCTTAATTTTGCGTTCTTAAGGTAAAGCGAGTATTATATTTGCTTTTAGTATAGGATTAGTTGTCATAAACTAATCCTACCCCTCCCGTATTGCGCGCTTCCTCGCACAACACAGTGTAAGCCTGTAACAGGATCAGTCCTGTTACAGAAAATGTATACTTGAGTAATTACTTGGTTGTTTGTATAAGTGAGTTGGAAATTAAGGCCACCGCTAGGGACACACGGTGTGTCCGGAGTAATTTTTGGTGTGTCCCTAGCGGTGGCCTAATTTTGGTTGTGTTTGAAACACTTGGGTGTGTGTGGCCCGATCAATTCCCTAACTTTATACCTAAAACTAATAATATGCAAATACACAATGTTTTGTACCTAACTTAAAGTTATCTACAATACATCACCTTTTCACTGTAAAGTCGCTGAAAGTCCAAAATGACGACGCGAGCTGTTGCGCAAAAAGCGCGCGCTTCTAACACCAACAACCTCTGGCCTTTTGTCAACTTGGATAGGTAGCAGGTCTTAAACGAATCTCTCGATAGGATCCCAATTTGTACATAGCAGATAAAAGAGCGACGAGATGAAAAAGACAGAGCGCACGCCAAGACTTACAAAGGCTATCACCAGGGTGAAGAGCAGAAAAACCAGTTGAGCTACAGAACCAACGGCGATACTGCTAACTTCTAATCCTTTCTATGTCCAGTCGATGAGCTGCACCGACGTCAGATTCACTGATTCGACTTTTGAATACGCGAAAGTCAAAGCTTGCACAAGTGTCATATTCTCAGGAAGGCGTAGTTTTGAAAAAACCGATACATGAGAGGTAGCGTTTCCGTCGCTAGATTTGGCCACCACATTGTGTCGTTGTAATTATCTTCAACGCCACTAATGGCTGCAAGATCATTGAGCGGCTGTTTTCAACTTGTTCACTCCATACCTGTCGCGTCCGCTCGTCATTAATAAAGCTGTCTTGTACCCACTCGGACAAAGCGATGGCTGCACGACTTCCTCCGAGGTAGCTTTCGGTGCCAAGGAATAAAATGACAAATGCTCCCTATCCGGTAGTTCCATCAAGTCATAGATGAGCTTCATCAAGACCACAATATAGAACAAAAAATACCGTGATGAGAACCCCAGGATAAGCAGCGCACCCCAGGATAAGCAGCGCTGACACGAGTACTTGGTCAGACAAGAAATAGCGATACCAAAAACGTCGACCTAGAATCTTGATTAGACTA
Organism: Peronosclerospora sorghi; assembly: GCA_026184515.1. Classification (NCBI taxonomy): domain Eukaryota; phylum Oomycota; class Peronosporomycetes; order Peronosporales; family Peronosporaceae; genus Peronosclerospora; species Peronosclerospora sorghi. The sequence continues at coordinate 2,193,100 of CM047584.1, read as the reverse complement.
AGAGTCGCAATCCAGACGCCAATGATGATGTTCACAAATGATACCCACGAGTACATGCGCATCCAGATAGATACGGCCCCGATGAGCGCGAACAAAAAATACCGTAATTTAGGAACAACTCGTTCGCGGTACGATGTAAACCATCGTGTGGGTGGATAAAAAATACTTCGACCGATCTTGCGAATACACACGTTAGAAAACCCTAGAGATAAAAAGTCATAAACCTTAGTCAAACAGTTACTTGTCGAAATGTCTTTTCGTAGTGGATTTGCGTACATAGCGATTAATATCAGCGTCGTCACTAAGATAGTGCAGCACAGAAATTACCATATTTTTGGCTTGGCGTAGTGCTTGGCTGCATAGTATGGCCCAAACTATGAGTCGCAAATAGTTCTCAAAGAGCAAAAAATTGAAATAGATAAGAACGAGGATCAACGCTGTCGAGATGTTGCCAATTAGCTACAGCGCCGGAAAAAGGAGAAAAAGATGCAGCAAAAAGACTATTTAATACCTGAGTAGAAGTACGAGAAAATATTAAAAACACAGTGACGCACCTGAGCGAGGATCATTTCCACGAATTCGCCCATGATGGCTCTTGGATCTCCCGGTACCTCTACGCACTTCGTCTAAGAAAACAACGTTGTGCATTTGAATAAGGTCAGCATTTCGCCATTGCGCCATTTGCCATTGCGCCATGTCTGTCAAAAAGTGTGTCCGGAGTAATTTTTGGTGTGTTCTTGCGGTTTCCCTAGCAGTGGCCGTTTTATATTCGTTTCGATACATTTATCGGGAATTTACGTATAGGGGCACGAAATCACAAAATAATTACAAGTGAGGGCACAAAGTTTATGCGGGATTTTCATTAGAGCCTATATATATAGATTAGAGCGGCGCAAAGTTTCACAACGCGACAGAATTAGAAAAACCACGCTATAAATTCGTCGCGACGTCGACGGTTGCTCATCTGCTCGTGCCATCAGCACGCTCGTCGTTGTCCAGGTTTTACTGTCCACCCCCCTGCACCATGAACCAGATCGGTTCCACGGAGCTAAAAGCGGGTTTGACTTTCAGCACAGCGGAAAAAACACGCGACGCGATCTCTAACTACTCGACCACAGTATCAAGTCCTTACAAGTTCGTCTGCAATAAGCCGCGTAATATAAGCGTTAGTTGTGCAAGTGTGGGCTGACAACACCGGGAAGTGCAATGAACAAGTTCCGGAATCCAGGCCGGCATCATGCAGTTTTCGCATCTCCGTTAACCGGCAAAAGGATGGTCTTCTGCATGTAACGAAATTTATTCCACACAATCTTGCATGTCCTTCCTTAACGGAATCCTTCAAATTGCGTGGTGCAGCTTTCGCAGAATTCGCCGGACCTTTTGTACAGGACGTGAGGAAAATTACACCTCGAGACATTATTAACCGTGTCCGGTCCGAGCTGCATGCTGACGCTTCATACATGGCCGCCTGGCAGAGCCGAGAGACGAATAGGAAACGCTCAGCTGATGAATACGTCCTCAGCTTCCAGAAGATCGCGCCCCTTTTACACGCCCTAAAAGCAGCAAATCCCGACAGCTCAAATGTGGTGGAGCGTCTGATCAAAGTTTTTGAGGCTTGATCAGGCGGTACCACGGCGCCCGGACTTCCGACTAACGAAGGGGTCCTCTGGTTGTCCTTGACTGCTTGTGTTTATGCTCGCCTTGTGTACCCGACGGCTTGGGCGTGGGTCGCTCTCCAGGTGGCGGGGATGTAAACACGACAATTCCTTGATGCAAGAGTAGGAAAACTTGTAAAGCAATGTCCAATGTGCTGATCAGGCGTGATCAGGTACAATCAAGCTTGAATCAGCTGCGATCAGGTCTGATAAGCAGAGATCAGGCTTGATCAGGCGCTAAAAGACGTCGATCAACAGAGATCCGGATTGATCAGGCTTGATAAAGCGCCAAAATTCGTTGATCAGCGGTGATCAGGATTGATCTGGCTTGATCAGGAGCTAAAAGTCGTTGATCAACAGGGATCAGGCTTGATCGGGCACTAAAAGACGCTGTTCAGTAGTGATCCGGCTTGATCAGACTTGATCAGGCGCTAGTTTGCGCTAGTTGCGAGCAAATGAGCGCGGTTTGCAAGTTGAAGAGGGCTATTCAGGTGTTGATCGGCGAAGGGGGTACTTGATCAGGCAGCGGAAGGCTTCACTGCCTGATCGCAGAGACTCTGGAGTCTTAAGCAGCTAAAGGAACACCCAAATATATGTATTCCTAGCCTAGACTTTACGAGGGAAGGCAGTTTAACTAAATCCGCCTAGAGTTCCTTTGGGGCGCTTACAGTAGCCGAACTCTAGGGGCCAAACGTGAACCAAACGGGGAAGAGGTGAGAGCACTGCTCTATCACGTTCCCGAGACCAAAAAACCTTTACAAGAAGAACGCTGACACAGCGGGCGGAGTTGCGGGTGAGTTCTTACACTCTACGCCTACAGGTGGACCAAAAACGAACTAAGTGCTCCCGCCCAGGCCGTAGAGGTATTTATTAGTAAGGGAGGCACAAGATGCCGTCCCTGAAGCAATCTGCTCGATCGTACGCAAAAGGAGAACTTCATTATCACTTATAGCCTTAGGTCTACCATTTCCCTAATTTCAGCCAATCCGAACCGTCCATTCCAGCGTCTTCCGTCCACCAGTAGACCTGATTTCTTCGTTGTTCGCCGGTGTTCGTCGGTACCTGTATGGCCCCTAATTAGGCCCCTAATTAGGCCCAATTATAGCACGCTTTACCACAGCCGCCCCTGAGCCTCGTCCCAGCCGTACAGCGGTTGGGGCGAGGGTCTATCATGCCGTTGGATATCGTAGACCATGCTACCGTTGGTCGAGTTGTCCACTGACCAAGTAATCATCACCCATCCCTCCGCCCCTTCTCCCGCCGATCAGGTCCCAATCGATCAGGCCGTTACCGTTAGTGGTATGCCCCACGCGATCCGACTTTCATTCTCCACCAACCAAGGCATCTGCGATCAAGCTGTCTAGATCAGGCATTTCTGCATTTCTATCATGCAAGCGATAACGGACGGCACCCCGGCGAACACCGCCGACGCTCCTGCCCTGGGTTGGGCCGCAGCTGATCAGGCGATCGCCGCCATCAATCAGGCTTACAGCTTACAAGAGGCCCTCCACGCGCGCGATGAACAGATCACTATGTTATCCGACTCGCTCGCGATGAGCGAAGACACTATCTCGATGCTTCAACAGCAGCTCGCTCGTGACAAACTTGCCGTGGTGGAACGAGATGCCGAGATCAAGCGGGCCGCATTTAAACATCTTAAGCCATTGCGTGACTTCGTTGACACTGCAGTCAACGATCTCAAGACTAAGTTGAAGACCGTCGAAAACGCTGTGGCCGATCAAGAAAAACCATGGTCGATCAACGCGCCCGGATCCGGGATCTGGAGAGCCGTCGTGACCGTGATCGCTATCCACGATCGGTGTATGAGGATACTATCGATGATTAAGCGCAAGAGCAGGATAAGCTTCAGCAGCGCATGGAAAGTTACAAGAGGAATACGATCAGGCTGCTTCCAAGATTCAACGATTCGTCGAGCAGACGTTCAAACTCACCGCCGAGATTGACAGGCGCAAAAATCAATACGATCGCCTCCGGAAGAAGTGTAAGACCAACCGCATGCAGATGGATGACTATACCGCCATCATGGCACAGACGCAGGAGATATTTGAGCGTGTAGAGGGAGTGTCCGACCTCCAGGCCGAGCTGGGTGATCTACACGCCGCGTATTCCCAGCTGGAGGAAGAGATTTCCACCACGCAATGCCACTTTGATCAAGTTTCTGCAGAGAGCGACACGCTGCGCGATCAACTGCGACATACTCAAGACGAAGCCATGCAATTACGCTCGCTACACTCGGATCTTCAGGCCCAATTGGCTGGTATGTCGTTGCGAATGCAGATCACACCGGCTTCCCGTACCCCTATGGCAAGTTCTAATAAGTCCGCATCGCCTGCTAGCCTTCCCGCTGCTTCTCCAGACGGCTTGATCAGCCGCGCTTCCCCTTCGCCTAAAAGGCGTATTCAGCGTTCCCGATCTTCCTCTCGGTCGAAGCGGCCACGCCTCCTTTCCCCCATTTCGGAGGCGAGACGGAATACGATGATCTTCCAAGTCCTGATCAGGACGATGAAGGCGGATTTACTGACCCGATTGCTTCCATTCCATCTACTCCAACCATTAGCGAGTTCGGGAGCGAGGATTTGCCTGATCAAGGTTCTGCCAGGTCCCTTTTTCCTCGTACGGGTGATTTCAAGTCGTTGATCACGGTACCTGATGATGCCAGTGACGCCGACATCCTGCCGTGGACGCCAGATCAACTCGGTGGGTTCTATCTGCGTAGCGTCACGGCTCAAGTGGTCTTTGACTACTTGACCCGCCCCGCAGGATGGTTGTTCCCGACCGCCACGCATGCCCCTCCAGCTGATTCGTGGTTTGATCATTTGATCACCCAGCCGGAGGTGGAGCAGCTATATTCCCAACGCCCCTGGGACATTTCTTCGACCATGCTGCCGCCCATTTCTTTTCGCTCAGTCGGCTGGTTCGCCGACTTGGAAACGAAGTACTGGTCGTTCCTCGACCATCACACGCTGGCGATCTGGGAGTCGACGCATTATCTCCCCATCGCGAAAAGCCTTCGCGAGCCTAATGACTTCTTCCGGGACTATTATAACGACCGACGTCAACGCAGAAGTCGTGCCGGGGAAACATGGAAGATGGTGGTGGACTTATCCTGCGGGGAATGATCGACGGGAAGTGTGATCGCGACATTTTCCTGGACCCGTCGATCACCCATTGTGCTCGAAACCGTCCTCCGAAGTTTGCCACGGCCGACGATGGGGCGTGGTACCCCGGGTTCTTATCGGACCCGCTACCTCGGACCCTATCGGACGCGTTGAGAGAAGTTGATGACTTTGAACCTTGGCGGATTCAATATTGTCTTTCCCCCGAAGACCACCCTGGCCGTAAAATTCCTCGCATCCGTCGTAAGTTCTATGGGTCTGATTAGTCGGTTGATCATTTCTTCTTTAATCAATAAATACTTTTGATCATGCCATTTCCACTGTTGCTTCCTTACTTTTCAATGCATAATATAGATCGGTATTTCGTCTCATCATCTGTCGTGGCTCCATCACCATATCTCGCAATATCCATCGTAAATACACCAATTCAAGTTATTCGTCATATTCATCAATTGTAAGTTTCATAAGTCATTTACTCCAATCGGAGGTTCTTCGATCATAATCCACGATCGGTCCATCGTTCACGCGTTAGTTGGACTCTTCATCCACTTGCATTACGTCAAACCGATGTCTGTTGACCATCTTCCTTTCGAAGTCCTTGATCATAGCATAGCAGTTCAGATCTGCCTCGTCTACCCACGACGGCTCAGCATAACCTTTCCAGTAGACTTGATATTCGCGTAACCTTCTTCCATACCTAGTCTTTCGACCAGATCGGACATCGGTAATACGATCAAAATCAAATTCATCTCGATCCAGCGTCCTTTCCTAGCTGTCTTCAGGTAGCAAAGCTTCATCGAAGTCGAAACGATCTGCCACCCCAGCCGCTAACGCAGTAGTAGGACGATCTGGAAATTACTTGACCAATTTCAACTTAGACAGGTGCGCCACTGGGAACATACGATAGTCGGTGCCGGCTGTTACCAGTCTCGCTGCATGGTTACCGATCACCTCATCGACTCTGATGGGTCCATGCCACATATGCTCCAGTTTCTTCGCAAACCCTTCTTTCACCCGATCGAGATACAACCAGACCCTTGATCCAGCTTCGATCTTGTGTGGTGTCACATGATCATTGCGCCTCTCAGCTCGCTCGGCTATCGCTTGACGCAATCGAGTGATCACTTGGTCGCGGGCGTATCTGTAGTCTTTCTGCAACTTATATCTCCACCGACGAGAATCCCGGTCTTACGCCGAATTCTACCCAGTTGTAATGTTGATTCCAACGAGGATTGCGGATCCCACCCATACGCTAAATAATATGGTGTTTCTCCGCGAATGCGATCAGGTGTCTAGTTTAGCGCGAATAACAGTCGCTCTGGGTACAAGCTCCAATCTTTCTGGCCGACATCTGATACATACATCTTGATTGACCGTATAATCGTCTGCACCGTCCTTTCCGCCTTGCCGTTCGTCTGTGTACGGTATGCCATAGTGGCACTCTGTCGTTGTCCCACGATTTTGTTGAACGCACGAAATACTTCCGACATAAAACCGGTCACTCTGTCATGCCTAATCACCTTACTAGCCCCAAATCGTCGAAATACACATTCTTCATAATTTTCGGTGACCTTGTGCGCTGTGCGGGATGATCCAGCTTTCGCGATGACCATACCCGTGAACAGATCAGTCCAAATCAGCAGTTCCGTATGCCCATCAGTCGATCGGGGCAGCGACGGGATATGATCCATGGCTATCACTTTAAATGGGTACGTGGCCTCGATATTCCCTAGCGACATGCCCTTGATCGTAGACTGACCCTTCCCCGTCTCGCAGTCTACGCATTGTCCAACAAATCTTGTACGCTGCGAAATAGACCACGCCAATGAAAGTGTCATCTGATCAGGTGATATGTATGCCCTATACCTTGGTGTCCTCCTTCCAAACTCACATGGTAATGGTGGAGGACATCCGCATGTAGGGTCTCAGGTAGGACCAGCTTGATCGAAGAGCGTCGATCGTCTTGATCATCTTGACCATTACTGGCTTTTCCTTTAGCCATTCCCACAGTAAATCAGAAATACTTGTTCGTCGACATCGTAGTTTTCGGAAATTTTCGCGCAATCCTTTACCTCTTCTGCGCTCAATTGTAAGACGTCACCATACAGATAACTTCGCAAATCATGAATCCATTTCTATTCGTCCTGCGCCTTTTTCACCCGTTCCGCCCTTATCCCGGCTATGGATATATCGGGCCACGTTGACGGTCGCGGCTGACGGAGGTTACGTGATCGTGTCGTCACTAGAACTTGTGGGGAAGTGGGATCCTTATTCGACGTGATCACTTCCGACAATCTGTTGAGATCGGCCAATTCCTCCAGCTGTTTCTTGTCATCAATCTCACATCTTGTTCCACCCTGCATGGCCATAGTGGTGATATGATCTCCACTCTTATTCCACTCTCTTTTAACAGGCACCAGATCATGATCGGTCCATTTCGAAGGAGGTTAAACGCAGGCTGTTGCAACACTTGCTATCGCGGAGCTTTACACTCTATTTCACCGCGCATTTCCCTGATTACCAAATTCGAATCTCCACACACGATCATCCTTCCTTTGAGATATCGCGACAGTAGGTCCAAATTTAAAAGCAATCCATGGTATTCTGATTCGTTTACCGTAATATCAGGTGCATGATCGGCTACCGCGGTCATAATCTTCCACTCCGGTAATTTCCAACGATAGCGCCGAACGCAACTACACGTCGCTTGACACTTGCAGATCCATCGAAAATAATCACGTAGAGTTCTTTGCCTTTCTCAACCGTAGGAGGTGGTACTTCAATCATCTGCCGCGGTTGCGCTTTTGGCTCGATCGCAATCAGTGCTTCATCGATTTCGGTGCGAGGGGTGATGCTTGCAGCTAACGCCCCAAGTACCTCCTCTTCTCCATGTACACATTTCTTGATCTCGAGGTCCCATTGTGATAAAATCGCAGCCCATCTGCCCAATCGTCCGTCCATCCCGATGGATGTTAGTAACCATTTCAACGTGGATAAACGTGACAAGACAGTAATCGTCTTTCCTACCAGCATCGTGAAGTAAACATCCAAAACCCGTAGAAGTGCCAGAACTTTGTTTTCGACGGGGCTGTAATTCAGCTCACCGTTCTTCAAGGTTCGGCTGGCGAATGCGACGGGACAATGCACTTGATCATGTTCTTGTAACAGCGCGGCGGATACCGACCATTTGCTGGCGTAAACCACTATCACCGGCGCTTTGTTCTGATCAAAGTGGCGCAGGGTTGGGGATGACGCAATCTTCGCTTTAAGAATGCTGAATGCTACTTTTGCCCTGATTAATCGATCGACCTCATTATCCGAATTCTCCTTGATCAATGATCGGCTCTTTAACTCTTGATAATCTATCTCCCTTAATTCGTAGAGTACAGCGGCATAGATCGCGAAATCTTCAATAAATTGACGGTAGTAGTTCAAGCTTCCCGAAAACGATTGCATAGCACTTAAGGTTCCAGGGAAAGTCAAATCGTTCAGCTCATCCAAATTTTTTGGATTTGTTTCCAAGCCGCGGCTAGAGACATGATGCCCTAAATAAGGAACTTCACTTCGCCCCAGTACGATTTAGCCACGCTGATTGACAAATTCCACTTATCGCACTTTTCCAACAGGTTCCGCACCTTATAACACAGGGTAGTCCATGTAGGTGAAGGGATCAAAATATCATCGATATACGATCGCCGCTGCAGCACAGACGGGCCCGGTGTCTGATCAGGCTATCCCATAGTAAATACATCAGCTGACTCATCGGCACCGTCCTTAACCTTCAGATACCCATACAATGCATTATCGATCAACCGCGGGTAGATCTGAGGGGCATTCTTTAGGCAAAAGGGCATCATATTCCATTCAAACAATCCAAACGGAGTGACAAACGCCGAAATCTGTCGTGCTCGATCAGTCATAGACACGACCCAAAAACCTCTCGCCATATCCAAAGATCAAAACCACAACGCTTTATCCAAGTCTTCTAGTAGATCAGAGATCAGGGGCATTGGGTATACCATCAAACGTGTGAGTTGATTCACCGCTTGATAATCGATACATAAGCGAATATCAACCCCATTCTTTTTCACGATGATCAATATAGGTGATGCCCAGGGTGACGTAGACGGCTGAATGATCTTAGTAGCCAGTATCCCCTTGATCAAGACCTATAACTTCTCGCGAAATTGCGGAGCCACCTTTCGACACTTTTGGGCGATCGGGCGCGCATTGCCTACATCGATATCGCAAACAACTCTACGTGCAGCAGTAGGTAGCGCGTTCCCTTTCCCGATCAACAGATGCTTCTTTGCCCAAATTATATCGCGAAGCTGATCAATTTATTCTTCCGTGTTGACCAAGGGGTCTCCGACTAGCAAATCACCTTTAGTCACCTGTTCGGTGCTTGCAGATACTTCGGGCAACGTAGAAAGCTGCTTCTCTAGTTCTTCCACATACAAATCTTCACCTTCATGGTAGAAAACTTGATCATCGATAGGGATTACACCAAACTCGCTAGGATCGGCTGAGACAGGGTGATCACGCGTATTTTGACTAGGCGTATCTCTTGTAACAGGTTGTTCAACTCCGTGATCCAAGGTCGGACCTTTCGTACCCGGCTCCTGATTGCAACGCGCTCGCACCTCTTGCACCTTTTGCGACCCTCCGGTTACCAATGCCACAGATGTGACGATCGGGTCCGTAGGACGCACTAAAATACTTCGAGGAGTAGGATACCCCTTCTTCTCGACTAGGGGACCTTGATCGACACTTTCTTAACCGTCATTTACAGAATCGGTAGACGCTTGATACGCGAGATTTTTCCACTCCTGTAACGATTAGACCCTATCGAAACAAATCCAGGGCGACGGGGCACATCATCTTTGTTCATCCAGATACCTAAAATCGTATCGTCTTGCACAATGATCGGATGATCAACGACGTTCGTAACACGCAGATATCGTAAATTACCCACGCCCCTAGTGATAGTGGGGACCCAATCTTTTCCACGAGTAATCCACAACCTTCGAGATAGCTGGTCATAAATCCGAACCTCAGCTGATCGACCTACTGGGATCTGTTAGTACTGATTGAGTTTCATATAATTACCAATCGATCCGTACAGCTGTCGGCGCCCCTCCAATGGGATGATCACCTCATCAGGCAAACTTAGTGCACCGTGGGCGATGTCTAATCGAACACCAGCTGGTATCATAAAATCCATACCCAGTATAGCATCTTGACCGACAAGTCTAACCACCCATGCATGGAATAATAAACCAACGAGACTGCTAACGTAATCTTGATTTTAGCGCGCCCTTCTGGGAGGTATGCACTTCCTCCAATGCCGGCACATTCTTGCGTTTGACTCGTGTCGATCTGACAACTCACCTTACGAGAAAAGGTTGAGTCGATGATCGACACTTCGGCAACAGAATCAAATAATAACGTAGCTCGTTCGTTATTAATTTTTCCGCTCGCCTTGGCTTATTTGAATCATTTCTTTGGCGAGTGGTACTTCCAATATCCACTCGATTCACCCGGAAGTAAATCAACTTCCATGATCACCGGGAATCGAGAAAACTCATCAATACGGAAATTAGCCAAACGTGGTAATCAGGCTGATCACATTTTTCATGATCCTTTTCTTCTGCTCGATCAGCCTTCTTATCCACATATGCCAAAATACACAAACTAGAACGCTCGCCCCGTACCAGATTCCAACCTGGTGAGCGTCCTAATTTAACAGGTCTTCGGCTTCCTTGGGCAACATTCCAGCATGCTTGGTGGGATTGTACCACTGGCGAATGCGATTGTAAAATTCTTCCATAGGGCACTTGCCCGCATCGTGAACTTCGCCGCATGCTCGGCAGACGTACAAGCATTGATCGGTTGGATGTCCCTTCTTGCCACACTTGAAACAGGTCAGGCACTTCCAGAAACGAAAATTATCGTGCCTGATCGATCCACAGTGACTGCACTTCTTCATCGCCCCTTGATCGACTGCACTTGAATCACTTCGCTTGTCCGATCGGGACTCGCCAGGTTGGTCGTTAGCCCCTGGTTGATCGCTCATAGCGGCAATCACATAACGGCGCTGATCACCATCACTTCCACTGTAGCCGGTGCGTATACGCACGGTGCGGCTAGCGCAAAGAGGAAGACTTTCCTTTAAGCGGCGTTCGCCGCTACTTAGCCGATAAGCCCTTATAAAAGGGCTTAGTAGGAGAGAGCTCTCCTACTCGGGGCCAAGATTCCCAGTTTGGTTTACACTTAGTTTTCGCTAAAGACTTAACGTAAGGCTCCCTTACTAAGGGTTTAGCTAAGGGGAGGGCTCCCCTTACGCTACTGCACTCACTACACGCGCGACCGGTCGAGGTCGTGCGTCTGTATTCGTCTAGTGAAAATGTAAACCGAATGTTTATTTATTATATAATTAGCCTAAATTAATTTTAACTAATGTAAACTATATGTAATACTAAGTAGAACTTACCAAATTCGTACCTAGCTAAAATGTAGTGTACACCACCTGTGTACCAACACGTGTCTGGTTGCCACGCCACCCCCAAGGGCTCCTGCCCTGATTGGTTAAAATAACCAATGGTTCAAAATTTTTCGAACCGGTCAATACTGAACCCAACCGTAGTGTACTCACGTACACCACCTACTAAATGTGACTCGAATATAACCCTGTTACATACTCCCCCATCAAGACTATTGCTTACGCAATAAACAAAATTTTTGTTGGTGAAGTCCAACTGCCAGTACCTCTGGCTATCCATGAGCACCATTAGTGGTGATATGGAGTCTCCTCTAGAGGTGGTAGACTATTTCGAGAACTCGGAGGTGGATGCCCTTGGGGATATCTCCCCTACGGCTGACCGCTCTTACAGCGCCGAACGGCGATGTCGGCAGCCTAATCCGTTCCCCACACGTGGGGAAAATGAACTAACTAGTGCGCCACCCCTGCCAATGTCGGTTAATACATCCGGATCACCGAAGGCGATCATCACCAATGAGCTGGACTCAGCTCATGAAAGCCAACTTGCCGCACAGGCACTAAGGGCTGCGTTACGCGCCCCCAAACCCCTGTCAAGGACGGCATATAATTTTGACGGTCCTCGTGACCTTCCAAAGTGGGCTAGTCTTGTGGTAAGGAATGGTTTAGCATCCTATACCCCTTCCCCCGCGGCTGAACAGCCGTATAAATGCGAGCGCCGGGAGAAACTCCGGCAACAACTGCTTACGAAAAAGCAGTTCACTAGCGTCTCATACCGAGAGCGCCTAGACAGGCAGGCACAGGGTGCCCCTGTTGAGAACCTCCGCGAGGTTCCTATCAGCACTTTCTCCCGGAGAAAGTGCTGATGATGCGGAGAAGACGTTCCGCGCTTGGGCGGAAGGGGAGAAGCTTCTCCCCAGCTTCAAGGAGCTGCACAACAGCTATTCCCGTCGTGACATTTGGGTGGAGAGGGCGTTGCGCATGGCGTTTGCCAGAGCCAAAGCGAGGGGCTATTACGTGCCCCTTATCGCACGCGCTACGCCAGCGCCCCTGTCTCCACCACGGTGCCAGAGGACACTGTGAGCGCCACATCTGCCTCCGGCGAACTCCCAACTACTGGGAGTGAAAGGGCTTCTCGTGCCCCTTTGTTCGTTGACCTGCAGCGGGATTCTCCCGCTCGAAAGCGTAAACGACGTCGCGGCAATCCTGCCTTAGGGGAGTCTCGGACTCCCACGAGCTCAGTGAGTGTGGATAACCCTTACACTTCACCAGATACTGGGTTTGACCCCGATGATGGCGTCGCGCCATCAGACGTTCCACATGATAGTGTGGAGTACCCTCCGCATCGAGCATTGGAGGAGGAGGTCGCGCAATTGCGACGTGAGATTCGCGAGCGCTGTGATCGACACAGACATCGCATCCATGATGTCCACGAGGGACTCCGCGATGAGTGGGATGCCACTGAACGCTTCGAGAGGCGGCTTGCCTCTCTCGAGACGACCGTTGCGGAGCTTCGTGGTCGCATTTTAGCCCTGTAGGGCTTCCTCCGCCCTGCCGTGTCTTACGGCTCTTACGTCTATCCGCCTTTCCAACCCCCTCCAGGAGGGGGACCGCCTCCGGGTCCTGGTATGGCTTAAGCATACCCACATAGAAGGTTGTATGCGTGCGCATCACCTTCGGGATGTCCAAGGTATACCATAAGCCCTTTCGGGCTAGTACCTTAAAAGGCCCCACAAACCTGGGGCGCAGTTTGTTCCGTAACACGTTAGAAACTGCATGTGTAGGAAGTTTTTAGCGTTTAATAAGACACTTTCTCCTACTTTGTATACCTTTTCGTTACACCGCCCCTTGCGGCCAGCTTGCTGCTTCTGCTTGTCTTGGCTTTCCGACATGGCATCGCAGACGTGTCGTAAGACACTAAGGCGCGTCGATAAAAACTTATCGAGGTGCTTTCGCACATATACAGGGCTGACATCAGGGAATCCTCCCCCCTAAAGCCCTGGGCCACACACACGTAGCGTCAACGGGACCCTCGGATTCATTAATCCGTTCACGTAAAACGGGGTAAACCCCGTAGATGCATGGACCGAATTGTTTATAGCGAATTCGGCCATAGGAAGCATCTCACTCCAACCCTTTGGAGAATCCGGACATAAACTCCGGAGAATATCCTCAACAACGCGATTAACGCGTCCCGTTTGACCGTCCGTCTGCGGATGATCCGCAGTGGACATGAGGAGATTGGTGCCCAGCACCTTAAACAACGCTACCCAGAACTGTCCCGTAAAACGGGGATCCCGACCCTACACAACGGAATAGGTTAGACCATGCTGTCAAAAGACACGGTCTAGGAACACTTTCGCTGTTCTTTGTTCATCAATGGACTCTGGCACCGCCGCCAGGTGATCCATCTTGCTCAAACGGTCTACAAAGACCAAAATGCCGGTGTTCCCGGCCTTGTCCTTCGGAAAACCGAAGCTAAAATCCATACTAAAGGATTTCCAACACTCCGTTGGAGCAGACAAGATCGCCAAAGGCGCAGCTTAACTTTCAGAGAGTTTAACCCTCTGACACATCTCACAGGTGCGTATATACGCACCGACCCACTTAAACATGTTAGGCCACCAATACAAAGCGCTTAAAGCGCTGTAGGTCTTATCCCGACCTAAATGGCCCCCGGTAGGGGCGTCATGTGCCTCAAAGAGGACTCTATACTTCAGTTCCTTATTATGAGGAACTACCACCCGCGGATTGTCCTCCGCGCTCGTGCTATAAAATAGCAGACCGTCACAGTACCTGTAACGGTGTAAACGAGCTCTAGCTCGGCTTGACAGGGTTGGCTCAGACGAGCCAAGACCCTTTTCACCTAACGCGCGGATAAGCGCCGTACATTGTGGGTCTTCTCATACGCCTGGCGTATGAGATCCACCACAGACGTGGTGACGAATGTCGCGTGAGCGAGCTCGTAATCGGGAAGACGCGACAACGCGTCTGCAAGCCCGTTTTGCTTGCCAGGTTTATACTTAACCTCAAAGTTGTACTCCGCAAAGAAGGAGAGCCAACGGGCCATCCGTTGCGATAGGTGAGGAGACTGATTCGCTGTCCGTAAGGACGCATGTTCTGTATAAACAACGAACGGCTTTGAGACGAGTAGGTGAACCATAAATTTGACAAGAGCATACTTCATTGCAAGTAGCTCCTTGTCATGAACGGGATAATTCCGTTCCGCAGCTTTAAGCTGCCTCGACTCAAACGCAATCACGCGTTCTCGTCCCGCGTCATCTGCTTGTAACAGAGCACATCCGATTGCGAAATCGGAGGCGTCTCAGACGACGCTAAAAGGGTTCCCAGAGTCTGGGAAAGCAATAACGGGAGGTTTTAACAAGCTCCCCTTAACCGCTTCAAAAGCGTTTTGGTGTTCGGTTTCCCAACACCAGTCAACATCCTTCTTAATAAGGTCAGTTAATGGCTTCGCCATTTCAGCGTAGTTCTTGCTGTATTTGTGGAGATAATTGGCTAATCCAAGCCACTTCCGTAAAGCTCTAAGATTTACAGGCGAACGCCACTCCACAATGGCTTTCACCTTCGCGGGATCCGCCCGCACTCCATCCTTACCGATGAAGCATCCGAGGAATGGAATTTCCTCAGCACCAAAGATACATTTGGATGCGTTCGCATATAACTTATGCTCTCGCATACATTCGAGCACTGCTCGAAGGTGTATCAGATGCGTCTGAACATCAGACGAGTCGCCTTCCGCACGACTATGAACGAATATATCGTCGAAGTACGTCTGAGCGTACTTCCTATGAGGGCGGAAGAGTTGAGTCACCAAGCGATTGAAAGTCGCTGGTGCCTTTGAAAGCCCTTGTGGCATAACAAGCCACTCCCACAGCGTGCCACTAGGCGTGCTAACCGCTGTCAGCGGAATATCGGACGCCCGCATGAGCACCTGATAATACCCGTCCACCAGATCTAAGGCACTGTATACAGTACAGCTCGCCATACTGTTCTGGAGGACATCCTTCCGAGGAATTGGAGTCTGCATGGGTACAGTAGCTGCATTCAGCTTGTTATACGCATGCACAATGCTCCACTTTCCGTTCGGTTTACGAACACAAAAAGTGGGAGAAGAATGGGGAGATTTGCTCTCCCGTACCATCCCTGCCTCTTCTTTTCCCTTGAAGAATGCGTCGATGACGTCGCGTTGCTCCTTGGGGAGAGGCCACTGCCTAGTGACGCAGTATTTGGTTCCAGAAACCAAATCGATTTCATGTCGGACTCCCCGATCCGGTGGTAATCCCATCGGCGGGTTGTCACTAATGCCATCTCCAAATCCCCTCAACAAGGAATGGTAAGGGTCCTCAGGATCCGCAAGAATCTTGAGGCCGCTTCGGGCATCCAATGCCTGTTTGGTTTGCACCAAAACTGACTCGTCCATCGTGGATGAGGAATTCAACTCCTCTTCCGGAAGTAATACGACAACCTCGTCGATTTCACCTGCTTTCAAAGCAGTTTCAAACTCTTTGAAGGACATCTCCTCCAACGACAACATTTCGCTTACCCCAGGCAACTTCAAGGATTACGCCTTCTGTGACAACAGTTGTCACAATATTCAGCATCCGATAGGACTGATGACTACTGGCCTCGGGACTCATCCCGGGACCCAGATGGGGGGAGTCAATTGCCCCATCTATTGGAAGCGCATCGCGACTATCCACAGATGTGTAACAGGGTTACATTCTGATCACATTTAGTAGGTGGTGTACGGGATTACACTACGGTTGGGGTCAGTATTGACCGGTTCGAAAGGTTTTGAACCATTGGTTAGTAACCAATCAGGGCAGGAGCTCTTGGTGGTGGTGTGACAACCAGCTACGTATTGGTACACAGGCGGTGTACACTACATTTTAGCTAGGTACGAATTTGGTAAATTCTACTTAGTATTACATATATTTTACATTAGTTTAAATTAATTTAGTCTAATTATATATTAAATATACATTCAGTTTACATTTCACTCAACCGACTACAGACGCACGACCTCGACCGGTCGCGCGTGTAATAAGTGCAGTAGCGTAAAGGGAGTCCTCCCTTTAGCTACACCCTTAGTAAGGGAACATTATGTTAAGGCATGATCGAAAGCTAATCGTAAACCAAAGTGGGAATCTTGGCCCCGACTAGGAGAGCTATCTCCTACTAAGCCCTTTTATAAGGGCGTATCGACTAAGTAGCGGCACATTGCCGCTTAAGGAAAGTCTTCCTCTGTGCGCTAGCCGCACCGTGCGTGTACGCACCGGCTACATCTGGTTGCACTTGTAGTCAATCCAACACCTGTGTTGGTATACTAAGGCATCCTCTGCAAGGGATGAATCAGGACGATTGTGATAGGGTGACCCTCTTCCATCAGTAAGCCTTTAACAGGCTGTTAGCCTTACTGGGTTACGAGGTATGCAGATCCTAGTGGAGCAGGGCCTTGAGACCGTAAAGTCAAGCGTCAATGCCCTCATAACGAGGCGAGTTTAGGTGGAAGTCGTTCAACGGGGGTGCGTCACCCATTATCATTTAAGATAAAGGAGTTCACCGGGGATAAGGATGACAACCTTTACGTGTGGCTGGGAGAGTTCGAAACGGCCTTCGCCACAGCGAATGTTATCGCAAATCACTTGCAAGTGGGACTTGCATTGATCCATCTTACGGGCAAAGCCCGTACATGGGCGTTTACGTGTTCGGAGTCGGTCACGAACGTGTTCCCAACCTGGGAAGTCCTTAAGCAAAAACTTATGGACATGTACGCCACGCCTGATCTGGTTTTACAGAATCAGCTGGCGTTTCTTAGGTGCCGTCAGGGAACTAGGGACTTGGAGACGTACATCCAAGAACTAAAGACCCTGTTGGCAGGGATGTACGCGAAAGCGTATTCGGACGATGTGTCCATTCCCGTGTTCATGGGAGGCTTGAAAGAAGGTCCGTCACGTTCGGAGCTCTTCCGATGCCTACCCCAATCCCTGGGGGAGGCGTTCATGATGGCGTTCAACGCCGAGAGGAACTTTCGTTCCTCTAAGGTGGGTTCCGAACCCATGGACCTTAGTCAGGTCGAAGCGGAGAAGCCTTGCGCTAAGAGTCACGCTGACTCTACCTTGCAAGGTCAGGAAGCGGATCTCCTGGCAATTCTGCAGCGGAATGGACTGCTGAGATGCTTCCTGTGTGGAAGCACGGATCATCTGCGGAACAGGTGTCCGAAAAATCCTCAGCGAGACACTCGCTACAAGGGGCCAAGGGTGGGGAAAAAGCCCTTGCCCAAGCCATAGGGAAACGACGGCTCCCAGTAGGTGCGGGGAGCTCTACTGGGGGATCCCTCAGTGCTGTTAAGCCCTAGGGTAGGGGTCGACAGCACAAAGCCCCGAGGGAAACGGTGCTTTCTAGTACCGAGTTGGTGTACCAGCCAGGGTTGCTGGTCGTCCTTGAGGACGTGAAAGGCTTTGATAAGCCTTGGAGAGTCTTGATAGAATCTAGCGCGTCTAACAATTATGTCAGACGGGCTTCTGTGGAGAAGAGTCGGCTGTATGCCGAGGCCCTAAAGGCACGTTCTCGTGACGTTGTCACGGTCCGTCTTGCGACGGGCGTACAGGTTTCTGTACCCAAGGTATCGATTGACCTTAAGCTGAAGTTTGCAGACTTCGACAGCTTAGAACGTTGCCTAGTCCTGGATTTGGATTCAAGGTATGAACTCATTCTGGGCATGAAGTGGCTGGAACGCCACGAGGCATGGATAGACTGGAAGTCTAAGTCCATTGGCTCAACACACCCGCGATCGGTTGAAGCATTGGCGAGTCATGAACCCACCTTTGCTCGATCGCAAAAGAGATTCTGGTGTGAGATGCCAGAGATTGGGATGTCTGAAATGATCAGTCCAAATGAGGTCAAAGAAGTGTTCCTTGACGAGGGAGATTCGGCGATTAATCCCCGCGCCGATATAGGCGAGACTGGTGAGTCGCCAGTTAGAGGTGGATTCCTCCGAGGTTAAGAGCGAGGCGCTTCCTAGAGAAGACACCCGTAGTTTGTCTCTTTTGCACATCGTAAATGATTCCGACCACGCCGTTATAGGCGAGACTGGTGAGTAGCCATTGGCAGAGGTGGATTCCTCTGAGGCGACTCCAGTGGTAGGGGTAGAGACCCCTGTGGTTAAGCGCGAGGCGCTTCCAAGCGAAGAGACCCGAAGTTCGTCTCTTTCGCACGTCGGAAATGATTCCGATTACGCCGTTATAGGTGATACCGGCGAGTCACCGGTGGTAGAGGTAAAGAACTCTGTGGATAGGCGCGATGCGCTTCCAATAAATGGGGCAATTGACTCCCCCCATCTGGGTCCCGGGATGAGTCCCGAGGCCAGTAGTCATCAGTCCTATCGGATGCTGAATAGTGTGACAGGTGTTGTCACAGAAGGCGTAAGCCTTGAACGGTTGCCTGGGGTAGGCGAACTGTTGTCGTTGGAGGAGATGTCCTTGAACGAGTTTGAAACTGATTTGAAAGCAGATGAAATCGACGAGGTTGTCGTATTACGTCCGGAAGAGGAGTTGAATTCCTCATCCACGATGGACGAGTCAGTTTTGGTGCAAAACAAACAGGCATTGAATGCCCGAAGCGGTCTCAAGATCCTCGCGGATCCTGAGGACCCTTGCCATTCCTTACTAAAGGAATTTGGAGGTGTAATTAGTGACAACCCGCCGAAGGATTACCACCGCATCGGGGAGTCCGACATGAAATTGATTTGGTTCCTGGAATCAAATACTGCGTCACTAGGCAGTGGCCTCTTCCCAAGGAGAAATGCGACGTCATCGACGCATTCTTCAAGGGAAAAGAAGAGGCAGGGATGGTACGGGAGAGCAAGTCTCCCCATTCATCTCCCACCTTTTGTGTTAGTAAACCGAACGGAAAGTGGAGCATTGTGCATGCGTATAACAAGCTGAATGCAGCTACTGTACCCATGCAGACTCCGATCCCTCGGAAGGATGTCCTCCAAAACAGTATGGCGAGCTGTACTGTATACAGTGCCTTAGATCTAGTGGACGCGTATTATCGGGTGCTCATGCGAGCGTCCGATATTCCGCTTACAGCAGTCAGTACGCCTAGTGGCATGCTGTGGGAGTGGCTTGTTATGCCACAAGGGCTTTCGAATGCACCAGCGACTTTTAATCGCTTGGTGACTCAACTCTTCCGCCCTCATAGAAAGTACACTCAGACGTACTTCGACGAAATATTCGTTCATAGTCGTGCGGAAGGCGACTCGTCTGATGTTCAGACGCATCTGATACACCTTCGAGCGGTGCTCGAATGTATGCGAGAGCATAAGTTATATGCGAACGCATCCAAATGTATTTTTGGTGCTGAGCAATCCCTTTTCTCGGATGCTTCATCGGTAAGGATGGAGTGCGGGCGGATCCCGCGAAGGTGAAAGCCATTGTGGAGTGGCGTTCGCCTGTAAATCTTAGAGATTTACGGAAGTGGCTTGGATTTTAGGTTAGCCAACTATCTCCACAATTACAGCGAGAACTACGCTGAGATGGCGAAGCCATTGACCGACCTTCTTAAGAAGGATGTTGATTGGTGTTGGGAAACTGAACACCAAAACGCTTTTGAAGCGGTTAAGGGGAGCTTGTTAAAAGCTCCCGTTCTTACTCTCCCAGATTCTGGGAAACCTTTTAGCGTCGTCTGCGACGCCTCCGATTTCGCAATCGGATGTGCTTTGTTACAAACAGACGACGCGGGAAGGAAACGCGTGATCGCGTTTGAGTCGAGGCAGCTTAAAGCTGCAGAACGGAATTATCCTTTTCATGATAAGGAGAAACTTGCTATGAAGTATGCTCTTGTCAAATTTAGGGTTCACCTACTCGGCTCAAATCCGTTCGTGGTTTATACAGACCACGCGTCCTTACGGACAGCGACAAAGTCGCCTCATCTCTCGCAACGGATGGCCCGTTGGCTCTCCTTCTTTGCAGAGTTCAATTTTGAGGTAAAGTACAAACCTGGGAAACAGAATGTACTTGCAGACGCGTTGTCGCGTCGTCCCGATTACGAGCTCGCTCACGCGACAGTCATCACCTCGTCTGTGGTGGATCTCATACGCCAGGCGTATGAGAAAGACCCACAGTGTACGGCGCTTATCAGCGCGTTGGGTGGAAAGGGACTTGGTTCGTCTGATCCAACCCTGTCAAGTCTAGATAAAGCTCTTTAACACCGTTACAGGTACTGTGATGGTTTGCTATATTATAGCACGAGCGCGTAGGACACTCCGCGGGTGGTTGTTCCTCATGATGAAAAACTGAAGTATAAAGTCCTCTTTTAGGCTCATGACGCCCCTACCGGGGGTCATTTAGGTCGGGATAAGACCTACAGCGCTTTAAGCGCTTTGTATTGGTGGTCCAAAATGCATAAGTGAGTCGGTGCGTATATTCGCACCTGTGAGACGTGTCAGTTAGTCAAACCCTCTGCAGATTTAGCTGCGCCTTTGACGAGCTTGTACGTTACGACGGAGGGTTGGAAATCCATTAGTATGGATTTTTGCTTCGGTTTTCCGAAGGACAAGGCCTGTAACACCGGCATACTGGTCCTTGTAGACCGTTCGAGCAAGATGGCTCACCTGGCGGCGGTGCCAGAGTCCATTGATGGACAAGGAACAGCGAAAGTGTTACTAGACCGTGTCTTTCGACAGCATGGTCTACCCGATTCCGTCGTTTCGGATTGGGATCCCCATTTTACGGGACAGTTTTGGGGAGTGCTGTTTAAGGTGCTAGGCACCAAGCTCCTTATGTCGACTGCGGATCATCCGCAGACGGACGTACAAACGGAACGGGTTAATGGCGTTGTGGAGGATATTCTCCGGAGTTTATGTCCGGATTCTCTAAGGAGTTGGAGCGAGATGTTTCCTATGGCCGAATTTGCTATAAACAATTCGGTCCATGCATCTACGGGGTTTACCCCGTTTTACTTGAACGGATTAGTGAATCCGAGGGTTCCGTTGACACCACGTGTGTGTGGTCCAGGGATTAAGTGGGGAGGATTCCCTGATGTCAGCCCTGTATCTGTGCGAAAGCACCTCGATAAGTTTTTATCGACGCGCCTTAGTGTCTTACGACACGTTTGCGATGCCATGGCGGAAAGCCAAGATAAGCAAAGAGAACAGGCCAACCTCAAGGGTACGCGTAACAGAAAAGCGTATAAAGTAGGAGAAAGTGTTTTATTAAACGCTAAGAACCTTCCTACGCATGCAGTTTCGAATGTGTAAAGGAACAAACTGCGCCCAGGTTTGTGGGGCCTTTCCAGTTACTAGCCCTAAAGGGCTTGGTGATATTCCGAAGGCGATGCGTCCTCATCCAACCTTCTATGTAGGTATGCTTAAGCCATACCAGGACCCGGAGGCGGGTCCCCTCTTGGAGGGGGTTGGTAAGGCGAATAGCCACAAGAACCGTAAGATACGGCAGGGCGAAGCAAGCCCAAGAGTGCTAAAATGCGACCACGAAGCTCCGCAACGGTCGTATAGAGAGATGCAAGCCGCCTCTCGAAGCAATCAGTGGCATCCCACTCATCGCGGAGCCCCTCGTGGACATCATGGATGCGATGGCTGTGTCGATCACCGCGCTCGCGTATCTCACGTCGCAATTGCGCGACCTCCTACTCCAATGCTTGATGCGGAGGGTACTCCACACTTTCATGTGGAGCGGCTGATGGCGCGTCGCCATCATCGGGGTCAAACCCAGTATCTGGTGAAGTGGAAAGGTTATCCACACTCACAGAGTTCGTGGGAGTTCGAGACTCCCCTACGGCAGGATTGCCGCGACGTCGTTGACGTTTTCGAGCGGGAGTCCCGCTATAGGTCAACGACCAGAGGGGAATGAGAGGCCCCTTCACTCCCAGTAAGTGGGAGTTCGCCGGCGACAGATGTGGCGCTCACACTGTCCTCTGGCACCATGGTGGAGACAGGGACGCTGGCGTAGCGCGTGCGATATGGAGCACGTAATAGCTCCATCGCTTTGGCTCTGGCGAATGCCAGGCGCAACGCCCTCTCCACCCTAATGTCTCGACGGGAGTAGCTGTCGTGCAGCTCATCGAAGCTGGGGAGAAGCTTCTCCCCTTCCTCCCAAGCGCGGAACTTTTTCTATGCATCATCAGCACTTTCTCCCGGAGAAAGAACGAAAGGAACCTCGCGGAGGTTCTCAACAGGGGCACCTTGTGCCTGCCTGTCAAAGCGCTCTCGGTATGAGACGCTAGTGAACTGCTTTTGTGTAAGCAGTTGTTGCCAGAGTTTCTCGCCACGTTCGCGTTGATACGGCTGTTAAGCCGCGGGGCCAGGGGTATAGGACGCTAAACCAGTTCTTACCACACGCCTGGCCCACCTTGGAAGGTCACGAGGACCTTCGAAATTATAAGCCGCTCTCGACAGGCGTTTGGGAGCGCGTAGCGCAGCCCTTAGTGCCTGTGCGGCAAGTTGGGTTTCCTGAGCTGCATCCAGCTCATTGGTGACGATCGCCTTTGGCGATCCGGATGTATCATCCGATATGGACAGGGGTGGCGCACTGGTCAGTGCATTTTCCCCACGTGTGGGGAACGGATTAGGCTGCCGACACCGCCGTTCGGCGCTGTCGGAGCGGTAAACCGTTGGGGAGGTATCCCCAAGGGCATCCACCTCCGAGCTCTCGAAGTAGTCTACCTCCTCTAGAGGAGACTCCATAGCACCACTGAAGGTGTACATGGATATCCAGAGGAACTGGCGTTGGAGTTCTCCACAAAATTTTGTTTATTGCGTAAGCAATAGTCTTGATGGGGGAGGATGTAACGGGGTTACATTCGAGTTAAATTTAGTGTCGGTGTACATGAGTACACTACGGTTGAGGTCAGTATTTACCGGTTTGAAAGGTTTAGAACCATTGGTTATTTTAACCAATCACGGCAGGGGGCCTTGGGTGGTGGCGCGTCAGCCATCCACGAGTCGGTACAGAGGTGTGTACACTACATTTTAGCTAGGTACGAATTTGGTATGTTCTACTTAGTATTACATATAGTTTACATTAGTTTAAATTAATTTAGACTAATTATATATTAAATATATATTCAGTTTACATTTCACTCTATCGTATAGACGCGCGACCTCGACCGGTCACGCGTGTACTGAGTGCCGTAGTGTAAAGGGAGCCCTACCTTTACCTACACCCTTAGTAAGGGAACACAGCCGTTAAGGCTAAGAAGTAAACCAACCCGGGAATCTTGGCCCCGAGTAGGAGAGCTCTCTCCTACTAAGCCCTTTATAAGGGCGTATCGGCTAAGTAGCGGCAGACGCCGCTTTAAGGAAAAGTCTTCCTCTGTGCGCTAGCCGCACCGTGCGTATACGCACCGGCTACACTCACCGCTGGATTCTACCAGGTCGATCCCGACATCTTTGGCAAATGTCTGAGCATAGTGTTCAACTACCAACTGCTACGCGGAGAGCTTCTCCCTTCACAACGCAAGTCAGATGTGTGCATGTTACACGAGAAAGGCCCGCGTGACGATCCCGGCAATTTTCGTCCGATCTCGCTCATAGGCGTCGACGTGAAGGCGTTGTCAAAATTGTTGAGCTACCGCCTCCAGCTTTTTCTCCCCAAGCTTATACATCCGGATCAAAAGGCGTTTGTCAAAGGGCGGTCAATCCACCACCACATGCGGTTAATGGCTGACATGCAAGAACTCATGACTGCAATCGACGAGGAAGCTTTCGCCATGTTTCTTGACTTTGAGAAAGCGTATGACCCAGTCAACTGGAATTTTATGTTTCAAGTACTCGACCGAATGGGATGTGGTGGCGCCTTTTCCGAATGGGTTAAGCTGTTTTACACTCGCCCACAGGAACACCTGTTGCTCAATGGTCACGTCCAACAAGCTATCTTTCCAACGCAAGGATTCAAACAAGGCGATCCACTCTCAGATCTACTGTTCCTCATGGTCATTGAACCCTTGGGGAACCTACTACGCCAACATGAAGAACATGGAGTCTTCATCACCAAGGACCACACTGCAACTAGTGTCTTCTTTGCTGATGATTCGACGTTGCTCTCCAGCTCGTTATCTGGTATCCAGGCACAGCTTGAACTGGTTCAACTGTACTTCGATGGATCCGGGGCCAATCTCAACCTTAGAAATGCGTGCTTATGCAACTTAACCGGAGATCCGACCCACCTAACTTCGTTCCTGGCGTACGAGTACTTCAACGAGGTCAGTCGGTTAAGTTCTTGGGTATTCTATTTGGTAAGGATCCCGTTGAAGACGCCATTATGGAGTTCTTGGACCGAAGATTTTATGAAGGCTTTCTTCAATGGTTCCGCTGCGCCCGCACCTTGCGAGGACGCCTGCTGTTTGCCTCAACTATAGTTCTCTCTCGGTTGTGGCACTTCACAGTGCATGTGACTATTCTGCAATGTATCGTTAAGCGATGGCAGTCCACACTTAACCGCTTTGTGCTTGCTCGCCGCTATGAACGCAATGCCAAACACATCCAGATGATTCCCAAGGAGTTCTTGTACCAGTCTCCTCCGAGGGTGGTTTATCTATACCCATCATCGAAGCGTCACTCAAGCGTCAAAAACTAAACTTACTTCTTCAATTCATTTCCGTGTCAGCCTCAACCCAGAGTAACTGTACCACGCCGTGAGTCGTGCTATTTTCGCTTGTTTTGCCAACATGGGGTCCTTGGCAACCTCTTGACTTTCTCACGGTTAGTCCCATGCGTCACGCGCCTTGCTTAAGTGGAATGTACTGTCCCAGTGGTGGCGCCACGTCTGGCGGATATGGTATGGTATTAAGTGAGAAGTCACCTGGCGAGATCTTTCCCCCCTTGTTCGTCTCGGCTACGCGCTAAACCAAACCGATCTGGTTTCACGCTGACGCCGATTTTCAATTTGAAATTGCTACCCGATTAAACAGCTGGGAAACAAGAAGACGTAGTCTGTGCATGGTTGCAGATCCTCAACGCGACTTCCGGAAGCACACCGCAACGACCTTCAAACTTCGGTGTCTTGCAGACTTCTTGAATGCTTCTGGTGAATATCCAGATGTTGAAGTGTTCGCACGAAGCCATATTGACTATCGGCTCATGTCGATCCCCGCGTAAAAGCAGTACAAGTCGCTCAAACGCTTACACCAATAATCTACACAAGTCTTCAAAAGGCTTTGGGACTTATGTTCCAATGCACCACTCCCGCCTCCTGGTGTGACATGGCTGTGCCCCAATGTGCCATACGTTGGCGTACGGGCCGGAGAGCGCGTATGCGCTGTTCCCTCTGTTCCCCGACATCAGCTCCTTCTACCTGTCTGGAAGGAACCAACGCCCACAAAGCCTCACCAATCCAGCTGCATGACTCGAGATCCACGATGACCGAGATTCAAGATTTTATGGCTCGATCACAATGTTCGCTGGCTGTTGCTTCCCTCCTACGAAGATCTGCAGTTCAGACTTGCTTTCCGTCTACTGCCAGTGCGCTCGCGTTTCTCATTTCTTCGCGAGGCGCACCCGAACATCATTTGTTGTGTGGGAAATGGGTGCAGCGCGGTGGAAACAGAGCGATATCTTTTTTTCGACTGCATTCTACAAGCTAAGGTATGGGCTGTCTTGTCTAGAGAATGGTCAAGCTTCTTCGAATCCACGCCAACGTTGCTCGGCAACGCTCTTGGCCGTTCTCCGGCGGTTATACCCGCTTGGTTCGATCATGTTGTCGTGTTGAGTGATATGTGGCAAATTACACGTTGTATCACGCTCCACCTATTGTGGAGTGCGCAATGATGCTTTGTTTCGTCAGCGTCAGCCTCTTCCTTTGGAACCTGTACTACGGATCGTATACAGTATTTTTAGTGCACACTTGCGTGCGTGCATGCGCAGGATGTACAATAAAATGCAACGAGCATCGCTCCAACTGGTACTGACCCATCTCCGAAGATCCTGCTCGATGGTTACATTTATTCGTGCCAACACATCGCTGTTCACTGTACGCTCCCTGTAGCTGTTTTCCGCTCCGCCTTTACTGTCAGAGACGAAGCTTACATCAATTCGCTGGTACGCTTGAAAGGGTAAAAAGCATCCCACTCACGGTAGCATTACGTATGTAAGTACAAATTTGTACATTGGAAGACCTCCAAAACCCCATCAAATCACCCCTCACAAACATAATTTGTGAGGGTCTCACATCCACAATTTGTAATACGGGTGAAATTAAATTTGTGAGATAATTTGCTGTTGGGCGATCGCAAGTGAGACTTCCAAAACCCAACAGGAGTTTGCACACACACACACCGCCTGTCCTAACTCCTGACAGTCTCCTGACTACGTTCGCCCCTTATCCTCACCCCTATGTACTCCTATGTCATAACCCCTTCTTCCCCCTTTCCTCTCGCTTATATAAACCCGGACCAAGACAGGAGAATAACTTCACTCAGACTATCTCTACTTCACTTCTCACCTTTGCTTCCTAGCCTTCCGTTCTTCTTTCGCACATTACACGTACTTATTTCCTCAAAATGGGAAGCAGCAGCAACTTTTCCCCGGCCGAGATCGATCGCATGTTGGAGTTCGTTGCAAGCAAAAAGCCACGTGCCAAGGACGAGTGGGTGGTACTGACGGCCGATCTGAACATCGGGGCTACAGCAAAAAGCGTGCGCACCTGGGAGCAGATTCGAAACAAGTTCAATAGGTTACGGTCGGATGTCTGTGCCACCGATCACGGGCATCAAGCCTCAAAGGACGCGCAAAAGCTCATCGATGAGCACGGTCACGTTTTTTAGCGTGGAGCAGCTTCCTCTGCCGACCTCTCTCGCGAGGAGGAGCTCCTTATGCTTTACACCGCTGATGATTCTTTGACTTACACGCAAGCGGAGTGGGACGTCGTGGTCGCGCAATACAACAGCGGGCGCACGTTGGAGATGCTGTCGAGGAGCGCGGAAGAGCTGATACGGGCGCATCAGAAACTGAAAGTGGTAAAAAAGCCTACCGGGGACGCTTTTGACCGGAGACCGTAAGAGGATCCAAGCACCTGAGGCGAAATATTGAAGCGCGCAGGGATGCCGAAAACTTGGACGGGGGCGTTGAGCGGGAAAGTGATTATAATGATAACGAGAGGGGAAGAGACCGCGTGGGGGTAGCGACAACAACCCCAACGACAACAGCAGTCAAAGAAATGAAAGCGATACCGTCGAATCCAGCAACCGCCGAGGCGACTGCCGGAACGCGAGCCAGGACATTAGCGACATCGTGAGCTTTCCCGGAGACGAAGCGGATGCCTTCGCCACCAACTCCGCTATCACGACCATCACCACCGCGACCACCACCACCACCGCGACCGCGAAGAAGGGCAAGTCGGTTGCGCGGGCTGGGACCAAGCGTAAAGCTGACGGATACATACCAGCGCTGCAAGAATCCCTGACGTACCCGGCCGTCGGTGGTGATGACAATCCCGCCGACAATACACCATCCTCAAGTGTAGCGAGACGTTGCCTAAACATGAGTAAAGTCATGGACTCCCTGAAAAAGAAGGCTGAGTCGTCTAAGTCGACTTCCAAAGCCAGTCAATCTCTAGCGACGCAGATGCAAGCAGATAGGGAGCTGCGCCGTGAGGAAGCTGAAAGGCGAGAGACCCTGCAGTATCTGAGGGAGGAAAGGGAATAGAAAAGGCTATTGGAGAGGGAAGAGAAGGAGGACAGAAGGAGGCAAGAGAACGAGGAGAGAGAGGAGAAGCGATGACAGGAACTTGAAGACAGAGAGGAGAAGAGGCGACAGGAGCGCGAGGAAAAGGAAGAGAGGGAGGATCGTCGTGAGAGGGAACGGCGGGATGAGGAACTACGAGAACGCGCGGAGGACAGGAGGGCCATGATGAAGATGTTCGGCATGATGATCCGCTGTTACATGAACAACACTGGCGCACCGTAGTAGCGGCATGATTCATATTTTTGCGCTTAAAATGAATACAGAGAAATGAACCCTGAACAGTGCTTTTGATTGCGAAAAAATTCCTTATCTGGCTAAAGAAACTCGTTCGCACGCGATAGTTATATAAGCGGTGGATGTTGTCGAGTAGCACACGGCTCACGTCCGGATTCGACGGAAGCGTGTTTAGAAAACGAGGAAAGGCCTTTTCCACCGCGCCATCCCCCACTCCGCCGCATGGCGGATGCTCGTCACGGCGACATTGATTTGCCTAATCGCCTCTTCTTTTCCTCCCATCCTGACGGCTCTTTCTAAATCTCCCCGCTTCAATGGCGTGACAATCTTTCCACTCATTGCGCCTGAGACGGGGAAGGCCGAATCCGACAGAACGCCGTGCTCCTTCAACGTGAAGAACGGGTCACACTACTTCTGGCGGAACTCCCGGCTCGTCTCTCCATCGTTCCACGAGCCCGGGCAGTTGTGCTTCATCCAGAAGATGCAGCCATCCACGCCGAAGGCCAGCGTACCCGTAACAAGCACGCTGTGGAGCCAGCCGTTCTAATACGCGTTCTGGACTTCGGCGCGGGACGGCTGCTTGACTTGGTAGTTCTTTCCGTCGATGAAGCCAAACTTCTTCGTCACAAGCGGCTCGCGGGTCTCCACCAACCTCCCCGACGCCACCTGCTCCTGTGCAGTTGGACAGCGAACCTCCGCGTCTGCGACACTGTCTAGTGCAAGCGAAAGCACCTCCTCCGCCTTGGCTAAGCACCTTCTTGCTGTAGTAGGTGGAATTCCAAACATGCTGTAGAGGTGCCTTAGGTCTGGCCGACTACCATAGAACTGCAAGACCAAAGACAGAGCAGCGCGGTGGTTCTGGAGCGCGTCGGTCTCCCTGAACATCCAGTTCCACTTCGAACCTCGTAGTGCCTGGTAAAAGGCACAACGAGAGCATCTAACGCGGCACGATTCAAACGCATCATCGCCATAAAATCGGTGTTGTAACGGGGTTGCATTCGGGCAACACTGAGTGTTGGTGTACATGAGTACACCACGGTTGAGGTCAGTATTGGCCGGGTTGAAAGGTTTCGAACCTTTGGTTATTTTAACCAATCAGGGCATGGGCCCTTGGTGTGGTGGTGTGTCAGCCATCCACGTGTCAGTACACAGGTGTGTACACTACATTTTAGCCAGGTACGAATTAGGAATATTCTACTTAGTGTTACATATAGTTTATATTAGTTTAAATTAGTTTAGGCTAATTACATATTAAATATATTCAGTTTACATTTCACTGTATCTTACAGACGCACGACCTCGACCGGTCGTGCGTGTAGTGAGTGCGTAGCGTAAGGGGGGTCCTCCCCTTAGCTACACCCTTAGTAAGGAAACCTTGCCGTTAAGGCACTAGCAGCGGCTACAGTAAACTAACCCGGGAATCTTGGCCCCGAGTAGGAGAGCTCTCTCCTACTAAGCCCTTAATAAGGGCGTATCGGCTAAGTAGCGGAGAACGCCGCTTTAAGGAAAGTCTTCCTCTGTGCGCTAGTCGCACCGTGCGTATACGCACCGGCTACAGGTGTCGTCTCCGTACCGATCAAGCATCGCAACGGTGATTCAAACGGACGAGGAAGCGCCGCGGCTGTCACATAGTTCCTCACCCGCGTTGACAATCGCACGCGAGCGATCTCTAGCCAAAGTTGCTGATCGCGCAGCTCTTCTTCTTCTTCTTCTTCTTGCACCACAAGTGCCCAGAGGAGACGAAGGCGGGACATGGTGTGCGAAGTCTGCTGCGTTTGGAAGGAGTCGGACAAAAATTGCGGAAAGCGGAACACGAAAGGAGGAAGAGGAAATTGAATCGTTTAAAGTCGGTAAGAAAGCGCCGTTAGATTAGACTAAGTTTCACGTTTAAACGAGGGCGCATGCATAAACTACTAGAGTTTATGTTTGTCATGTATATTATGTGGAGGGTGACTTTCTCACAAATTATGTGAGCCGTTTTACAAATTGTGGATGTGAGACCCTGACAAATTATGTTTGTGAGGGGTGATTTGTTGGGGTTTTGGAGGTCTGACGTAGGCAGATAGAAGTTTAGTCATATTAACACTAATATAGACTTCTTGAACTCTAAAACAAGGGCTGTCAGCAATATCCGTCGCCGGCATGTCGGTTTTAGGATTTTCCATGGCTTTGTTTGCATCAGATCGGTGACCGCCGGCCCGGAGACCAGATCGAATCGCCGGTTTTCTGTGAGCTGTAATTCCGTATGGCGATATTACAATGGATGTGATTAACTGTTCTTCTCTTATTTGTAAATATTGTTTCTTTCGTTGAATTCATGTCCCTGGGATCCCCGAATTGAGCAGCATACGATTTGACCATGAAATTGACGGAAGTATATTTTTCGTACTGATCAAACCGGGACGCCGCTAGCTTACACGCAGCAGAAGCAAGCGCGCCAGGGGCTCACGTCGATTATCTACATACACTACTAGTTCGTCCTTTCACGATTATTGGGGATTTGTGTCATTTTAATTTAAAACCTTTTCTTTTGGTGAACGTGGACTTGTAGCTCGTTGACTCATTTGCTTGCCAAAATTTTCCTCATTGGAACTTTTTTCTTCATCATTATCATCAAACTGATCTAGATGTTCATCATCACACACTTGGGTGATAGCTTCATGTACTGGCTGTCGATTTCTTCTCCTGCGAAGACAGAAAAGCGTTAAGCACACAGTTACAGCGATGCTTCCTAACGCAGTAATGGCCACACCCCATGTCGACATATATGTTCCGCCAGACTGATCAAATGCTGAATATTTGGTACCTGCACTTGAATCATTAGACGGCGTAAAGCAAAATCGAGTTTCAAGGTCGGAGGAGTTCAATCGTGCGTTTCTGACGCTTTGCGCTTTGTCATTAAACCCGAGACCATTGACGAAACGACGAAGCAAATCTGCAGCCACATCCGGTACATCCAATGTCACCATGTGTCCCGCGCCAGCGACCACCACATAGGTCAGATTACCACCCTGCTGAGCAAAACCAGCTGGCTCCTTGCGGCCTTGTACTCGCCACGTGTATTTGGTTGCCTGCTGAAAAGCCTCTGAACCTTGCCAGTTCAAACTCAGCAGCAACTTTTCCGTTCCATAATGATTGCACATCATATCCCATTGGCCGTTATAGAAAATCACACGAAGACCTTTTTGAAGCAATAACTGGAATATTTCAAGTGTGCTAACACCATCAAAGTTAGCAAGTCCCCGGTAAACATCATCGCTGCAGATGCTAAAGCGGAAGTTAGTGTTCTCGTTGCCATGCAGAGCTTTACGAACTTTCATATTATTCATATATTTGACAATATTTTCCTGTCCAGGCGGATAGGCTCCAACACTGGGCACATATTGCCGTACATCATAAAAATTTAAATTGTTCCCTTCAGCGCCCGACTTGACACTGCGCGTAATAGCATTCATATTGGCGAAACAACTTTGTGAACGGAAGGTCCCAGAATTCAAAGCAGCCAAACATTCATCGTAGGAGGCTTTCAACGATAGCACCTGACCAAATGTCAGCAGACCAATGCCATGAGCATAGTCACTATACTCATACTGAATTTTGGGGTGCACCCAACCATTGCCAATGCCGACACCTTCTAGCCGAATTTTTGTCTTAATGCTGGGATCTTCATTCTGCTCTAAAATATACTCTGAAAATTCAGGAATCCACCGTCCTGCATGGGACTCCCCAAACATGTACACGGCTCGCGAGTATTTCATCCCATCGTCACCATCTGATAGGTATTCCGTATGTCGCTGCAGGAATTTTATCAAAAATTCGTAAAAATCCACAGCAACTGCATGTTCATTCGACCGATAGTCATTGCCGCGTGTGCTTGACATCCCAGTTCCAACTGGTTGGTCTACAAAAAGCAGATTGGCAAATTGATGCCAACTGTGTTCGTTCTTGCCAACTTTTAACTCATTTAGTAATTTGAAAGGCGAATTCCCCAAAAAAACACCTTGCATACTAGAACATCCAGGTCCACCGTTTAGCCTATAGGCAGAACGCAAGCTGCTTAAACGTCATCATGAATGTATCAACTCCAATCGTACCATATAACAAGCGGCGTTTTTTCAACGTCTTGGGACGATTGAAAGTGCCAATAAAAAATAAGATTATTATCATTGTCATGTAGCGCAATTCGTCCAGCGTGTTGTACTACCGTAGTCGACGGATCCAATCCAGGCAGATTCTTCACCAAATCTCCGTCTTCCTTCAGTGTTTGCTCGTCGGACTGAATCTCTATCGATAGATCACGCTCTATCGGTAATTTTTCTTGCTTCTGCACCATCTCATGATACTGAATGCTTGGATGCAGACGCTGCGCTAATGCCAGGCTACATGCCATGGTAACCATTAGTGCGCCAAGAAGTGCCATCATCGAAAACGAAGGGACAATCAAAAATGTACAAACTTATAAAATAAAATTAGCGTCGAGCAGGCTATATTTAATACTAAACGTACCAAAATCAGAATTCCAGAATTCTGACTCGCTTTGAAAAATCTCTCTTCAGTATGGATTGTAGACCTGAGATTGAGGTGCTTAGCTTCTATATTTATAATAGAACTAGGGCGAGCCCCGTGCGTGATGCACGGGTGACCATAGCAGTACAGCGATGTAAACAGTGATACGTGCATTATGCGTCTATCTACATTTACTGTCTATAGCTTGAGCGGCTCGCGCTGAAATTGTCTGCTGCTGGCGACGCTTACGTTGGAGACGTGTCTTTCGCTGACGTGGGGTTTCCTCCTGCACTTCGTCTGCCTTTGAGGAAGTGTGATACAAAATTGGAAAGTAGGCCAGGAAGAAATGGGTTCAAGCGTAGTGCACTGAAATGTTCGTCACTGACGAAAAGAACGTTCTGGCAGGGCGGTGAATTTCTCGCAATGCACCAAGGGAGCATAGACTATTCCTCTTCAAATCGCAGAGGCCATGCTCAGCGGAGAGCAGGACGTGCTGTTGAGGAACGCTTGGCAGATCTTCTTCTACTATATAATAAAAAATAGATCCGGCTTCATCCACCGGCCTCATTGCATATCTGTAAATATTATATATATAAACTAGCATAGTGCCCCGTTGTACCAACGGGGCGATTTCCTCAAACAATAAGTCATTAGTTAGAT
Source organism: Peronosclerospora sorghi (assembly GCA_026184515.1). Classification (NCBI taxonomy): domain Eukaryota; phylum Oomycota; class Peronosporomycetes; order Peronosporales; family Peronosporaceae; genus Peronosclerospora; species Peronosclerospora sorghi. The sequence continues at coordinate 2,159,689 of CM047584.1, read as the reverse complement.
CTTAATAAGAGTTAAGATTCAAAAACGTACCGCAACAGGAGCTGCCGCAGCACCGATTGTCGCCTTCTTTAATCCGCCCATGAAGGTTGGTGTTGGTTTTTGATTTGCGATCTCAATGGTTGCCTTTTGCTGTTCAGCTGTTGTTCCATTATCAGTAGGTCTGTTACTACTGCCATCCGTTTCCATCGTAGCAGGATCTTAAAATTTAGCGTTGCCAATCTGTTTATGCTCCTTGCGATTGCGGGCAGCGTGGACGCCAGCCTCGCCCATTTCTTTAATGCCCGAGGCCACGTTAATGACCATGGTGCCAGTTCCTGCCACGATCGCAGCAGATCCCATGATCACACCACCTACGATGGCCTTGCCTGTAGCCGGGTGCGTACACGCACGGTGCGGCTAGCGCACAGAGGAAGGCTTTCCTTTAAGCGGCGTTCGCCGCTACTTAGCCGATACGCCCTTATAAATGGATTAGTAGGAGAGAGATCTCCTACTCGGGGCCAAGATTCCCGGGATGGTTTACAGATAGCTGTCGCTAACCCCTTGTAACAAGGCTTCCCTTATAAAGGGAGGTAGCGTAAGGAAGAACTCCCTTAGGCTACAATACTCGCTGCGCGCGCGACCGGGCGTGGTCACGCGCCTAGCAGTCTTAATTATTTTTGTAAACTGAATGTATATTTAATATATAATTAGCCTAAATTAATTTAAACTAATATAAACTATATGTAATACTAAGTAGAACTTACTAAATTCGTACCTAGCTAAAATGTAGTGTACACCACCTGTGTACAAACACGTGGCTGGCTGCCACGCCACCACCAAGGGCTCCTGCCCTGATTGGTTAAAATAACCAATGGTCCAAAAGCTTTCGGACCGGTCAATACTGACCCCAACCGTAGTGTACTCACGTACACCACCTACTAAATGTGACCCGAAATGTAACACTGTTACATTGCCACCGTAGGGAATACCTTTGGCAGGCGCATATACAGCCCCATCTGTGGCACGCTTTAACCTATTTTAACGATTAGGGGATTCTGGGTCCATTGCTTCACCGAAGCGGAAAAAATAATTAAAAAATGTTCATGGCGCGCTCCTTGGTCATTGGCTGTGCGTCGTCCTCTAGTACTTCCTTGACATAGATATCGTCTTCATCAATAATCAACAGGAGGATATGGGTAAATAATCACTGATAAAAACTTCCCAGGCCTAAAGCCCGCAACCCGGATACTACAAACAAAAAAATCGTACAAATTTTGCGCGTATCATCATTCGATAGCACGTTATACGCCTCGCCGACAATCTTAAAATTTACCTCAGCCGTGAGTTTGTCCGATGGATTCTTATCGGGGTGATACTTGATGGCAAGTTTTCGATAGCTGCAGTTTATACCCCGCCGTCATTTAATCCTCCCTGACCAATAGACGTGAGATCAATATCCGATTCTACGTAAGTCAGACTGGATGCTATTCTACGTAAGTCAGTCAATTTCAACCAATCAAAATGAGAGCTATGTACACCAAAAGACGGATCAAATTTTATTATATATATATAGAAGAATACCATGTCGTCGTGCACGCTCCCGCACCTAAGCGAATATATTGATCTAAGTATAAAATTCAATTAAGTACGCGATCCCGAACCTGAGCGAAGTCGAACTGTACTATCGATTTCTTTTAATTGGTTACAAATAGCGCTTTACAGTTAGGTAAAAAAAACTATTCGACTTTATCATTGGTTAGAAATAGCAGCTTTATCTATATATATAACAGATTACCGTCTGGAAGATGGTCCTTTTCCAGCCTTTTGATTGGGCGGTGCTCTGTCATGTGACCTCGATTTCGGCTAAAGTTTTCGCTACCCTAACCCTGGAAATACATGAGGGGCAAATTTGGTAGACGGACAGAAGGTTTATATGCCCTGCCCCGTCGGTACGACGGGTACTTACACTTGTAGTAGATAATAAAAAAAAATAGATCCGGCTGCATCCACCGGCCTCATTGCATATTTGTAAATATTTTGCCTCATCAGACGGACAGAAAAAACGGTTTTATATTATAGAAGTAGATTCCGTCTGTCTGGTGTACGTATCTCTCACTCATCTTGATAGGCTGAAATTGACTGACTTACGTAGAATAGCAGTGTGGCCCAAATGTCTTAACTCACTGGCCCTAAATAAAGGTCTGGCCCTATAATAAAGGGTCGCCCTACCCGCACCCCCCACGTGACTTTCGACCAATACAATTAGCTCCTAAAGATAGATTGTTCGAAAAGGAAGCAGAATAGAGCTGGTGAGAGGTGTAACTGTGAAAAAAAAACGTTTTTATTACCGCAATCGATTTTAACAGTTTTCTTTCACATGGTTTTTTACGCCGTTGCCTTTGCCAAGTACGCGTCATATAGCTTCTTCTACTTCTCCTGCTCCTTCTTGAGCTTCTTGCGTTGATTCTTTGTTAGTTCTTCACCCAATGCATTGTGCGTCTACAGGACATCGTCATCGAACTTCGAATAGAGTTGGGGCTGGTTCTTAAACATATCAGCCGGCACAACCTTCATCCTTTCTATCCATAGCGCCATTTGCTGCATTTGTGCGTCTTTTAGACTTGTAGTGGCACTCGACGCAATGCCGCTAAATTCCTCTCCGCCACCGTCGCAGAGAGCAACGATCTGATTAAACACTTTCCTGTCCTTTTTTGAGTTCTGGTCCAGCACGAAATATCCAATGCGCTCGACCTGAACACAATCGTCTCGAGATTCTTGGCGTAGGACTCGTGATCTACACGTGCTGAACGATACACGCGCTCCGAGTTCTTGGAGTCTACAAACGACTCCGAGTCCTTCACGTCGCTCGGTAACTCGGGGACCGTGAATAGGTGCGAATATACACGCACATCCACCTCTGGGCTCGTTATCGGCACCCAAGAGAGTACGCCCTTGGATTTGGCCACATGTTTCCAGTCCATCTGGCCCGGGATCTTGGTCACCCGACCTCTCGTATCTGTCTCCAGCTTTGTGCATGTGAACGGAAAATCGTACTTAAGGAGTACTTAAGGCGTACTTGTTTGTTGGGTGCCACGCCAATGTAATCTTTTGCATCCTCCGTTCGCACATCGCTGCGGTTCTGGGCGACACAAGGTATGGTGGAGCTCGAGCCACGCGCTTGTACCTACACACCGCACGCATTCGACTTCCTGACCCTTTCACTGTTGGAAAAGTCATTCGGATCTCATGCGATTGGAACTCGCACGATGGACGTTGCGTAGCAGGGTTACATTCGAGTTACATTTAGTTGGTGGTGTACATGACTACAATACGGTTGGGGTCAGTATTTACCGGTTCGAAGAGTTTTGAACCATTGGTTATTTTAACCAATCAGGGCAGGAGCCCTTGGGGGGTGGCGTGTCAGCCATCCACGTGTTGGTACACAGGTGGTGTACACTACATTTTAGCTAGGTACGAATTTGGTATGTTCTACTTAGTATTACATACAGTTACATTAGTTTAAATTAATTTAGGCTAATTATATATTAGATATACATTCAGTTTACATTTCACTCTATTATCTACAGACGCACAACCTCGACCGGTCGCGCGTGTAGTGAGTACCGTAGCGTAAAGGGAGCACTCCCTTTAGATACACCCTTAGTAAGGGAGCCTTGCCGTTAAGGCGATTAAGTAAACCAAACCGGGAATCTTGGCCCCGAGTGTAGCCGGTGCGTATACGCACGGTGCGGCTAGCGCACAGAGGAAGACTTTCCTTAAAGCGGCGTTAGCCGCTACTTAGCCGATACGCCCTTATTAAGGGCTTAGTAGGAGAGAGCTCTCCTACTCGGGGCCAAGATTCCCGGGTTAGTTTACTGTAGCCGTTGCTAGTGCCTTAAGGGCAAGGCTACCTTACTAAGGGGTAGCTAGGGGGAGGGCCCCCCTTACGCTACGCACTCACTACACGCACGACCGGTCGAGGTCGTGCGTCTGTAAGATAGATTGAAATGTAAACTGAATATATTTAATATGTAATTAGCCTAAATTAATTTAAACTAATGTAAACTATATGTAATACTAAGTAGAATATTCCTAATTCGTACCTAGCTAAAATGTAGTGTACACACCTGTGTACTAACATGTGGATGGCTGAAACACCACCACACCAAGGGCCCATGCCCTGATTGGTTAAAATAACCAAAGGTTCGAAACCTTTCAACGCGGCCAATACTGACCTCAACCGTGGTGTACTCATGTACACCAACACTCAGTGTTACCCGAATGTAACCCCGTTACATCCTCCCCCATCAAGACTATTGCTTACGCAATAAACAAAATTTTGTTGGAGAACTCTAACGCTAGTTCCCCTGGCCATCCATATGTACACCTCCAGTGGTGCTATCGCGTCTCTTCTAGAAGAGGTAGACTACTACGAAAACTTGGAAGTGGATGCCTTTGGGGATACCTCCCCAATGGTGAGCCGCTCCGACAGCGCCGAACGGCGTTGTCGGCAGCCTAATCCCTACCCCACACGTGAGGAAAATGCACTAACCAGTGCGGCACCCCCTGCCCGTATCGGATGATACATCCGAATCGCCAAAGGCGATCATCACTAATGAGCTGGACGCAGCTCAAAACTCCCAACTTGCCGCACAGGCACTAAGGGCTGCGTTACTCGCCCCCAAACGCCCGTCAAGGGCGGCTTATAATTTCGATGGTCCTCGTGACCTTTTAAGGTGGGCCAGGCGTTTGGTAAGGACTAGTCTAGCGTCCTATACTCCTGGCCCCGCGGCTTAACAGCCGTACCAACGCGAACGCCGTGAGAAACTCCGGCAACAACTGCTTACACAAAAGCAGTTCACTAGCGTCTCGTACCGAGAGCGCTTAAACATGCAGGCACAAGGTGCCCCTGTTGAGAACCTCCGCAAGGTTCCTTTCGTTCTTTCTCCGGGAGAAAGTGTGGATGATGCCGAGAAGAAGTTCCGCGCTTGGGCGGAAGGGGAGAAGCTTCTCTCCATCTTCGATGAGTTGAATGACAGCTATTCCCGTCGAGACATTTGGGTGGAGAGGGTGTTGCGCCTTACATTTGCCAAAGCTAAGGCGATGGAGCAACTACGTGCTCCATATCGCACTCGCTACGCCAGCGCCCCTGTCTCCACCATGGTGTCCGGAGACAGTGTGGTCGCCACATCTGCCTCCGGCAAACTCCCACTTATTGGGAGTGAAGGGGCTTCTCATGCCCCTCTGGTCGTTGACCTACAGCGGGATTCTCCCGCTCAAAAGCGTCAACGACGTCGCGGCAATCCTGCCGTAGGGGAGTCTCGAACTCCCACGAACTCTGTGAGTGTGGATAACCTTTCCACTTCACCAGATACTGGGTTTGACCCCGATGATGGAGCCGCTCCATCAGACGCTCCACATGAAAGTGTGGAGTACTCTCCGCATCGAGCATTGGAGGAGGAGGTCGCGCAATTGCGACGTGAGATTTGCGCGCGCTGTGATCGACACAGCCTTCGCATCCATGATCTCCACGAGGGAATCCGCGATGAGCGGGATGCCACTGATCGCTTCGAGAGGCGGATTGCCTCTCTCGAGACGACCGTTGCGGATCTTCGTGGTCGCATTTTAGCCCTTTCGGGCTTCCTTCTCCCTGCGGTGCCTTAAGGCTATCCGCCTTTCCACCCTCCTCCAGGAGGGGACCCGCCTCCGGGTCCTGGTATGGCTTAAGCATACCGACATAAAAGGTTGGATGCGTACGCATCGCCTTTGGGATGTCTAAGGTGTACTACAAGCCCTTTCGGGATAACACCTTAAAGGGGCACACAAACCTGGGGCGCAGTTTATTGCGCAACACATTTGAAACTGCATGTGTAGGAAGATTTTTAGCGTTTAATAAAACACTTTCTCCTACTTTGTATACCTTTTTGTTACGCCGCCCCTTTCGGTCAGCTTGCTCCTTCTGCTTGTCTTGGCTTTCCGCCATGGCATCGCAGACGTGTCGTAAGACACTAAGGCGCGTCGATAAAAACTTATCGATGTGCTTTCGCACAGATACAGGGCTGACATCGGGGAATCCTCCCCCCTCAAGCCCTGGGCCACACACATGTGGCGTCAACGGAACCCTCGGATTCACCAATCCGTTCAAGTAAAACGGGGTAAACCCCGTAGATGCATGTACCGAATTGTTAATAGCAAATTCAACCATCGGGAGCATCTCACTCCAACTCTTTGGAGAATCCGGACATAAACTCCGGAGAATATCCTCACAACGCGATTAACGTGTTCCGTCTGACCGTCCGTCTGCGGATGATCCGCACTGGACATGAGGAGCTTGGTGCCTATCACCTTAAACAACGCTCCCCAGAATTGTCCCGTAAAACGGGGATCCCGATCCGACACAACGTAATCGGGTAGACCATGATGTCGCAAGACACGGTCTAGGAACACGTTCGCTGTACTTTGTCCATCAATGGACTCTGGAACCGCCGCCAGATGAGCCATCTTGCTCAATCGGTCTACAAAGACCAATATGCCGGTGTTCCCGGCCTTATCCTTCGGAAAACCGAAGATAAAATCTATGCTAATGGATTTCCAACACTCCGTTGGAACCGATAAGCTCGCCAAAGGCGCAGCTGAACTTGCAGAGGGTTTAACCCTCTGACACGTCTCACAGGTGCGTATATACGCACCGACCCACTTATACATATTGGGCCACCAATACAAAGCGCTTAAAGTGCTGTAGGTCTTATCCCGACCTAAATGACCCCCGGTAGGGGCGTCATGTGCCTCAAAGAGGACTCTATACTTCAGTTCCTCATTATGAGGAACTACCACCCGCGGAGTGTCCTCCGCGCTCGTGATATAAAATAGCAGACCGTCACAGTACCTGTAACGGTGTAAACGAGCTCTAGCTCGACTTGACAGGGTTGGCTCAGACGATCCAAGACCCTTTTCACCTAACGCGCGGATAAGCGCCGTACATTGTGGGTCTTTTTCATACGCCTGGCGTATGAGATCCACCACAGACGTGGTGACGAATGTCGCGTGAGCGAGCTCGTAATCGGGACGACGCGACAACGCGTCTGCAAGCACGTTTTGCTTGCCAGGTTTATACTTAACCTCAAAGTTGTACTCCGCAAAGAAGGAGAGCCAACGGTCCATCCGTTGCGAGAGATGAGGCGACTTTGGCGCTGTCCGTAAGGACGCGTGGTCAGTATAAACCACGAACGGCTTTGAACCGAGTAGGTGAACCCTAAATTTGACAAGAGCATACTTCATTGCAAGTAGCTCCTTGTCATGAACGGGATAATTCCGTTCTGCAGCTTTAAGATGCCTCGACTCAAACGCAATTACGCGTTCCCTTCCTTCATCGTCTGCTTGTAACAAAGCACATCCGATTGCGAAATCGGAGGCGTCGCAGACGACACTAAATGGTTTCCCAGAGTCTGGGAGAGCAAGAACGGGAGCTTTTAACAAGCTCCCCTTTACCGCTTCAAAAGCGTTTTGGTGTTCAGTTTCCCAACACCAATCAACATCCTTCTTAAGAAGGTCGGTCAATGGCTTTGCCATTTCAGCGTAGTTCTCGCTGTAATTGTGGAGATAGTTGGCTAACCAAAAACCCAAGCCACTTCCGTAAATCTCTAACATTTACAGGCGAACGCCACTCCACAATGTCTTTCACCTTCGCGGGATCCGCCCGCACTCCATCCTTACCGATGAAGCATCCGAGGAATGGAATTTCCTCAGCACCAAAGATACATTTGGATGCGTTCGCATATAACTTATGCTCTCGCATACATTCGAGCACTGCTAGAAGGTGTATCAGATGCGTCTGAACATCAGACGAGTCGCCTTCCGCACGACTATGGACGAATATTTCGTCGAAGTACGTCTGAGCGTACTTCCTATGAGGGCGGAAGAGTTGAGTCACCAAGCGATTGAAAGTCGCTGGTGCCTTTGAAAGCCCTTGTGGCATAACAAGCCACTCCCACAGCATGCCACTAGGCGTGCTAACCGCTGTCAGCGGAATATCGGACGCCCGCATGAGCACCTGATAATACCCGTCCACCAGATCTAAGGCACTGTACACAGTACAGCCCTCCATATTGTTCTGGAGGACATCCTTGCGAGGGATCGGAGTCTGCATGGGTACAGTAGCTGCATTCAGCTTGTTATACGCATGCACAATGCTCCACTTTCCGTTCGGTTTACGAACACAAAAGGTGGGAGATGAATGGGGAGACTTGCTCTCCCGTACCATCCCTGCCTCTTCTTTCCCCTTGAAGAATGCGTCGATGACGTCGCATTGTTCCTTGGGGAGAGGCAACTGCCTAGTGACGCAGTATTTGGTTCCGGGAACCAAATCAATTTCATTTCGGACTCCCCGATCCGGTGGTAACCCCATCGGCGGGTTGTCACTAATGACATCTCCAAATCCCTTTAATAAGGAATGGTAAGGGTCCTCAGGATCCGCGAGGATCTTGAGGCCGCTTCGGGCATTTAATGCCTGTTTGGTTTTCACCAAAACTGACTCGTCCATCGTGGATGAGGAGTTCAACTCCTCTTCCGGACGCAACACGACGACCTCGTCGATTTCATCTGCTTTCAAAGCAGTCTCAAACTCGTTGAAGGACATCTCCTCCAACGACAACAGTTCGCCTACCCCAGACAACCGTTCCAGGATTACGCCTTCTGTTACAACACCTGTCACACTATTCAGCATCCTGTAGGACTGCTGACTACTGGCCTCGGAACTCATCCCGAGACCCAGATGGGGGAAGTCAATTGCCCCATCTATTGAAAGCTCCACGCGCCTATCCACAGAGGTCTCTACCTCTACCACCGGTGACTCGTCGGTATCACCTATAACGGCGTAATCGGAATCATTTCCGACGTGCGAAAGAGACGAACTTCGGGTCTCTTCGCTTGGAAGCGCCTCGCGCTTAACCACAGGGGTCTCTACCCCTACCACTGGAGTCGCAACTTGTTCGCCGGACACGGCGTGGTCGGAATCAATTCCGACCTGTAGAAGAGACGAACTTCGGGTCTCTTCTCTAAGCGCCTCGCGCTTACCCTCAGAGGATTCTGTGGTGGATCGGCTGATCGAAGTTTTTGAGACTTGATCAGGCGGTACCACGGCGCC